>OW121851.1:5538642-5947653 GCA_933228895.1 Platycnemis pennipes | reverse complement strand
CGGAAATAAAAAAATGGTAAACGAGCCTATTGTTTACATCTCAGGTACGGGCTCTAGCCATCAGTGCTATCCTTTCGGTTAACAACTCATTCGCTCTTGCGGTGTACCATGGCTCTACTCTTCCTTAAAGTCGTCTCGCTAAGTGTTGCGAGTATGCATGTGAATATTCTAATCTACGCGGATTATTCGTGTTACTTCACTTGTTTTGTCATTCCAGTATTTATGCTAGGTTGGGTCTTCCTCTTGGGCACTCTCTGTCATCAAAGAGTTAACAGATTCTGATGGAAACAATGCGTAATAGATTGCTTTCACCCCTACCTATCCGTGCGTTACTTAATTCCTTGTTTTTTTGCGCCATGCGGCGGTCAAACCGGGAAAGCACTGTGGTCCGGTGACTGACGCCAGCGATTGTAGAGAAGAGGTGATCACCAGAAGAGCGCCGGAATGGGATTTATCCAGGGAAAGGCATGGGGAAGAGAAGTCGAGGTGGTGTAGTCCAACGAAAGGATCATTTTTTAATCAAAATAGAAGCAGAACCAACAGATTCATTACAATTAGGGATACGAATAACGGTAAATATATCCAGTACGAGTGTAGCAATGGACATTCACCAATTGACCATTGGTAGCTGCATGTTGGTATAAGGACTTCAAGCTAACGCAACTAACAGAATGTTTTTGCATGTTTGCTTTGCAATTTCTATCTTTTTTTTAATTGTGTAGTTCTGACTACTATATTAATACTAATCCTTTTTTATGCATGATATGTAGGGCATTTTCGGTGAGAATTCATACCCTGCCACACACCTTAATGGTGTCTTGCAGGGTATTATGTAGATTCATAGTGCCAGCGTCATAGCTACTGGAATATGGAGAAACAGAGGAAGTATTCGAACAACCGGATGAAGTCCTCAGGACAGCGAATGGAATGGAAGACCTGATCCTGACGGGCATAACTAAAAGAAAAGGAAGAAAATACTAGAACCCAAGAAAGGAAGAAGACAAAGTGCTTCGTGGCAGAACAATGGAGCAAGAAGTCTGACAATGAAAGATGGCCCAGAAGAAATATTGGGAAGTTTGCCTCGAAGAAACTAAACATGGTGTTGCATATCTTAGCATTCTTGGATTTTAAGAATATCGATAAAGCAGACTGAAAAAAGGTGCAGAAAGTAATGGGAGAATTTGGAATGAACTACAATAATATAAGAATGACAAACGAACTCTAAAGAGTTCGAGAGAGCAGTACAAGACCTGAAGAATAGAAAGGCGCCTGGAGAGGACAAAATCAGCGGAGAAATAATCAGAGCACTTGGTGATAAAGGAAACGACACCCTGTATGGCATTATCAGAGACTGCCATGATGCAGGGAAGCTGCAGGAAGATTTCAAGAGGAGTGTCATGGTCGCAATACCGAAGAAAACGAGGGCTGAGGAATGTAATGACCAACGAGCCTTGAGCCTAGTGTCACATGCCTCAAAAATTATGACTCGAATAATCAGCAGAAGAATTGAGAGGAATTAGGAGAAAACTTGTCGGATAACCAGTTTGGATTTAGGAGGAACAAGGGAACCAGAGAGGCAATACTCTGCCTGAGAATACCGGCAGAAAAAATGATCCATGTGAACAAACCATTGTGCGCAGCATTCATAGACTTAGAGAAGGCCTTGGACAATGTCGAATGGAATAGGATGTTCAACATAATGGAAAAACTTGGAATAGACTACGATGACAGAAGAATTATCTACCAGCTCTACAATAATCAGACCGCCACTCTACGCATGGAGAATGGAAGAAAAATAGAGGCTCGAATTAACAAAAGGGTCAGACAAAGATGCAACATGTCCCCAGCCCTCTTCAACATGCATATGGAAAAAGCAATTAAAGAATTAGAAGGAAAAGGAATTGAAGGAATCAAGGTGAATGGAGATGAAATCAGTCTGTTAAGATTTTCAGATGATATCGCTACCCTAGCAGAGAAAGAAGAAGACCTTCAAGCGTCGATAAATGTAATCAAAGAAATATTTAAACAATACAACACGAAAATCAATAAGAAGAAAACCAAAGTGAGAATCGTGCGGAAGAGACAAAGTGGTAGTCGACGTCCGCCTCAAAGGAGAGAGATTAGAGCAATTGACTTTTTCACCTACCTGGGCAGCAGTACTATTACATGGGATGCATCAACGGACATCAAGCGCAGAATAGCCCAAGCTAAGAAGGCATTCATGGAGAAGAGGCAGCTTCTATGCTCAAAGAACATTAGATTGGAGACAAGGAAATAGTGTTAAAACATTCGTACGGGCTGTGGCATTATATGGATCAGAAACATGGACCATTGGGTAAGCTGATCAGAAAAGAATAGAAGCCTTCGAAACCTGGTGTTGGAGGAGGATGCTGAAAATCAAATGGACCGACAAATTGAGAAACGAGGGGGTATACAGAAGAAGGGAAGAGATTGTGGAGCATCGTACGACAAAGGAGAACAAGATGATTTGGGCACATCCTGAGACACAACGAATACGTGCGAAACATATCTATATCTACGACATACCCTGCAAGATACCTCGAGGGTGTGTGGCAGGGGTGCATCAACACCAGGAACAATGACACAACAAACAAAAATGAACAACACAAAAAAACACCACACCTTTAAAAGTAAATAGGGAAAAAACTACCAAATCCCAATCATGCAGGACACACCCACGAATACCATGCATGACTTGAAACCCGACGCCAATTTCATAGACTCATGCATGCCAAAAAAAAACAATGCATGCGAGTCACACCTTGATTTTAGCATGCAGGAAATTATAAAAATACTATCAACCTACTCTGAATATTACCTCTATATTTATTACCGATTTACGCCATGTCTAACGTTCTGTATCGAATCGTGCGTGAAAAAAATAATATTTTAAACCTGTCTTTTCTGCAATCTCGTTAATTTAAATGTGGATTCTACCCCGAGAACCCTAATATTTAAACTTAATCGGTCGGAATGGATTGTATTTTACTATGCCAACGAAAGCAAAGATCATGCTAAATTGTAATTACACTGAGAAAGTAGCGATTAATAGTCTTGAATAATTATTGGATTTAAAGTAGTAGTTCATTGATAGTATTAGTCTTGAAAGGGTGATTTACCAGCGATTGGAAAAAAATGTTCCATTTACTTACATTAAAATGGTCAGCACAGCAGCGGAGATGGGTTGATGCTGACAAAGGAATCTTCTTTAAATCTCTTCTCACTGCTAAGAGCCACATCTTCCGCAAATCCGGTTTGAAAGGTACGTTTACAAAAACTTCATCCGGCGTTGATTCCATTGTGCTAGTGCACAATGGCACGAAACAGTATTCTTTCGATCCCTTTTTGCAAGCCTTCACTTCGAAACACGTATTATTTTCCTCTTCCATTGCGTACTTCCACGTTACTTTGCTCGCAAAACTCGATTTTACAGCACAGCTAAAGGCACAAAGTCACTAAATACCGTAACTACGGTAAACAAAGTTTCGGTAGCTAGCAACGATGGCTGTATAGGTTTGATTACGTCACATGATATAGAAGATGGCCGCCGTTCGTTTGGGCGCAAGGTTCCAAATAAGATTTTTAATCAGTTATATTTAAATAAGTACGCAACATAATGGGCAAAATTTTGTAATTTAGGTTTTTTATACGCCAAATATATATTTTCCGTAGTTACCAAAAGTTGTGCAAATACTCTATTATCGAGCCTACCATAATAAGTCGGAGCCAGCAATATATGATAAACGTCATGAATGAAATGCCCCTCCTAAAATTTTCCCAGTAGATTAAGTCTATAATTCAGCCTACGTTGTGACAGCGATTCCCATCCCAATTCGGCTAACATACCAGACACATTGCTTTCCCTATCGTAACACCCTTTTACATATCTCGCTGCTCTTCGTTGTACTCGATCTAATTCGTAAATTTAGCCTGCTTCATAAGGGTAATATATAATACACATAATGGAAGGGAAAATGGAAGGGAAAGTGGCACGGGGACGACCGAGAGACAAATAATTAGGACAAGTGAAGAAGGATCTGGGGAAGAAGAACTATAGGGGGAGGGAAAGGAAATGGCATGGAACAGGAGTGGAGGGCTGCGCTAGACCAATCCTAGGATTGAAGTACTTGATGAGGCTAGTGCGAATCGACGACGTTGCGATGTCACACACCGTTTAGATGGTTTGCGGACTATTATCTTCATTTTGATGCAGTTTTTTTTAGCAGAAAACCCTTGCTAACTATGTGGACTGTAATTCTTGGTTAAAACTCTCGCGGGTCATTATAGATGTATGTTTGTTCTCCAGGTGTACCCCGCGTACTATTACCATGTGTGATACCTGACGTTTCGTGGCCGTTGCTGGTCACTTTATCAAAGGGGATGTCGAGTTGGTGGAGTTTATATGCAGGCAGTGTTGGTAAAAGTACTGAGAAAAAGTAACTGGGCTCAATTACAGTTACTTCGTAAAAGAAGTAATCAATTACGCGTACAAATTTCTGATTTTAAAAAGTAATCAGTAAATACTAAAAAGTAATCGTTACAATTACAAATTACTGCACAAGTAATCGTTACAAGAAATCCGATTACTTTTACTCGATTACTTACCAACACTGTATATAGGCGTCTCATGGTGGGAAAAGGATGGGAGGGGGAGGAGTGGAAGAAGTAGTCGTTGCATTTTTATTTAGGTTCAAAGAAGACCTTGACCTCAAAGAAACAAAGATAATCGCCAAAGTGAAAAACTTCAAGCCCCGGCTGATCCGCGAAGCTTTGGAAATAAGAAAATGCCAGCAACATTACAATAGGGACTGTGCCCTCCAAGTCAGCCACACGTGGGACCCTGCTTTGAATCTTAATAAAAATGTAATTACTACTCCTCCCCTTCCCATCCTTTTCCCTCCATGAAACCCCTACACATAAAACTCCACCAAATCGCCACAGATACCTCATACCCTTTGATAAAGTGACCAGCAACGGCCACGAAACGTCCGGTATCACACCTGGTATAGAACGCGGCGTACACCCGAATAACAAACACACATCTATGTGGACTGTGTAAATTTCATGACCAAGAGCTGGAAGGAAACCATCTGTAGACTGTGAAGACTAGCCAAACTAATTCATCCAGCTCTGATATCAGTTTGAATTTAATTCACTGAACTGAGAGTGATTCATATTGACGTATCATAAATAGAGGGAATAATAGATAAATTGTATTGGCATTCTGTATTAATATTACTGCAACTTTCCACTTAAAGGTTTGTGAAGATCATTTTGACCCACAGGATATATTGCGAGTTGTGGAGGAATACGACGAGAAGACACTGTGTTCTCCACTGAAATGGCCAAGGCTGAGACCAGGAACTGTCCCATCCCTGTCCCCGAACTGCCCAAAGTATGCCATTGTAGACATAGCGTCATACTGCAATGAAGAGCTAGGTGTGTCCTACATTATCCCGGGAAAATACTAGACGGACTACTTGGACCAATAGATATAGCTAAAATGCTGTTATGGGCATCTTCTAATATTTTAAAATAATTATTGCAAAAAAGAATGATTTGGTGGCAGAGGAAAAGACAATGCCGGCAAGATGTTTGAAATTAAAAAAAAAATGTTGTGTATATCTTGTCACATATTTGTTGTAATAAAATTATTTGCATTAAAATGTCTCGATTATGTCTTTTCTATCAACCTAGACCTTAGATAGCTTAAGTAGGCACATTATATCTGCTAGGCTGTTGGCTGAGATGTGCTTTAAACAGAGAAGGTGAGTGTGAAATTGAACATTTTGTTCCTCTTTACCAAAAGTATTTCTGCTATTGATTATGTAAGTTGCGTTTGTCAGCTAAACTCAGCTAAGCATTGTGTAATCAATTTTTTTCTCATGCTTTTTATATTTCCGGATCTATCTGCTTAACTCAAAGTTTTGGATATCATGCTTCTTTAGCTCTTTGTGAACTCTTTAACAGTACTATCTTCAAAAGCCTCCAATTGCTGGTTTTATTGTGAATCCTGATTATTCCAAGTCATTAGATCGTGCAGCAAGTAACGATTGATTTTCGCATTTCCCATAACTTCCGTGGTATAACGTTGGTAGTTTCGTTTATCCAAGAACCGATTCTCCGTTGGCTTTAATTTGAAGAGGCAATATGGATTTCAAAGATGGAGCTTTATCAGTATTAATTGCTTAAAGTTACCGATAGATCATACGATTTGCTTGGAGCTGTGTATAAGTGAATTATACGTGCTGACAGAGCCGGGTGGAATATTCCTTGGGTGGTTACGGCTGAACGTACGGCTGAACGTACGGCTGAACGTACGACCGTATAGTACCAAGGGATGACGTCACGACTCATCGCGCCGGCCTTAACCTCTCGGCGGTTACTGGCGATCGCCATCTATAGCCGCAAATCGAAAGCACCCAACATATATACTGGTCACTTGAAACAATGGGACACATCGATACCCAGGATATATCGACGAAAAGCAAGAATGTGTTCAGAAACGGGGCAGAGGTAGGCGCGAAGCACAACTCGGTCTTTTTGTTCGTGACATTTTACACCTTACAAGATCACGATGCATGATATTCTTACAAAAAGCTAAGAGAAACAATGCCACTAATTCATATAGAGATGTGTGCTTGAAGAAAATTACATTTTAACACTATCGGTACGACAATTAAAGTTCCGAATATTTATAACGTCAACTGAAAATACATCAGCTTTGAATCTACTTAAAAGGTTTTGGCCTAAATTTTAACCTGCGTTCTCAAAATCCAGTGGTATTTGGTGAGATGCAGTGATGCAGCATCTTGTGAATGAATAAAGAACGGAGGTCAACTTATACTGCCCCCACAGTTTCGATTTTATTTTCGACGCGTTTCAACGCCTTGGCGTCATGCTCAGGATAAACTGCCGAGCTACCCCAACGGGCCTTTATGTTCCAGGAGGGGGAGAAATGGAAGGGGCTTCAAAGAGGAGGCATGTTGCTGAGTGGAGGGTAGGTTGAGAGGACAAGAATCACTCATTCAGCAGTGAGGATGAGGGAGGTGTGAGGAAAGGGGTGAAACGAGGTCGGTCAGTTGTTGAATAACTAAGGATAGGATGGGTGAAGGACATGCAATATTTTAATGAATTAACAAACGTGGATTCCATTAAATATCTTGGAATAAGACTGATGCATGATCTTTCCTGGGGTAAACACATACATGAAATAATGGGTCAAGCGAATCGTAAACTGGGATTCATCAAAAGAGTACTGGGTAAATTTGACGAACATGTACGAGAAATCAGCTACTTTTCCCTTGTAAGACCCATTTGGAATATGCTGCCAGTGTATGGGATCCCTACGAAATCGGTCTAAATAACGAACTTGAACGTGTGCGGGGAAGATCGGCAAGATTTGTACAGGGCCGGTATGTTAACCTTATTAGCGTAACCAGTAGGTTGGTCCAAAAAAAAATTTTTTTAAACACCCGCTCCACATGTTTGCCCCTGTTTCAATTGGTGTTAGAAAGCTATGAAAAAAATTCAGGCAAATTGGTGAATATTTAGAGGTCCCTATGATTGAGCACTTTTTGGGTGAATGCGGATTTTTAACTAAAACAATAGTATTTTAATGAAAAAATTTAATGGTGACATAACTGAGTACATAAATAATGCTAAATGATCATGATGCATTTACTGTGACCATGAATAAGTCTCTGAAAAGGTAAAAGGTATGTTCAATACAAGATTATAATATGTTTTTTTCACTAAGCCCCTTTACCAATATCATCATCAGCCATGAGTAATGCCTTCTTACAAGTTGATTACTTGTTGATTACTTCTTACAAGTTGAAGTTCGGTGTGATTTACCAATCCGAAGAAGATACTGAAACTGGCCTTCATTCTTGGTTATACACATATTGAATGTTTGTATCAGGGCAATGCCCCTTTCAACACAGTCATTAAGTACTTTCATCTTTAAACAGCCTGTTTGAGTTGTATGTAATCGGGATCCGAATCCCACAACTTAGGTTCTTTACAAAGAAATGAAGCAGCCTTTTCATTCCCATCTTTATGGAGAATGTCAAAGAGTTCTGCAGTTCGCTGTGTCACATATGTTTCCAGAGGAGTGTTATGTTTAAATGTTTTACTCTCAACTCTCTTAAGAGCCTTGGCTTTTGGTGGGCGCTGTATGTTGGTAACCATTTTAACTTTGGTTGAGTCACAGACACGGGAATCGAAGAGGGGAAGTCCAACCAAATGCTCTGAAGAGAACCACAGATGGCAGTGAAAAGCTACCAAAGCAGACTTCTTAACATTGCAGTTGGGATAAGCTTCAATTTATTTTAAAATAATTGCGTCATTCATGACAGCTTTCTCAGCTTTGGGGGCCTCATTCCAATGTCGACCGTAGATGAGAGCTACATACAAGCTTACTTCAGTGATTCCTTTTTTTTCTCCAGCTGCAAGGGTGAACTGGTGTGGAATCACGGATCTGTCTTTCGCGTTATCGCAATCTTTATCGTTAACGCTTACCCCTAGAGTAGCGCAGGGTTAACAATAAACGTCTATGAAATTCGCTCCACTGATTGTGATAAGCTATTTGAAGTGCTGCGCGAAAAAAATGAAGAATGGAGATCACGTTCTCTCTGACATAAGTTAAATAAAAAAAAATAACGATAACGCTAGTGCACGCGTTACGAAGATCCACGATCGAGGCCCAGATCTCTAAATAAGTAAATTTTAAGGGAACAAATAGCCTTTGCCATCCAACATGCGTTGTGCAAACCACCTGGTGCTCGGAATTTCTCTTTGGATCAATTAGGACTTTGACCACCAAGAAAGGTATAACACAACTTTAAAAGCTTGAGGTAATCATCTCTAGGCTACTTTGACTTAATTGGGTCTTCTAAACTAGCAGCATAATATCCCATCATTTCTCCTCTTAACATTTTGATTTCATTGGAATCATACAGATCATCACTGCCTTGAGAATATATTAGCTTGTTGATACGAAGCCATTGTTTCTGGAAATGCTTAAATATTGCGACATCTGGACCCCCACTAACTCCAAATGCTGTGGTAAAAAAGAAGACAACATGATTTGAAGTACATGGTGCCTGCATGGAATCCACACAAGACTAGTTCCTAAACTCTCCTCGAGAATAGTACATGCTCCACTCTTCAGGCCTGTGTTGGCAGCTGTTGTGTCAAATACTAGAGCCCGCACATTTTGTCTGAGTATAATTTATTAAGTTTTCTTTCAATCGCATTTATTCTTTGAGTAGCAATTCTTGTCATACCCCAAATTTTCAGTGCATCCTCAACAATGGCTCTTATTCCTTTTTTTAAGCCCAAATTTTGGTTAATGTGGTGGAAAACAAGTCGTTGTAACATGTTTCGTTTTGAAAGTCTAGATTTGGGCAGTGACTCAGTAGGCTTTCCATTGAGCCACATCTGCCTGCAACCAAGAGATTTAATATGGTAGATATAAGATCTACCATATTAACCTTAGCAAACATGCGCTCCAAAAGTTAGGTAGGTCTGGTAGGTACCTACTCGATACGTCAATTTAAATATTTATCGCTCTACCTTTATATTGTGTGATTCATTCTAAAATCTAGGTATTATTAATTATATATACCTTGTGTTGTATTAAAATATAGATTTACAAAGTATGACAATGACGCTGACAGCTGGCACAGAATGGCCGCCTGTCAGTTTGATGAGAATACCTAGGTAATACTATAGGTTCTCTACTGCTACTGCTTTCTAGTGTTGTTCTATGGAAATATGTTCTCAGTAAACACTGGAACGTGCTATTATCTATTGAGAAATGATATAACTAAGTAAAACTTCTAGTCTATTTACAGTACATTGGAATAGTCCAGTAATTTTCTAACAGGAACCTGTAAATGGCAAACTTTAGAAGCGATTACTAAAAAAATGCTTATTTCTTCAAAACGTTCAAATCATAGGGACCCCTAAATATCATCTCATTGATCCAAATTTTGGCATGGTATTTCAGTTTACCTAGTGGAACAAGGGCAGCAATGTGGAAATTAACATTTTTAACTTTTATTTTTTTCTTGGGATTTTGGACCAACTTAGTAACCAGTCTATTAAATTAATTAAATTGGGAACCATTGTCAGATCACAGGTTGAAATTTAGACTTAATCTCTTAAATAAATTCCAAGACTATATTTTCAGTGATGATTTTCAAAATATTTTGCGAACCCCAACTTACTATGGCAGACTGGACCATAATCAAAAATTAGAGAAATTGATTGCCGAACTGATAGTTTCAACATGTCCTTTTTCCCTCGTACAATTAGAGATACGAATAACGGTAAATATGTCCAATCGGAGAGTAGCAACGGATAACATTGGTAGCTGCATGTTGGTATGAGTACTTAAAGCCTACCCTACTAACAGAATGTTTTTGCATGTTTGCTTCGCAATTTCTACCTTTTTTAAATAGTGAAGTTCTGACTGGTATATTAATACTATTCCTTTTTTATGCATGATATGTAGCGCATTTTTGGTGAGAAATCACCCCCTGCCGCACACACCTGTGTGGTGGCTTGCAGGGTATTATGCAGATGAATGGGCAGAAACCTTGGTCGTCGGTCGTGATGCACGAATGCGTGGAAAACACACCAGTTTGTGTTTGTGCTCAAAGGATGGATGTCAATTGTTTGCACAAGAGAGTGCCGATACGCTTTCGGCAAACCGGTTGTTAGTTTTTAAATTAATTTCGTTGAATTGTTACGAATTCTTCCAGGCTTCCACGTAGTTCAGCCCAAGTCTATCGGATCGTACCGTTTTCACGAGTATAGGCCACACACAAAGTTCACGTGCATACCTGGTTGCGTCACGCGCGGAAAATTTCTCTTTAAAGACGAAAGCAAATAACTTGCAAATCTCCGTCTTCCTGGACCATATTCAGATTGAACGGAAATAATGCTACATAAAACGCGCCATTACGCTTTTAATGACTGTTATTGGTGTCGTTCTGGTTAATTACTCCCTAGTTTACCAGCTTTTCAACCTTGTTTCATGAGTATATGGTTCCGCTTCGATAGTTTGAAGTACGCAACCGAATTACCTAGATAGGTTGCGTGCATACGTTGGTACGCTTATGAATTTATTTTGTTGAAGAGATATTTTTGGCTACGGAACGAGTAATAATATCTCTGAATGTTGAGAGATTCGTCGAGAGAATTGCCGAAGAAGTATTGAAATGAAGTGGGGGGGGGGAGGAAGGACAGTGCTGGATAAAGCTCGACGAAGATTGCGATCTCCAGCCAAGGAATCCCTCTTCAAGAGAGCAATTGCGGATTAAGGCTGAACGAAGACGAGTCACACAGAAAATGACATCATTTGGGTTTCGATAAGACGCGCGGCGTAGGCAGAGGCAGGAGGGAGGGCGGAAGGAATATCCCGGTTTCTTGGCGCTTCGGTTAGAAACGGGAACTGGAAATTAATAAAATATATATTTGCATGGACCTATACTTTGCATACATTCAAAAGAATTGAAAATTCAATTCAATTTGAAAGAATATTTGCACGAATTTCAGAATCAGAAGTTAAGCACGCATTAGTGAAGAATATCGGCGTCACCATCAAGGGTCAACAATCCTAGGATTGGTTTGACGCAGCTCTGCACTTGATTTTTCTATCGGCCAATCTCTTCATATTCATGTAATTCCTCTCTTACACATCCTTTACGACCTGTTCTACAGGTATATTACTCATACGATGCCTATTCCATTCTTGCCGTTCACTTTTCCCTCGACGATTGTCTTCATCAGGCCATCTTATGTGTCTTAAGACGTGGCCGATTAAGTTGTCCCGTCTTCTTTTTAATGTTTTCAGTAGACATCTCTTCTCTCCCACTCTTCTTAACACTTCGTTTGTCACTCGATCGATCCATTTTATCTTCATCATTCTTCGAATATCGGCGTATACTTTTGAAACTGTCTCAGAGATTGAGGTAGGGGGAGTGCGTCTTCAGGAACAGAAAGATTGCCCCCAAGGAAATGCAAAAGACTTCTTAATCCCGGATGCCCCGACTGTTTTCAGATCCATGGACAAGCCAATGGCATGTATCATTTCCTGGTAATTAAGTTATATCGGTGACTAATTACCTTAAAGAGGTCTTCCATGTGATGCGAGATAACCAATCTTAATTCTATTCCAACCTTATGCCGATAGCATTCGCATTACGTACGCTCATAAGCAGGAGGGAATATTTGCATTTTTTATTCGTTTAACAATATTGCATTCGTGAAAGCTGTTTCTTTTAAGCCCTCTCGGTGGACTGAAGAGGAGTGGATGGCCGCCCTGTATTTCAGTCGTTCCTTTGGCATTTTAGGATTTTATCGCAGTTTTTTCAGCATTTGCACCACGATGTTATCCCGACGCCGAATTTGTGCACTTATCTCAATCTTACGGAGAAACAATCAGGTTCGTAAATGTTATCAAGAGTGGAGATAAACCTTCTTCAAAAGATTCCTTTGGTTTTTGCAAGGCTCTCCGCGGAAAGAGAAGCCATTTTGGGTCCATATCTCTCTACGCGCAGCATCCAGCGTCTCTCGGGAGAAGGCGGGGCTATCGACCGCCGATGCGTCCGCCCGAGAAAATGGCCACCTTCCCATGAAAATCAAAGTGATTGCATCGCAAATTAATCCCTTTACTTGAACCCAAGTACACAATGGCACCAGAGAAAAATACTCTTCATTGTAGGCATGAATTTGAGTAACTTAAAGTCATTTTGCTACCATCTTAGGGGCACAGAGTTTTATATCCAGGCACATGAATGAAATAAGCATTTGCAGAAGTAATAATGTTTTATGAATTCGCTAACAGTTCGTCTTTTTTGTGATTTCATAATCAATAAAGTTATACTTTCTAATTTAGTGGCATTGGACTTGGTTTTAAACGCCCATTCCCCTAAGCCTCCACCATACATACCGTTTGGTGTTAATTATTATCTAAACCTAAAACAAACGGGTTGCGAAACCAAGACCTTTGGGCTGTCAACAATGCAAACGTGGCAAAGTTTAAAAAAAATCACTTTGACAGTTTTCAGTAAATTATTCATAAACTTGGTAAAAAATTTGTAATTTATCATAGTCCATAATGGGGCAGTTTACTCGTATATTTTGATCGAGTTTGTAAAATAAAAAGACCGTACTGATGTTTTTTAACTCTTTCGGAAAAGTGGGCGTGCATGCGACCTCTTACGTCATCCACTCCGTCCAATCACAACTGAGACCGCGGAGCTCCTTCGCCTTATCACAAGGGGGGGACACAATGCTGACCCTGCCAGTGGAAGTGGTTGCTAAGAGTGGATCTATTTAAGGCAGACCTCCCCTCCCTCCCCACCCCTCCCTTTCTTCCTGCCAACACAGTTAATGGAGGGGAGGTGGATGACGTAGTAATCCTTGTGACGCAGCTTGTACGGTGGGCGTCACCTTTCGCCTTTTTAATTTTTGATTTATGAGTTAAAACATTAATTTTTTCACTAAAATTCATTTTTCGTTTCCATCTAACGATTTCGTGTGCAAAATAGCGATTTCGGTTCCGAGTGAACGCTCCTATGTCCACACGTTGTGACTACTGTTACTAATGTTAACTTGGACGTTTTTCTGTGAATCATGTCCTTGATTTAGCTCAGTTAAGAGCAATGCCGTAAATATTTATTTTGATGCTAGCATTGACCTTTTATTACGGACCCTGAAACTGACATAGGTCTAGCTGATGCCTAAACCTAAACGGCTCGCTCAAATAGAAATCTACCTCACTATGTCTGAAGTATTTGCTTGGCACAAAGATTCTGATCGGGTCACTTCGTAAACAAGTCTCTATATTTGGAAGCATTGCACCATTCTCTGCGTACTCTTGGGGTCATCTAAACTGTTAGAGCTATTGATAAAATATTTCATGTGTTTGCAGTGTGCTTCCAGCATAAAACTGAGTCTCTTTAAAATCTTAATTTTTTGGGAGAGTAAAAAGCTGTGAGGATAAGGTGACATTGATGATACCTTTTAAGGGATGGCGACGTTTATCGCTAAAATACTAAATCTTTAGCGTCATAAATGCTCTCCTAGAGAAAATTCTTCAAATGTATTTCATTTCTTCGACATTCTTCCCTCCTAACCCGTTATGTCCTGATGAATGCATTGGAGAGGAAATAGTTTTCGCGAGGCACGTACCTATTCAAGAGCTTCCATTCAAATTTCCGAGGTTCTTTTTCCCACCGCGAGAGTGTGTGGCAGGGAGTGAAGATCACCAAGCATGCAATACCGACATGCAAACAAGCAACTATAGGGTCTCATGCAACTAGATTGTTAGTATCTATAGTATTTAAGGGATTAATACATGCATCATACACTACAGACTACTTACTCTAAAATATTTCCCCTACCTATCCCTTTGCTATGCTGCCTATTCTGTTCTCTTATAGCACGGGGGAAAAATGCCATTTTGAATCTATCTGTACGACAATCTATCTCTCTAATCTTATTTATCTGGTCGAATCCAGCATAATACGCTGGTTTTTTAATATGTGCCTAACATCTTCTGTAAAGTTATCCGATTGAAATTTATCTAATAGGTTAAATCTGTACTTTAACCTACGCTCTGATAATGAATTCCCACCCTAATTCTTGTATTAATTCTGAAACGATACTCAACATATCGTAACACCTTATAACGAACCTAGCTGCTCTAAGCGCAACACTGTCTAGTGTCTAGGACAATTAAGCAGTTTGTGTATCACCTCAGCGCTCACGGTGTTGCCAGCTGTGCGACCGCCTTCGGGGGACAAATTGGTCAGAGGACAAATTATCGTATCATGAGGCGACGGATGAGAAGGCCCTTCGGCACTTCCCTTCCTAATTACGCACGTGGGATTGACCGAGGGCTAGGGGAACAGTTCGTTCGACGGGACTCTGCCTGCTGGAGGCCGAGAGGGAAAACACTGACCGACGAAGGACCGCTAGATGGAGCGGGTGCAGTCCCAAGATATATCACCAGTAAAAGGTATCATTAGAGTTGCGATATTATCCAAAATTCAACGTTTTGAATAATACCAGGTAAATAATTTTGTTGGCCTGTTGTTCGTTTCTAAAAATACGTGATAGGTAGTGTTTTCTGTTTTCCGGAATTCATCCTGATATAATTTTGTCATTTAGACGTAATTCCCACCGAAAATCCATATACATACGCCTATATGCAAAAGATCCCTTCCATCCGGACCCAATCCCTTCCATTCCTATCCTTATACCTTTCCTCCCGGTCTGAAGCGCCATTTAGTGCGGAAACAGACTTGAAAACACCCATAGCAAAAGGGCACTTTAGGTGGGCGTGTGTATATGGATTTTATGTCGGAGTTACGCCTAAATGACAAAATTATATCAGGATGAATTCCGGAAATCAGATAACACTATCACCTATTTTTAGAAACCTGCAACAGGTCAACAAAATCATTCACATTGATGGACCAAATAGGCCCCATCCCTCCCTATCCTTATACCTTCCCTCCCGGTCTGAAGCGCCTATTAGTGCGGAAACAGACTTGACAACAACCGCATATATTTCTTACAACGGTTTTTCAGTGAAATAATTTCGGGTGATTAGTTTTGAAGATCAATGCATTTTCCTGAACCGATGTATAAAAAGTTTTAAAAGACAAAATCAAATCTAGCAGTGAGGGGGGGTCAGCGGGAATCTATATCTGGCGTATAAAGGTCATTACGAAGCAGTCAAATACCAAATAGTGTTAATAGTATTATTAATCACAGGTTACTGTGCTTGTTATTCAGAAGTCATGGCGTACAAGGACGATTCAATCTCATCAATGAATCCGGCAAATATGATATTCAAATTAGGGATGGTCTAAACATTCAAGTAAAACGGTTTTTAAGGTATATGTATAATATTTGATATCGCGTTTATCCTATTATGGAAAATCATATAAAATACGACAACTTATTGGAAATGTTTCATTTCCATAAACTATTTGATCGAAAATATTGAATGATCTTATATTTTTACATGACGTAATAAATAAAGGAGAATGTGGAATGCTGCTGAATCGATTAAATTTCCATGTTCCATCCAGAAAGGGTAGAAATATGATGACATTTTATGTCATGAATGTCAATAGTGAATATTGTAAAAATTCTCCTGTTAATAGATTGTGTATTACATACAACAAATATTGCAATGATCTGAATTTATATCAAGACAGAAATAAATTTTTTAAAGAACTTATTTCTAAACTTAACACACTGAAGTAATGTTGTTAATGTTGATAATATTGTTAATGTTACTGATATTTGATAGATATTTATAAATGTCCAATGTTATTAATATTTGTATTATCTTCTTTGTCTAGCGTTTTGACCAGTGCTAATAATATTGTATTTTTTGTTCGATAATTAATTGTTTACCCTGTAATTATATTTATATGTTGGGTAAACATTAAAAACAATAAATAAATAAATAAAAACCATTCCAAGGATCCCATATTGAAACAGCAAGTTTCTTCAACTTCATCATTGTTTAAATTACCGTACGCCTTAAGGCTACACTTCAATATCTTTCTTGAAGAAGCTTGATTCATTACCAACCAGCATAATGAACAAATCCAATCTCGACGTTAAGTCAATCATATCTCTGGTACTGCTTACTGTTTCAGGCAACACATAGTGAAAGTGAGACGTACTGGATGAGTAAAAAACTGAAGCAATTTTCCACAAATTGTATTTAATAAATTATAAAAATACACCGCACGTGTTTCGGCTTACTAATTCATCATCTGACGTACGCACTGGAAGAGTGTATGACGGCTTAGTAGAAGATTGGAACTATCCCATTGGCGGAGGCCAAGAAGGAAGGATAACTATGACTAGGAAAATATGGCTTGGGAAATCGAAATGAGAGAGGAGAAAGGCTTACAGAATGGGGTCGTTTACCATAATTTTTTTATTGCCGAATATAATAGAGTTTGTAAAATAAAAAGACCAGTATTTTTCCGTTTTTTTATTCCGTCAATTATTTCTCGAGTTATAAGCGGCGAAAAACTGATGTTTTTAACCCTTTCGGAAAAGTGGGCGTGGTGCAACCTCTGACGTATATCAACTTCGTCCAATCACAACTGAGCCCGCGAAGCTACTTATCGCAAAGGGGGGGACACAGCTGACTCTGCCAATCGTAGCAGTTACGACAGCATCTGTGCGAGCAGACCTTCCCCGAGAACCCCCCTCCACTCCCTTCCCATAAAAGCAGTCAAGGACGGGAGGAAAGTGACGTCAATGTTATCACAGCAGCATTTTCGGTGGGCGTCAACTTTTGCTTATTTGAATTTTTGATTTATGAGTGAATGTTTATGGTTAGAAGATTAATTTTTTCACTAAATTTCTTTTTTCCTTTCCATCTAACAATTTCGTGTACAAAATTGCGATTTCGGTTCCGAGTAAACGCCTCCATTATCTCGTGCTGCCAGTGAAGTGCACAGAGAAATCCAAAGGCGGATGGATTACGTGTATCTGTCGGTGAAAATTATCTAGAAAATGTGAAAATTTTTCTGATACATTGTCGCTCCTTGGGGAGCAGCTCCTCCTCGGGAGGTCTAGCCGAAGATGTACTTCAACTGTACTTCTGTACTCAACACAAGGTGGTGGCATACACCTTGCTTAAATACCACCAAACGATAACGTATACACAAAAATTACTAGAAGACACAACAATGTTTCAAACAGACTACATATTAGTGAAGCAGAGATTCAGAAATGAAGTGAAGGACTGCAAATACTACCCGTGGGAAAATATGACAGCGACCACAACTTAGCGATAGTGAAATGCCACTTAAAAATCAAGAAACTGAAGAAAATAATGAAGAAGGCAAGGAAAATTGAAAAACTTAAGGAAACTAGAAACTGGACATCTTTCAGAATGCAGAGGGAAACAAGATCTAAGAGGACCTGAGAGGGAATTGAGTGGAAGAGAGACGGGGGAACGTAAAAATCGGGCTACAGGAAGCCGAAAAGGAAGTTCTGGAGAAAAGGAAAGTTGTCAAGAAGAAGCCATGGGTCACAGAAGAGGTCTTAGATTGAATTGAAGAGAAGAGAAAATACAAAAATGTGGAGAGAGTGAAGAAGGGTAACTTAGCTACAAAAGAATTAGGAATATGAGATAAAAGCGAGAAAGGCGAAAGAAGATCCTCCTCTCTCCCCATGAGAGTTCCTTCCTTCCTCTCCTTTTCGAAATCCATGTGTATGGCCACAAAATCCCTGACCATCCAAATGCTTCTACCTGATGCCTGTATTGAAGAACCTTCCATAAGATGGATGTGAAATAAATAGGCCTGCAGTTACTTTGGTGTAACGTTGCCACTTTTAAAAATAGCTGTAACGCTCGCTATTTTCCAATCTTCGGTAGGTACTCAATGTTTCCTTGTCGTTTGAATATTTCTCCGTAGAGCGCTTCATCTGCAACAGGCAGAGGGAAGGGAAAGGCCGACCTTTGAGCTCAACCCTCCGATTTGCGGTCAGTGACTCCGCTTCGCATGTGGCCGAATAAAAACAAGATTTCCTTTACGGAGCTTTATCGCCGGAAGTGGAGTTCCAAGGCTGGAGCTAATCTCGTCGAAGCAAACATAAGAGTCCGGACGGAATTCGAACTCGCGACCCTTTCGTCGCGAGCACAGCGGGGAAGCTCCAATCGCCGCCCTCTTCGAACCATCCCACGCTTGGTGCAGAGATGACCAACCCAGCGAGCGCGCCTTTCGGGTCGCCAAGGCGTGTCCGAGCCGACTTCCGGCGCGCGATTGCATGCCGGGAGGCTGTTAGGCGATTGATTTTCGGGCCGCGTGCTGGGTGTGGCCTGTTGTTGAGGCGGCCGGAGGCACGGCATCGATTCGCCAAGAGATGCAAGAACTACGTTTCGAGCGCTCGCTTTCTCATTGCCTTCAAGTCAGATTCTCGTGCACCGCAAAAACAAGTCCCACTCCTGCCTTTGTCGCAGGAACAAACGTCGCTTGCCCACGTGGCTATCTAGGGAACCGCCATTTTGTCGAGTGCAACAAAGCACGAGCTGACGGCGCAAATGCGAGCGACGGACATCCAATCGAAAAGTCTACAATCTGCCTGCCGCTTGGCTCGCCTGCAAAGTGACTTCCCTGATATCCATTCAGGTAACAGAGCCAGGTACTCTCTTCTCTCCTGGGGAGTTGTGTTTGAAACCGTCGGGATTATCTCGAATGGGTATCCAAGGAGTCACGTGATACAAACACGAATGGTCGCAAAATTTAATGTCTGAATCCGTCTTTACAACATCATTAATTGTTTTCACTTGAGTTTTTCTCATCTGTTCCAAATAAAGAGCCCCCAGTTCAGATATAACACAAGTTTAATAAAATAATGAGGTTGTAATCAGCGGTTTTAACTCACCAAATTGGCGAAGCATTCGTATTTATACCACGTGACTCCTTGGTTACCTATCGGAGATAATCCCGACGGTTTCAAACACAGCTCCCCTGTCGTCGCTGGTTTAATTGCCCCTCGTACAGAGGTTATCCATGCACAGCTTTCGAATTCCATTAAACCCTTTCACACTTTGCAATTTCCGCAGCTGCCTGCTGAAACATTGTGAAGTGTTTCTGGCCAACTTGACCTGGAATCTGTCGCACCATTTCGGAGGCAACGTTTTCCGAAAACGCCGATTTTTATACCTCGCGCGCGGGTAGACCCAGATTGCTGCCAAAATGAAAAGAATTTAGTTTTCCGCAGTTTTAAGCGTAATTTCTGATGTTATTTTGATGTAATGGGGGCGTTTACTCGGAACCGGAATCGCAATTTCGTGCACGAAATCGTTACATGGAAACGAAAAAAGAATTTTAGTGAAAAAATTAATCTTCTAACCACAACCATTCGTCATAAATCAAAAATTAAAATAAGCAAAAGGTGACGCCCACCGAAGAAGCTGGTTTGATACCATTGACGTCATTTTCCTCCCGTCCTTGACTGCTCTTATGGGAAGGGAAGGGAGTGGAGGGGGATTCTCGGAAGGTCTGCTCGCACAGATTCTGTCGTAACTGCTCCGATTGGCAGAGTCAGCTGTGTCCCCCCCATTGCGATAAGGCAAATTAGCTTCGCGGGCTCAGTTGTGATTGAACGAAGTCGCTATACGTCAGAGGTTGCACCACGCCCACTTTTCCGAAAGGGTTAAAAATATGTTTTTCGCCGCTTATAACTCGAGAAATAATCGAAGGATCAAAAAGCGGAAAAAATACGGGTCTTTTTATTTTACAAACTCTATCATATTTGGCAATTAAAAATATGGTAAACGACCACATTGAAAAGGTGGAGTAAGATATACGTCGCTTTATCACAAAAATAAAAAAATGCATAAAAAGGTGAATACAAAAGCCCACAAACTCCCCTGCTTTACAAGGATAATCCAAAATGTGAAAAAATATTATACGGGGAGGTCCCACTTTCCTTAAAGGACAAATTTAAATTAGTAAATCAATTTTAGTCTTCCCGCAGCTTATTTCTTTAGGGGTAAAAATGCATTTACGTATCCCAGGTGTACGAGCCTGGATGTGATTGACTCAGGTCTGTTATTAATGACTGGAAGCTTGCCATTTGGTGATCTGGCTGCTCCAATGCCAACACCTCTTTCGCCCACCTCGTATCCACATGGAACAGCCACAGAGTGGTGCATGGTCCCTAATACTTGGTATTTATGAGTCTAGAAAAGCTTTCTATACAGGGTTTTTGTTTATATACGTTGGACACACCGATAATAGTGTGTTTTCCTATTTTTTTATTGCCTAGATCTGAAGTTTATAACCCCTGGAGTACGTATTTGAAGCCGTTCGATTTAAAAATGGCATTAAGTATTTTTCCTTATAAATTAAAAAGCGAAAAAATGTAACGGCGCGAAAACGCGACGGCAAACTATTGCATGCCGGTAAATCCTACGTGTGACGTCAGAGGTACGGCGTAAGCTGCTTATCTGCAGACGACGTCGCCGAGAAAGCTTTAGTCGCATAGAGAAACCTCTTCAAATAATGAAACACATTTATTGTTACGGTATCGGGAATGAAAATCGTATTAAAATATATTCAAAAATTAACGATGCTAGCTCCTATTTTTTAAGTGAAGTTAGTATGAAAGGCATGAAATAAACCATTTTTTTCGCATTCATTTCGAAATATTTCCCAAACTTGAAATCCATTCCGTAACACGATGAGGAATATTTTCGCTCGAGCGTTGTGCTCACTATACGTGGAGTGTATGACAATAAATTTTAATAAAAACAATTACACTTCACTGCATACTATAGAAGATGGAAGCTTACTGACTTACTTACTGACTTACGAAATATTTATTCCTGACAGATTTCTGCAGACATGTGAAATTGCTCGAATAGTTTGATACAACTTTTGAAAGAAACAAGTTTGACGCATAGTTTGCCAATATAAATATCCACTGCAACATATTCTGCTTCAAAAATGTTTGAGAGGGGCAGCCGGAAAAAATAATTACTACAGGAATGAGATATACATCCAGAATTCACTATAAAACGGTTACTGTTTCCTACGCTTTGCAAGTTCAGAAAAAATTAGTTAGTGGGAAATGAATAGTACTATAAATGAGAAATAATGAGATTGGTACACAAAATATTGAGAGAAGCAAGCACGAAATCGTCAGTCAATATAAAAAAACTATACGAAGAGCAGGTGCTACGCCGCAGCTATGATACGAATACACATTATCTTAATTTATCCACTTTGTCGAGGTGCCATTGCCAGAACATTAAATTAGCAAAAAAGGCTGACCGTCAATACCATTATGGATGGAAAAATCTCGAAGCTAAATATATGTCAGCAAATATTAAAATACCTAAAATGCGTAAGTCACCCCTCGCCGTGATCACAAACCAGTGATAGGATCTCGTGATTCACTTCTGCATCAGCTGATCAGCATCATATTCCCCAAGGAGTACCAGTAACATGCCTCCGAGAACATTGTTTTATAAAAACTGTTTTGTGCCGCAGTGTCACACAACAACAATTAGCGATGGCAAGAAAGCAATTACGTCGCGGTTCCACTAAGCGAGAAGAGGAGGATTTTGTGGTTCAAAGAGCTGTCGTCAGAAGAGAGTACCACACCAGCAACGAAAACACCCGCTTCTACTGCTGCACAGGCCATTTAAAAGTTAGTGTTCACTCAAGTATTTCTTTTATTTAAATAATACGGAAATGCAAGGCATTTATTAGTTAATGCCATCATGTGAAATGTTATTTACATGAACTAGCTCTCCTGAAACCTTGTGGCTTTCTATGTCAGCAAAAGGAACTGATACCGAAAGGGAACTTATGGAATATGCAGGGTATGAATGATAGGAATGGTAAATGAAATATGAGATAAATGAAATGTTTGTATAAACAAAAGTGTTCATGACGTAAACAACCAAGCCGGAACACGAAGTCACAGGTACGAAGTTTCGTTATTCATTTCACTGCGCAAGCGACGCCCGCCGCGAAGAACGCCTTCGCGGTAGCTCTGGAGGAGACTTTACGACCTTTGAGTATTTTAATCGAGGTATATTAATGCATGTTTACCAGATTTTAGGGACTCTGAAATATAATAGCATGTACAGTCGATCATGATTCCATATAATACCTCGCAATGTTGACTACCTACCTGTTACGTCGTCATGAAGGCTGCCGCTGTCCCGTCATTTCCGAACCTTTTCAAATGAACTTAAAATTCACATTCAATTTTTTTGGAAACTTAAGAATTTTTAATCCAAATGATTTTCGTGTAACGAATAAGTTTATGGTGGGGCACCATTCGCAATTAATGAATTCTGTTTTCTTTGATGAAGGAAACTACACTATTAACGAATTCAATACCATCTTAGGTAAGTAATTATCGCTGTGACTACTCCTCTGGTAGATAAGATAAGAAAATGTTGCACTAGTAGAAAGTTTATCATTTGAAAAGGAGCAGGCACAGTATCACCTTCAATATAATAACGTGTAATATAACGTGTATTGCCCCGATTCTCGTTATGCCAAGTGGATTTTGTAAATGAAGGTGACTCGCAACTATTAACAGGAAACCTTTTCCACCATCCCGGGCTCTTTGCCCTTTATGGTCGTGGTAGGGATGGGGAAATAGCGGTGGGGGAGAAAGGTTGTTTTACTAGGGTAGTAGCTAGACGGGATATTTTGTCGGGGAAAAAATTGTGAGGGGAAATCCAGGAGTGAGAGGTTATTTGTTTGGGTATCAGTATTTGGAAGGATCCGGAGGGAAGAAGGGTTATTTCATTGAGGAACGAATCGTTGTAGAGGGATTTAGTTTGAGGGAATCCTAGTTGTTATGGGGAGAATTTAGGGAAGGAATTGGAAGGGTTATTTTGTTAAGGTTTTATATTAGGGTCTGGATAGTTGGGGAGAGGTTCAATCAGGCTCGGGTGGCTGAAGGTTGGGAGTGCTATTGAAATGTGTATTAATATATTTCAAATATAATTTTGAAACATTTTTTTGCATAATTTCTTATTCAAAAACAAAGAAAATGTCTATTGAAAATTCACGTTCAAAGTTACAAAAGTATATAATTTAATAAGTCCGGCTGCAAAAACCGTTGACTGCATTTTTAAAGACATTCAAATAATTATCAGGTTTTATTAAAAATGTGATTAGGCATACAAGAGGCATATTTTTGTTTAAAATAGTCAGCTTAAAGTCGTTAAATTATCAGCATAAATTTGTATACGGTTGCAAATCCTGTTAAGTTCTCAGGCGCTGCTACTACGTGGTTATATTACGTGAAGCCCCAGTTACAATCAGGAAGATCGAGGTTTGGTTCCCTATTGTTATTGGCAGGAGTATCCCTGAATGCCGATAATGATTACGATTTGTTTAACTTTGGATTGATGGATGTTGAATAATTCAGATTATAAAATGTCTACAATTGGTATTTGTTGAATTGTCTTAAAAGTGAATTATTAGTTGGTTAAGGTGGGTTGCATTAAGATTTCTTATTACATTTGATTTGAAATAAATATCACCAACCCCAGTTGGGCTTGGTGCTGTTATGGTCCAGCGTCAAAAATTGACCAAAACAGCACCAAACTAGAACCAATGGTGATCCAGTACGCAAGTCGCTCTCTGACATCTGCACATCAGAATTACTCGCAAACTGAACGTGAAGCCCTTGCCATTGTTTGGGCATGGGAAAATTCAGCACGTACTTGCTAAACAAGAAGTTTGAGATAATCTCTGACCACAAACCTTTCGAGATTATATATGGGGTCAAATCAAAGCCAACTATGAGAATTGAGAGAGTTGAGACTTCAGCCATATGAAGGTAATCAGCTGAAGGTCATCATATGAAGGTCAGCTTAAGGTAATCTACCGCCCTGGAAAAACTAACATTGCCGACCCTCTCTCTCTCTCGCTTGATACATGTGCCACAAGCAATGGGGAACGTGCACTGTTTCTTATAGCACTTTGAATGTGAATTTTATTAGCTGAAATGTGCTTGGCGAAAATTTTGCTGAAGAATTAAGTTGTGTTGCAAAGATATTTCTCTTTGAAAATTGTACCTTTTCGGCAGCTTAAAAACACGACGTCATCACATGATGTCGCGGCACGGTATCACTATGGGCGTTGTTTATCTGTTTATGCGTGGAGGTAAGTTGTTAAATGAATACTTGGCAATAACGTATGTATTTATCTCATTTGTTTAATGCAATAAACGATTGTATTTCGATATTTTATTTACGTTGTATGGATGGTAACGAGGAAATCGTGCATTGAAATAAATTGAAATTATATAATGCATTTTTAGTGCCCAAGAATTTCTAATACGTCTATGCAATCGCTGTTTTTTTAGAAGAACGCCGCCATAAGGGAGTCAACCAAAGGAAATTGTCGGAATGTGCTTATTTAAGTATTTTTCAAGTAATCGTTTCGTTCGAGAAACGGCTAAAAACTTCAAAACAATCTATTCACTTCGTTTTCTTTAAAAAAAAAATGTCTATCTCCGTAGCAATATGGAACCTGAATCGTGAAGTGAAGTCAGAAGGCGTTTCTGGTCACGTGACTTTCATCAATTTTCATTTTAATATCATTTAATTATCTTCGTGGTGGGCGTAGAAAAATTTGGCTTATATATTTAAATCGGTGAGAAAATTTCGCATCAAGTACATCATTAATCTTCGAGAAACATATTTCATGCATATTCCCCATTGGGTCATCTGATAATGAAAGGGCAGAAATTTGGGCTATTTCCACCCAGTCCATGCCCAAGGCCTGGAGGACCCTGTAGGGAGTAGTCCGGAGACCCAGAGATGGAAAATGTCAAAAAAGCCATAAAAACAAATTCATGGACAAAGGATATGAAGATATATGAACTAATAAAGGAAGAACTATGCATTGTTGGGGATCTCTTGCTCAGAGGTGACAGAATTGTCCTTCCAAAGTCACTTTTGTCAGAGCACTAGAGTTAGCTCATGAGGGCCATATAGGCATGACGGGTATGAAGGCTAGAATCAGAGATCAACTGTGGTGGAAGAATATTGATAAGGATGTTGAATATTGGGTCGATACTTGCCAGGGATGTCAACTTGTGAAAACACAACCTTCACCTGAGCCTCTGCGATCATCAAAGTTACCATCTAAGCCCTGGGAGCCCTTGTCTATGGATTACATGGGCCCATTACCATAGGGTCATTATTTGTTAGTGATTGTCGATTAATATAGCAGATACGTGATGGTCACAATTGTTAAGGGTGTCAATACTGAGACCACCATCCAGCAATTGGATGAAACAATTGCAAAAGAAGAGCCAATGGAAAAACTGTTGTGTGACAATGGCGCTGAGTTTGCTGAGTATCTGTCAAGCAATAGTATCCGGCTTAGGAATGGGGGCGCTTACTCGGAAACGAAATCGCAATTTTGTACACGAAATCGTTAGATGGAAACGAAAAAAGAATATTAGTGAAAAAATTAATCTTCTAACCACAACCATCCACTCATAAATCAAAAATTAAATTAAGCAAAAGGTGACACCCACCGAAAATGCTGCTGTGATGACATTGACGTCATTTTCCTCCCGTCCTTGACTGCTTTTAAGGGGAAGGGAAGGAAGTGGAGGGGGGTTCTCGAAAGGTCTGCTCGCATATATGCTGTCACAATCGCTCCCATTGGCCAAGTCAGCTGTGTCCCTCCCATTGCGATAAGGCAAAGTAGCTTCGCGGGCTCAGTTGTGATTGGACGAAGTCGATATACGTCAGAGGTTGCACCAAGCCTACTTTTCCGAAAGGGTTAAAAATATCAGTTTTTCGCCGCTTATAACTCGGGAAATAATTGACGGATCAAAAAATGGAAAAAAACGGGTCTTTTTATTTTACAAACTCTATCAGATTCGGCAATAAAAATAATATGGTAAACGACCCCTTTGTGGCCTCAGGCAAATGTGATGATGGTGGAACGACAAAACAGGTCTCTTCATAAAAGATTCAAGATTGCTCAGGGTCTAAACTTGAAGAGGGAGCTGAGAATATATCTGAAATCGTGCCGCACTACTGCACATTCAACCACTGGAGTACCTCCTGCAAATCTGTTCAGAGGAAGAAAGGTGCGGTCCAAGATTCCAGATGTCAGAATCCATCTTGCAGCAAATGACCTCCAAGTTCGGGACCGAGATGCTGAAAGGAAGTTCTCTGAAAAAAATATGCAGATGAGAGGAGGCATATGCACGACCCACAGATCTAAAGATCGGAGATCAAGTTAGAGTTCAGCAACAAAAAATGAGCAAATTAACCCCAAGATTCAGCATCGAGAAGCATACAGTACTATCTGAGAGTGGAAACTCCGTGGAAGTAACGACACGCAGCGGATCGGTGCTGAGAAGGAATGCATCGTTCCTTACCAGGGCACCCGAACGAGATTCGTCCCGATTCGGTTCATCAAACACTTCTACTCGAATACAGGAATTGGAGAAGAGGAATCAGGATAATCCAGATTCACAATCCATGCCGGTGGGAACTCCAGAATCGACATCGAAGGGTCTGACTCAGTCCCCGCCTGATCCTGATGTATGCACTCCGAGGATGACCATTCAAAGGCCTGCAAGGACTATTTGACTGCTGTCAAAATTTGATGACTTTGTTATGGGAAAATCTTAATAGTCATCTTTCCTGCAACTTGTATATTGGTATAGTTTCTTTGATCTTGAATTGATGTTATGTTGTATACATTTTACTTTGCTTTGTTGAGTTTTCACCTGTTTTGTGATCCTGGTTTTATTTGTACTTACGCCATTCTTTGCCTGCATCCTTTGTCTGAAAGAAGGGAGGAGTCGTAGCGTCTTGGGCTGTCTCATTTGTCGGTCGCCAATAGAGACAAGGATGTTTTGTTTTAGGAAACGTAGCTATGGAATGGTTGTTGAATACAGACGAGAATAAAGATAAGATCTCATGATTTAATTCTGGAGGTAAATCAGTAGATACCATTTGATTTTAAGGTATTTTAATGTTATAACCTGAGCCGTGTTTGGAAAGGTTTCCTGGCCCCTTCAAATGCACAACGGCTAACGTCTTCCGCCCGAAATTGAAATCGGCCCAACAATGGGGCAACGGACACGGATGCTCCTATATAAGAATGAGAGGAAGCCGATTTACACTCAGTTTCCATCATTGGTTACTCGGCTTCCCAGGTAACAGAACTCTTTCGCCTCTTCCAGTTTTTACTATCCCAATTTAATCTTGGCTTTGGCCACTACTCTCATTGGAGAGTAACATCTACATCTACATAATACCCAGCAAGCCACCATAAGGTTTGTGGCAGGGGGTGAATTTTCACCAAACATGCACTACATATCGAGCAAAAAAAGGATTAGTATTTACACACTGTTCTAAACTACACTATTCAAAAAAGATAACAATAGCAAAGCAAACATCCAAAAACATGCTGTTAGTTGGGTTAGCTTCAAGTCCTTATACCAAGATGCAGCTACCAATGTTATCCATTGCTACACTTGTACTGGATATATTTACCTTTATTCATATCCCTAATAGTACGAGGAAAAAAGGACATTTTGAATCTGTCAGTTTAGCAATCAATTTCTCTAATTTTGTGATTATGGTCCAGTCTACCATAGTAAGTTGGGGTTAGAAAAATATTTTTAACATCATCACTGAAAATATGGTCTTGGAATTTGTTTAAGAGATTAAGTCTAAATTTCAACCTGCGATCTGACAATGGTTCCCAATTTAATTCATTTAATAGACTGGTTACGCTAATATAGCTATCGTACCGTCCCTTTTCAAATCTTGCCGATCTTCGCTCCACACGTTCAGGTTCATTATTTAGACCGATTTCGTAGGGAGGTTCCACCCTAGGGCACCTTGAGCATCCGACGACTCTCTCGCACGGAGAATCCTGCGACACGCGTGCCTTACTAATCCCCGCCGCCGCCGCTTGCCTGCCGTGTCCTTCCAATCGATACGGTGCATTAATTTCACGCACCACGCCTTATCCGAAGAATTGGCGCCGCCACCTGGCCCTCACGGGAACCCACACGAACATCTGAGGGACCACGTTTTCCCGTTGCCATTGGTGAGGACGCCGTCACATTAGCCAGGAGGAGGAGGATGCCGTCCTCCCATCCGGGCGACGGAGTGAGAGGCCGAAATAAGACGGAAAATCTGCCGAACCCGGGCCTTTTGGATAGAGGGTTCACTGCGGACACCACTGCCCGAACCGTCTTGCAAGATGTGAGGACGTTGCTGTCGTGAATACCTTCGATTTGTGGTCCCAATGGCGAGCCTACATGGACGACTAAACGATGATATCAATCGGTGGCGATTTTTTTGATATAAAATTTCAATGATCGTCGTAATATTTCTTAGAATTTTAATATCTTGGAATAAGACTGACACATGATCTTTCCTGGGTTAAACACATACGTGAAATAATGGGTCAAGCGAATCGTAAACTGGGATTCGTCAAAAGAGTCCTGGGTAAATGTGACGATCATGTACGAGAAATCAGCTACTTTTCCCTTGTTAGACCTCATTTGGAATATGCTGCTAGTGTATGGGATCCCTACGAAATCGGTCTAATTAACGAACTTGAACGTGTGCAGCGAAGATCGGCAAGATTTGAAAAGGGACGATACGATAACCTTACTACCAGTCTATTAAATAAATTAAAATGGGAACCATTGTCAGATCGCAGGTTGAAATTAGGACTTAATCTCTTAAACAAATTCCAAGACCATATTTTCAGTGATGATGTTAAAAATATTTTGCGAACCCCAACTTACTATGGTAAACTGGGCCATAATCACAAAATTAGAGAAATTGATTGACGAACTGACAGATTCAAAATGTCCTTTTTTCCTCGTAAAATTAGGGATATGAACAACGGTAAAGTACGGTGTAGCAATGGATAACATTGGTAGCTGCATGTTGGCATAAGGACTTAAAGCTAACCCAACTTACAGCATGTTTTTGCATGTATGCTTTGCTACTTTTATCTGTTTTTAAATAGCGTAGGTTTGAACAGTACCTATACAAGGTCTAATCCTTTTTTATGCATGATATGTAGTGCATGTTTGGTGAGAGTTCACCCACTGCCACACACCTTTATGGTGGCTTGCAGGTTATTATGTAGATGTAATGAATAGAAGAAGTCGAGAATTTGATTAGGACGGTAACGAACATTGTCGATCATCGCCATCAGCGCAGTGCATTGTGGGGATAGCTCCATTGCGCGGCCTTCGCCGATACGGACCATCGCGGAGAGGAGGGCGGGGGTCAAACCGAAGCTGGCTTTGTTGACCCCCGGAGGTGACGTCATCAATCCTGTAAAATGTTCACGGACAAAAGGACCCGGGAAGTGACGAACCCAAAGTCCTCTTTCCCCCCTCCTATAAGCCTCCCCTATATCCTATAATTGACCCCCCCCAACCCACCCACACCCGTTACTTAAAGGTTTTCAGGCGCGTCTTCCTTGAAGGCGAGCATTCGTTAAAGAATATCGGGAAGGAGGCCCCGAGGAATGACGACAGCTCACCTGTCTCCCGTCAGCACCGCATGTCTGACGAGCAGACAGATTACTGTTACAGCTCTCTCTCTGACGTGGAAGAGATAATCCAGGCATAATCCAATGCCAAATTCAATGACTCAGCATTCATTTCTTATTGCTGAAGTGAAAAGGTGAAAAAGCATTGATAGAGATAGATTTCGATACTATGGAAAGTTTACCAGTTAAATTAATTTAATATCTAACTCAATCTACCTTTTCTTTGATTTTGAAATGTAAAAAAATTCTTTTGTTCAGCCAAATCAGACATTTACGAGTACTAAGCTTTAAGAATTCTTTATAGCCGCGGAGGGCGCAAAAATATACCTTTCTCATAGAAGCTGAGAAAAAGAAACAAATGCTTTTCAATTCCGACACGTAACCTTGAGCTTACTAAAGTTTCTATGACTACATAGCTTCCGAAAATATATATTCTGTTATCACAACCATTATATTTCTGTAAAAACCAAGAAATACTTACAAAGAAAATGAGTGATAAGTTAATTTCAAAAAAGTATGTTGAGATATATTTTAAAAGTATTTTTTCGTCTTATTAAAATAAGGGTTATATTGACCATGCGCATTTTTCATGTATCTCCGTTGCTACAAATAGATTTTCTCTAAGGTCACTGTGGTTATCAGTAAAGCATTGAAGACGATGCACTTGTAACGAGTATTGACAGTTTTTTCATTACTTTGATTGGTCGTTTTGTGTGTAGTTCATGAGATATGACGATTTCAACATAGCAATAGTAAACCAATAGCGGCCCGCGGGCCCCAATTGTGTCCTTGCATTGTCCAAGGTTTATAACACTGCGTCGAAGACCGTTCGCCGTTTGCCTCTGCCAGCTCCTCAGATATGACGGTTTTAACAGAATACACCTTCCCCGCGCGGCCCGCCGGCATACAATCGCTATTCCCCCCAAACTAAAAGTTGCTCTTCTCATATTCTCGAGGCTCACTATACCGATTACGTTAACATTCATTTGTGTCATTTTTGGCGTGAAAGTTATATCGAAGTGAAAGTCGTTCAAAATAATGGACAAAGTATTATTGTATAGAGATAAAAAAGCACCTTCTGATGAGCCTGCTAAGGCTAAGAAGGACTTGTGAGGCAATACAAGAATTTGAAATATATGTGATTGTGGATTTTTTTGTAATTTAATGTAAAATGAGTTTAGTAGCAAAATAAAATTTTAATATGTTTCCTTCTGCCAATGTATCGCAATTATTTTCGTAATTTTAATGTCATTGGTCTTTAATTTTATATTTCAATAAAATATTTTTGTATAATAATTACTGCACATAAGCCATACATTCCATGCCACGCGTTATTGTTGATTTGGATATAAATATTTTCACACTCCCCAACAGTAGATTTCTGCACTTCCGGTTACCAAATGACCCTATACTAGTTATCGCGTTCAAGAAATAGCAAGTTACGAAGTGTGCGGTTACAGATTGACGTGGTACCCGAGTGATAGCCACGGTTTTCCTGTCCATCTCCCCCGGCAACCGGTGAATGTGCTTACTTCAGCGACAGCCTTCAGCTTAACCGCAACGGCTGCGTTCTTGCATTGTGTTCTAAATACGAAATTATTATCATCGCGAAAGGACGATCTAAAAGCGCTCATGATCGCCTTCTAAACTATAACGCGGTTTGCAAGAAAGTTCGTCGCCGAGACTTGGAATGTGTGAACACAACTTCCGTCGGAGAGGGCAAGGGAGAGGGGAATATTCTGATTAAACGAATTCGGATATTTGTAAATATGATATCTAAAATGATGGCATCCTGACAAAAATGGACACCAATTATAGGTCTTAACAACGCAAGACAAAGAGCACTGGCCATGTCCTTATGGAATGGATATGCAGACGTTGAAAATAAAACAAGAACTGCACTTTTTCCTTACGAAACATCAGGTATCTCTGTGCCTTATCCCAGAAACTAACCTAAAGTCTAGCAAAACCTGGAAAATATCGGGCTGCATAATATTCGGGAAGAATAACCTGTTAAATGTAGCACGAAATTCCAAAGGTGGCTTGGATATTTTAATAAAAGATTTCTATATAGTCGTGCTATGTGTGAACCACTAATCCACGGCGAATGAATTATTCAATACTTTAATCCACGATGACAAACCCACCATAACTGGAGGTGGATTTCATGCCAAACATGCGATATGGCACTGTCTATTTCTACATCTACACGATACTCTGCAAACCACCGCGAGGGTGTGTGGCAGGGGGTGAAGGTCGCCAAGCATGCACTACTAACATGCAAACAAGAAACTATAGGGTCTCATGCAACTAGATTGTTAGTATCTACAGTATTTAAGGGATTAATACATGAATCATGCACTACAGAATACTCTAAAATATTTCCCCTACCTATTCCTTTGATAGGTGGCCTATTCTGTTCTCTTATAGTACGGGGGAAAATGACATTTTGAATCTATCAGTACGACAATCTATTTCTCTAATCTTATCTGGTCGAATCTAGCATAATACGCTGGTGTTTTTAATATGTTCCTAACATCTTCAGTGAAGCTATCCGATTGAAATATCTCTAATAGATTTTTAATCTGTACCTAAACCTACGCTCTGATAATGATTCCCACCCTAATTCTTGTATTAATTATGAAACACTACTCAACCTATCGTAACACCTTTTAACGAATCTAGCTGCTCTACGCTGCACACTGTCTAGTTTTCTGATGAAACCTAATTCATTCGGATCCCATACACTGGCTGCATATTCAAGGTGGGGCCTGACTAGTGAAAAGTAACATCGCTCTTTTAAAGGTTAGGTTAAAGTGCAGATTAAATCTAATAGAGAAATTTCAATCGGATACCTTTACTGAAGATGTTAGGCGCATATTAAAGAGACCAGCGTATTATGCTAGATTCGACCAGATAAGTAAGATTAGAGAGATAGATTGTCGTACCGATAGATTCGAAATGGCATTTTTCCCCCGTACTATAAGAGAACAGAATAGGCAGCATAGCAAAGGGATAGGTAGGGAAAATATTTTAGAGCAGTCTGTAGTGCATGATGCATGAATTAATCTCTTAAATTCTATAGATACTAACAATGTAGTTGCTTGAGATCCTTTTGTAGTTTGTTTGCATGTCGGTAGTGCATGCTTGGTGATCTTCACCCCCTGCCACACACCCTAGCGGTGGCTTGCAGGGTATCGTGTAGATGCAGAAAGACTGCTCTTTCGGAAGACAACTGGAAATGTCGGAATATCAATCGCGGTAACTGTCGCAAAGAGTAAGACGGTTGACCTTATGAATTGACATGTGGCCCCTCATACTATTTACAGCTTCGACTGACACATAGCCACTCTTTAAGCATGGTGTTTAGTGCATGCATTGCGGAGGCTATGTAGCTTGTCTAGTCGTTCCCTCCCTTTGGAAGGTGTGCATATCACTGCTTCCTGATGACATCATTTGTCCCACGAGGAACCCCCTGACAAGGACTGATCCCACGGGAATCCAAGTGCCGTCACAAACGCGATTCAAATGTCTTGCAGGTGGTCGATTTGCTCTTTCGCTGAAATGTTGCGTCGACTATTTTCGTAACTACTCTCCATCATTATTCTCATATTGCTTCCTTATTTAAAAATGTCCTTGAGCCAACTCGGGAAAAATGCTCCTGAGCTGGTTCAAAAACTGCCCTATTCTAATAAAATCAACCGATTCAGGCGAGATGTAGTGGAAGTTTGACATATTAGAATAAAATATAGGTGCACTTTTCCGCAACTAATTTATTGATGCGTACAAATTTGTATTGTCAACGTCTCAAATTGATTTGTACGCATCAATAAATTAGTTGTGGAAAAGTGCACCTATATTTTATTCTAATATGCCCTATTCTATTTTCCTTTGGTCAGATTTATTAATTAAATTAATTAAAACAATTCTACCGGTGTGCTATTACAAACCGCTCAGTCTAGTTTTTCTCGGCATTGCATAGAATCCCTTGGAAATGGGAGAGAGTATTTTGTAGAAAAATAAAATTGCTTTTACGGTGCGCTGCATGCTTCAAGTAATTAACAATAAAGTCTCTTGTGGTACAAATGACCCTAGATCTCTGCACGCTGCAGTACCACGCATGCACATATCTGTATTTATGAGTATAAACATGTGATTTGGCCTGGATAAAATCCAATCAGTAGCTAAGATGGAATCGCAAGCGACTCTTAAAACGGTTACAACTGGATATTCCACAAACTGAGTCAAGAAACGTCGGATTTTCTCATTGCCAGTCGCAGTCCCAGACAGCTGATGTCCTGAAAGACATGCGAATGCAAACAAGTGACCTCGGCGTGGGAATGTCATATGAAAAAAAATTAAAGCTCATATCACTAACACAATGACTTTCTGTTAACAAAACATAATGAATTGGCCCTTGGTTGTCATCTTCAAGCCTGTTACTGCCAAAATGACTTATATTACAACACCCAAAAGTTATCACTATATGCAACTGGTCCTCCAGTTCCATTCGGTCTTCGACTGCTTCAGTGTCACTTGGTGAAAACACCAGAGTGCATTTATGCCCTAACTGAACCAAGGATGGGGTTGGAGGCCATCAAGGCTGCACGAGTTTTCGCCAAGGGTCGATCGAGTTGCAACAGAGGGAAAGGGAGATAAAAAGCGGAGAGGGCACGGCCTTCGGGAGAGCACAAGGGGTCGCCAGAGGGAAGATAGCGCCCCCTCCACCATTGGACGATTGAAATGGTCCTCTTATCTTGCAAGACACAAGAACGATCGCCTCTGGTTGCTAGGCAGCACGACGCTGGCGGAGATGCTGCGTTTCCTGATCTTTGGTTGAATCCACGTAAAAACCACTTCTTATAAGATCAAGAAAGGAGTCCGTGGTGATACCTTGAGCCGAACCCTTTACTCGCATTAAACATCTGCATAATACCCTGCAAGCCACCATAAAGGTGTGTGGCAGGGGGTGAATTCTCACCAAACATGCACCACATATCATGCATTTAAAAGGATTAGTATTAATATATTAGTCTAAACTTTACTATTTAAATAAAGATAAAAATAGCAAAGCAAACATATTGACCGCTATTCATATCCCTAATTGTACGAGGAAAAAAAGGACATTTTGAATCTGTCAGTTTGGCAATCAATTTTTCTAATTTTGTGATTATGGTCCAGTCTACCATAGTAAGTTGGGGTTCGTAAAATATTTTTAACATCATCACTGAAAATATGGTCTTGGAATTTATTTTAGGAGATTAAGTCTAGATTTAAACCTGCCATCTGACAATGATTCCCAATTTAATTCATTTGATAGACTGGTTACGCTAATAAGGTTATCATACCGTCCCTTTACAAATCTTGCCGATCTTCGCTGCACACGTTCAAGTTCGTTATTTAGACCGATTTCGTAGGGATCGCATACACTGGAAGCATATTCCAAATGAGGTCTAACAAGGGAAAAGTAGCTGATTTCTCGTACATGATCGTCACATTTACCCAGTACTCTTGAAAGATCATGTGTCAGGCTTATTCCAAGACATTTAATGGATTCCACGTTTGTTAATTCATTACTACTTATTTTGTAAGTGCTAGAAGGAGAGCTATTCGTTTTCCAAAAATTCATTACAAGACATTTTTTAAAGTTTAATTCTAACTGCCATGTATCACACCAATTTCCAATTGCTTGTAGGTCATCATTTAAATATTCTTTATCGTTTGGGCATAGAATTTCCCTGTACACAACTGCGTCATCGGTAAATAGACGAAGCTTACTTTTTACCACCTTACTGATATCATTTATGTACAAAAGGAACAGGAGTGGACCTATCACACTACCTTGTGGGACACCCGAAGTGACTTTAATTGCCGGTGAGGGAACACCGTCCAAAACAACTTTGCATTATTGGGTGGGGGCTGGTAGAGTGGTGCCAAACGGTCCGGGTTCGAATCCCGGCTGACATTCTCCATTCCAGTCCCCACTCGAGCGCATGGCAGAGAGCCCTCCGCGAAAGCACGACGTCTCGGAAGGCTCTCGTACCAGCCAGCCTCTTCTAGCTGGAACAGAGAGCCTGTATTACCTTTTGACTATGAAGTAAAGATAGAGACCTCAATGACGTTGATGTAATTTCCCTACAACCGTAAGTTCACTTCATTATATTTTCCAAACACTCATAATAAAAACGCAATGTTACTCCAGACCTATATAAGGTTATCACTGACCAGAGAATCCATCTCTTCAAAGCTTTATTCACAACTACGCCAAGAATATCACAAAAACGCCTCGCAGAGCTGCCTTTTGATAGCCAGCACACTTCACTTGGAATTAATGAACGCTGAATATCTTAATCATTCTCAACGCACAGCTCTCGATATATTCGATCGCTGAGAGATTTGATTTCATCGACCGAAGTCCAGTAACGACGACGTGTGATACCCCGTGAAGGCGATCCCGAATACAATTGTTGCCGGTGAATGACACGGTGAAGAGCAAATACATTCCTTGCTCACGGGTGTCTCACCAGTCATTCACTGAAGGACCTCCAGCTACATTCTAGCAACAGCTAGAATTTCTTGTCCCCGAAATACCGCTAAGCAACAAGAAACATCCCCTTTACCTTCTCTTTCTGATTGCTTTAATTGAGAAAACGCACGTAAGCCGGAAGCGAAGACTGCCTGTACAAGTCGTTCAGCCGTATTACAAATTCCGTTTGCCTTAATATGCTGTACAACATGCCTGCAACATTTTCAGTCGGTTGGTCAACGCGCTTTTGAACAGGATAGTTGATAACTAACGTCTATAGCCCAGACTCACCAAACCTGTGACTTTGTCCGATGCAGCGGCCACGTAAAAGAAAGTCTGGTTTAGAGTCCGTCCTCATAGGAACTCGTCCAAAAATGAGGGCTTTAAAAGAGAAGCAAGAGGCTTTCATTTGACAAGGGAAAAGGAAAAAAAAACAAATGCTGTTCTCACTAGTTCCCTAAAAGGGCTATCAATTGGAGATGAGGTGAAGTGTAACCGCTTCCATCCATGTTGAAATCGAGCGAAGTGGAGAAATGCCCAGAGCTTTATGATTCCTTTCAAGGGACCGGGTTTAGTTCCGCTGGTTTCCTGGCAGTGGTGCCAGATTGGGCGGGTTCCCGCCAATTGGGCGGGTTGAGGGGATCTGCCGGCGGGTAAAAATTTCATTTGGCGGGTTCCCGCCAACTTGGGCCATTCTTCCCGGAAATTGGGCGGGTACCTAAAAATATCCCTAACTTCCCTATTTTATACCGATAGATACCGTAGAACTCACGAAAAAATTAGAATAAAAAATAGTTCGATCGTTAACAATAGTACGACCATTTCCCCCTACCAAACACCCTTGAGGTGGCTCGCAGGGTAGTCTGAGTGCAATCAGTCCCACTGTCGGTAGATTTCCGCGAAAAATGTCGCTTGTAGGTAGGCTGGAGTTGCAGAGAGCAATCAATAAATCAGAAATAAATAAGTGCCAACGAGTTCTACTATTATTTCATACATTATTTAAAGAAGGAAAAGAATAAAGTAAAGATAACGAGAAAACTGGGTGCACCACATTTGAAGAGATGGATTGTTCCAAGGAAAGATTTACACACTCCATTTCAAATTTGAACTACTCGAAAAATGTTTTCTGTTTCTTTGGAATGATTATTAATACTGTCAATGAGCTTGATCCAGCAACAGCAAAGTATCACTGACTAGAGTCCTGACGCGGGACCCTACCAAAATTATCGAGCAGTTAGGAATATTTGTAATTTGTTGAGAATTGGAAAAATAAATTATTTAAGCATTAATTTAGGCATTTCTAAAATATGTTTAGAATGAATACAACGCTCTTCATTTCCTGTACTAAAAGCAACAATTTTCAATTAAAAAGAAAATATATTTCTAATGGAGCATTGCAACATTAGAACATACAATGAAGTTATTCCTCATTTAAACAGGAAAATTCAATGAGGTAAAAGTCGGTATTCAAATGAAGTATTTGGCCATAAAAATGTTCCATGTTTAGAAATCATTAAAACTACGAAAATTAATTCTCAAAACACTAAATGAATTACCTCTTGCTATAATTAATATTATGGTCAATTTTGCTCGTATTGTTTTATAAATGTTACGTTATTACTATTTGTTCCTTTGATGCGTCAAAATAAATAGGAATAGAATATTTTACCATATTAAATATTTATTTTTATATCGAAATGAAACCACCTGGTCGTTATACATTAAATTTGTTTACATCTTGGCGTGCAGCGAGAAAAGAGGGATTGGGCAGGTTGTTTAGGGCAATCTGGTAGGGCGGGTTGAGGGTCGAGAAATCTGGCAACACTGTTTCCTGGCAGTTGCGTTCGAAAAATGAATCTGACTCTAGTCTGATCCCGCCAACTTCCATTCGCCCGCATAACTTGCAGTCAGGGCTGCCACACTGACAGATTCGGACGCTCAGTGCACGGGGTGTTCCCGAGCGTCCCGTTGAAAAGGAGCACGATTTCCAGACAGACTCCTGCTCTCTTTCTAAACGAAGAGAGTTGCACCCACTGCAATATCAACGCTGGGAGCCCTCAATAAGCTCTAGAAAATCAAACAGCGTTAACTTTCAGGTGGAGCTCTCGAACACATCTGTGTCTTACAGGTGCTGCTGAGGTACTTTATGCTATGCAATTCAACCAATCTTATCGAAGAGAGAACTGGAGTTAGTTAGTTAGGTATTTATAAAGCAATCGTCCAACTTGTACTACTATATGGTTCTGTAATATGTTAGTACACAAAAAGATGACAGAGAAAACCAATAATGTTTGAAAATAAAGTGTTGAGACGAATATTCGGCCCCATTAAAGAGGGAGAGACAAGGAGAATGAGGAAAAACAAAGAGTCAAGAGAACTCTACAAAGCACCAGATATTGTGGGTATAGTGAGAAGTAGAAGACTTAGATGGTTAGGCCATGTCCTAAGAAGAAGTGACAACACAATGGTAAAAAAGATGTGGATAGGAAAACCGGAAGGCACTAGGGAGACCAAGAATGAGCTGGAGTGACCAAGTGAAGAAGAGTTTGAGAGAAATGGGAGCTGAACTGGACACAGCAGAGGAGAGGCTGTGGTTGGCGAGGCCAAAGACCATTTAGGTTTCCCATGGCCAGTAATTACTTTGGGGGATGTTTTTACCCTGAGGATTACCTGTCCACCTCCAACCTTGGAAACCGGCAATTGCACGGGCATTATGAGTACCTATGCTGACATTGGGATTTAAAGTTATTCGTGAAACCCTCTTTCCGCGCGGCAACACGATTTTGACAACATCGAATATGAAATTTATTCCGTGATTATTTGCGCACTAACTTTGAAATGTAGAAATGATTCGTAACAATTCGCTAACCCTAGAAATGACAAATTTCCGTTTTAATTTCATGAAAATAACGGAAGGTTCATACGTGATGAGATGATCAATGCTCTTGATTCCTTTAGCTAATTTTAGGGGATGAGTTTTCTGACTGTGGGCGATTTCATTGCTATGCAAAAGGAGAAATATAATTTAGGTAGGTAGCTGAAAGTAAATTTTCCTATTTCTCACTACATTGTAATTTTCGTTAAATTTTACTTTTTGTAAGGTAAAGCAAGCGTTATCGATGGGAAAAAATGGTAACTTTTTATGAATGATAATTTATTAAGGGAAATAGAGAAATAGCGCCCCTCCTCATGGAACTGACCTATTGCTGTGTTCCCTTCCCATGCGCGGACTGCTAACCCAAAATTTTATGACACCCTTCCCATAATCTCTGAGTTATTGCCTGTTTTGTTATGTTTTCTATGAAATGGCTTATTTATTTTTATAAAACCAGAATAAATTAAAAAATATATATATTCTGTCCGAAATTTGCCTCAAAGTTTAGACATTTTTATTAAACATACCAAAATTGTCCAAAAATATATTTATAGCCTTAGCAATACTAAACTTGTTCTTGGGTAGTTTTTGTAAACTTTAATTTACATTTCAAGGGAGTCTCCTGATTGGCCTGCGTGCGATAATCACTTTGAACAGTATCCATGGCTGGTGTTCTCACAAGTTAAAAGGGGACTATTTTGCATTAAGTGTTCAATATTTGTGAATGATACAATGGTTGGAGGAAAGAATTCCATTATCGCCAAGAAACTTGTGACTGAAGCACTAACAAAGTTTGCCAAACTTACTGGTAAAGATGGCGACCTTGAGACCCACGCTCAAGTACCACGTTGAAGTGTCAACAAATGCAAAATTATTTTTGGCGACACGAGACAACCGCGAACTTGAGGTCATAAATCAATCGTCAAGATATAAAATGGAAAGCATTACAGAAAACAGAGACCGTCTTGTACCTATAATAAAAAAATCATATTTCATGGAAAGCAAAATATTCCTCTGCGGGGGCATAGAGATGATGGGAGTCTATTAAAAAACGAAAATGATTGTGAAAGTACAGTGAGTAACGAGGGAAACTTTAGAACTCTTCTAAGATTTAGAATTGACGCTGGAGACTTGCATCTAAAACTTGAGACCACTAAAGCGAACGCTACTTACATAATAAAACAACGTGTAACGAAATTATTTCATGTTCTGAAACAGTGATGTTATCGAGAATACTGGAGGAAATCAAAGATTCTCGTTATCACAGCATCATCTTCGATGAGACTACGGACATACGCACATCACCCAACTGTGTTTAGCTGCAAGATATGTCGATGGTGACGGCAAATTACACGAAAGATTTTTTGGGTTTCGTTGACATCCATAAAGACAATGATCGTAGGTAGTGGAAACATTGACGATGAACCTCAAGAGAGTCAAGAGCGTTATAGCATAGCACTGGTGAAGAATTGGGTACTACGATTCTAAGGAGAATGGAAAGCCTTTCTCTGTCACTGGAGAACTGTGTGGGTATAAGCTGTGATGGTTGCTCTGTTAATATGTCAGAATTGAAAGGAGGTGTGGCTACAATAAAAAAGAAAGCTATCAACGCGCAAGTAGCACCGTGTCGAATTCATCAGCTCAACCTCGCTGTCGCAAAGTTACAAGTGTGAGAAACTCACTTGGTACTATTGAAGAAGTTGTATCGTTCTTTACAGCGTCTAACAAGCGCTTCGCCACATTGACGAGTCACCTAAAACACTCGCTGCAGTCACACTGTCAAATGAGATGGGTTGAGCGACATGATGCTGTTATTGAGGTGCTCAAAATGGTCTACTATGGCAATTTTCAGACCCATTTTAAGCTATGGTATTATTTTCTGGAGGGCATCACCTGGCTCCCAAAAAGTTTTCCTAATGCAAAAAAGGGCTATCAGATATTTAGCAAACATTCCAGTGTGGGAATCCTGTAAACCATATTACAAGAAGTTAAGAATTTTAACTCTTCCTTGTTTATACATTTTATACTTATGTTTATACCTGGTGGATAACAAAAATCACTTTACCATCAATGCCCACATACATGGGCAGAAAACACGCCGCAGTGTGGATATCCATCTGCTTAGCCACTCCACCGGAATGTATAATAAAAGCGCTTTCCACGCTGCCATTATAATATATAATCATTTACCTGCCAGCCTAAAAAATTCACCTTCAAGGGGCTCATTTAAAAACCAGTTAAAAAACCTGCTGCTAGATAAAGGTTACTACAGTATCAAAGACTACTTAGATGACTGTTTTTAAATAGTAATATGCATGCATGTACATGCTTGAAAAATCCATCATATTGTACAAAGCTCATGTTTTATATTGATTGTTTTATTTTTTATGACTTGTCCTATATTTTACTTTGTAAAATCTCTGAACTAATAAAATATTCATTCATTCAATTCGCAGCTGATCTCGGAACAGTTTGCAAAGTTCTTAAAGAAATGCAGTGTCGGAGGGATAGAACAACGGCTGGCAAAGCCAATATTCTCCTTCGAGATCTCTTTAATTGCGAGTTTATTATCACGCTGTTTACACTGAGTGACATTTTGAGCATAACATATCCAGTCAGTAAAATCTTACAAGACCCTAGCATGGACGTCGCGATGGCAAAAGCAAAATTAGATTCGACGCTCAAGGTGAATGACGGCATGAGAGCTAATGCTGATAGCCACTCTGCTCGTATTGTTGAAGAGGCGAAGGCAGTTATGGAAGACGTGGAGATGAGTGTTCCTCGTCTTACAGGCAGACAAAGACACAGGGAACACTGCGATCATAATGATTATGCTATGACATATTGGAAAAGAACTGTTTTTATTCCAACACGGGACCATGTTACGACTGACATGAGAGAAAGTTTTGCTGAAGAAAATATCATTTAAAATTCAACATACTTTTGCCCTCACAACTACTGAAACATGCCGGTTATGATCTGGCACATAAATTGAATCATTAATTGAACTACCGTTCTTTGAGGAAGAATCACCCTTTGTGATTAAAAAGAGACTAATGGGAGAGATTCTTCAATACAAGCAAACGAGCATAAACACCCTTGATGATCGATTCTGTTATGCAAGCGTTGTCTGTTTGTCCTAGATATGACTATCCTACTTTGCACACGCTGTACAAAATATTTGCTTGTCTACCTGTATCTATTGCTGCAGTAGATAGAAGTTTTTCAACATTGCGACGTACAAAGACATGGCTGAGGTCGACAATGAAGGAGGATCGACTTCGTGGCTTAGCTCTGTTGAACACTCAACCTGAAATTGATTGTCCTATTGAAGATGTAATTATCCATTTAGCTCAAGATACCTTTAGCGCCCCCACCTGAGGCTTTTTCTGCATCCGCTACTGTCATAGTAACGTAACATCCGCCGCATGCAATCACACCGACCCCTTCGCCTCTCTCTCCGCCTGACGTTCTGACTCCGACCACTCTTTTCATAATCGCACAGGTCGGAGTTTCAACGTCGACGGAACGGAAACTCCGCCTGGCGGAGCGAGGCCGCCACTCAATTCGTAATAGCCCTCCTTAGATTCCGCATTGTCAGCCTTTAATTCGATTACGGTAAAAGGTGCATTTTAGTATGCCTGATTACCTTTCTCCGAAATACGAGATGGTCTCTTTCGGCCCTCTCTTTGCAGCTGTAAAGCTCGCGTCATAGTTCGCTTTGTTGCTGATATTTGCGAGGATTTGTCCAAATATTTCATTTATATCGCACTGGGAGGATACTATTCTAGTAGTAGTAGTAGTAGATTTAGGTTTATAGGGTGCGTCGACAACTATGGTCATTTTGCACCACGCACAATCTAATTTATAATAATAAATATGTAGAAATATAAAAAAGTAGAAATATAAATATAGAGTAAAAATCAAAGGCAGTATAAAAGGTCCAGTTTATGACAATAAATTAGATTTTATTCATTAAGTTTATTTCTTTTAAAAAGGTAATAACATGGCATAGGCGATCAGCATCGTTGCCTAGAACGTGTTCTAGGTCGCCGTTGATGCCTAGCCTGTTACGTGTGTCCCGGTATTTGTCACACTCCGTCAGGATATGTCGCACACTGAGAGGACAGTCACAGTCATCACATCGCGGAGGAATTTTCTCTTCTGTAAAGAGGAACGAGTGGGTCAGGGCGCAATGCCCGATTCTTAATCGTGTGATGACCACTTCTTCTCTGCGACTACCCCTGACGGAAGTGGGCCACACTGACGTTACCGGTTTAATTGCCCGTAACTTATTGTTTAGGACATCGCTCCAAAGTGCACTCCACTGCTCTAGGACTATTTTACGGAGAGAGGCTTGCAGATCCTGATAGGGTACTAGCGTCGTATTCGGCTCAGGGATATTTAGCGCTTCTTTTGCAGCTGCATCCGCCTTCTCATTTCCAGCAATACCCATATGTCCTGGGACCCAGAGAAAAATAACTTTGATTCCCTTTCTATTAAGGGATAAAAGGGTAGTATGTATTCGCTGGACAATAGGGTGTGGTGAAGAAAAGACGGAAATGGATTGCAGTGCGCTCATTGAGTCCGTGCAGATGACAAAAGACCCCGAAGAACCCCTAATTCCTTCAAGGGCCATCTTAATAGCCAGCAGCTCCGCTGTGTATACGCTACACAGCGTATTGAGTCTGGACTGGACGACACCGTGATGGGAGGAGGTAACCGCGCACGAACAGGCTGCATTCGACTTCGATCCATCCGTGTATACAGGGATGGAATCGGAGTGGCGACAGAGAAATTCGTTGAAGAGGCGCTGGTATTCTAGAGCAGTGGTGTGGGATTTATGGCGCCTATCAAGTGCCATATGGATGTCCGGCGGCGGAATAATCCACATAGGGTAACTCGAGTACCCAACTGGATAAACATCTGGGAGTCTTAACCCGACACCCTGAATAAATAAATTAAAACGAACACTGAGCGGCTTGGTAGCTCTTGTCCGACGATTAAAAAGTTCCATAAATCTAGGGTTAAAAATCAAATTGAAACACGGGTGATTCTTGGTAGCTAAAATTTTCGCCACATAGGAGCACATCAGTATGTTCCTACGGTACGGTAACGGAGGCTCCCCGGAATCAGCATAAATGCTGAGGACCGGACTAGTCCGGAAAGCACCAGTAGAAATACGAAGCCCTGCGTTGTGTACTGTTGTTAACGACCTTAAGTAAGAGTCGCGACTGGAAGCGTAAACAACTGACCCGTAGTCCAGTTTGGAACGTACGAGTGCGCGATATAATAAAAGCAGGGACATTCGATCGGCACCCCAAGTTGTGTTACTTAAAAATTTTAAAATATTTAGAGTCCGTAGACATTTATCTCTCAAAATCTGTATGTGTTCACGCCAGTTCAGTCGGTAGTCAAAAGTCATACCGAGAAATCGGACGGACTCCACATACGGGAGAGTTTTGCCATTGAGTGACAAAGTTGGCGGGAAGTAATGTCCCCTCACCCGGTAAAAATGGACGCATTTGCACTTATCCGAGGAAAACTTAAAGCCATTCCTCCGCGTCCAAACCTCCAGTTTGCTTAGAGCCAACTGAGTCACTCTGGTTGCAGTGGCTATTTTGGACGACCTGCAAAATATTGCTAGGTCGTCAACGAACAGAGATCCCATGAGTGGAGGTTTAATGCATTTAGCTATGTCGTTGATCGCAATTGCGAAGAGTGTCACACTTAAAACTGAACCCTGTGGAACTCCAATGTCCTGCCGATAAAATTTGGATAAATGTCTACCTATTTTGACTTTAAAAACACGATCAGTTAAAAAATTCTTGATAAAAATCGGTAAATTGCCCCTCAAACCCCACTCATGTAGAGTCATTAATATCTTATGCCGCCACACTCGGTCGTATGCCTTCTCCATGTCGAAGAAGACACCTATGACGTGTTGACGGAGAAGAAAGGCCTCCTGGATGAAATTGTCGGCTCTGACCAGGTGGTCAACGGTCGATCGGCCGCGTCTAAAGCCGCATTGAATATTCGAAAGAAGATTTCGGCGCTCCAACCACCAAACGAGACGCCGATTTACCATTCTTTCCATTACCTTGCACAGGCAACTAGTAAGGGAGATGGGTCTATAATTATTCGGGTCAGCTCTATCTTTACCCTGTTTGAGAATGGGGACTACTGTGGACTGCCGCCAGGAGGGTGGAAAACTACCCTCAGCCCAAAGTTGGTTGAGGGAGCGAAGGACTTCCACTAATGCCCCCTCCGGAATATTCCGGAGAAACGCATTATGGATGTCGTCCAATCCTGTGGCCGAGTCGCGTGAGTCTGCAATGGCAGAACGCAGTTCCCAAAGGCAGAAGGGGATATTATAGTCTGCCGTCCACCACTTCTCAGTAAAGATAAGTTTCTGAGATTCAATGCGCCTCTTGGTGTGTAGGAATTCTTCCTCATAGGTGTCGTCGCTGTATGTATTGGCGAGTGACTGCCCAAAAACCTCGCTAATAGCCGACGGAGATGTCAGTAAATTACCACCGATATTGAGGAATGAGACGCTGAGCTGATTGTGGTTTCCCGAAATTCGTCTAACCTTGTTCCATACCTGTGCAAGGGGCGTTCTACAATTGACATCAGATACATATTTCATCCAGGAGGCTTTTTTCGCCTCCTTCACCACCTTTCGAGCTTTTGCTCTGAGGCGCCTGAAGGAGGACAAATTTGTCTCAGTGGGGTGCTTGTTAAAAATTCGTAACGCCTTCTTGCGTTTACGAATCGCTTCAGCACAATCATCGTTCCACCAGGGGACTGCAGGCCTAGTTATGCAATGCAGTGATTTGGGCACACTGCAATTTGCGGAATCGATGATATTGCGGGTCAGCATTTCAATGTTTAAAGGCCCATCACGGTTGTTGTCATGTTTAAAATTGATTTTTTCCCTAAAAGCAGACCAATCGGCATTCCGGACAACCCAGTTGCCCGGCCGTATTAAGTCAGTGTTAAAATTATTTTCTCTGTGTAGAAAAAGGGGGAAATGATCACTGCCACATAGATCATCGTGGACAGACAGATAGATCTTGCTCATTAACGTGCTCGATGCAATACAAAGATCAATACAAGAATACTGACCGTTAAAAGAGTTAAACCGGGTGTGTTCCCCTTTATTCAATAAAAACATGTTAAAATCAGTAATAAAATTAGATAAAATACGCCCCCTACGGTCACACTGTGAACGCAAACTACCCCATAGGGTATCATGAGCGTTAAAATCACCAGATAAAATAAAAGGTCTGGGCAACTGACGAACAAGGGTTTCTAAGTTGGATCGAGTGACCGGGGCACCCTCCGGCAAGTAGACGTTACATAACGTCACAGCCTCTGGGGCATGCACCGTCACTGCGACCGCCTGGAAAGGCGTGTTCAGCTGCACTCGGGAGGTGTAAAGGGCCTCCCGAGTAGCAACCGCCACTCCACCCTGGGCACGTTGGCCACTGGTGTCGTCCCATCTAAAAACGTTAAAACCATTTAAAATGCCCTTGTCCGTGCTTTTAAAATGGGTCTCTTGTAGACATATACAAGAGGGGTTAAAGTCACGAATTAAAATGCCCAGCTCCTCCTTATGGCGATAAAAACCGTTACAGTTCCACTGTAATATAAAAGCCATTAAAAATTTAAAAGGGAATAAAATACAATAAATAAATAAATAAATAAATAAATCAAAAGGGCAAGAGTCGGACTCTGAACACAAGTGGTCAGCGTCTAAGGCGATTCTTCTTGCCTTTTTGCCTAGCGACGAGGATTTCCGTCTCCGAGAGACTTTCGTCCTCCTCCATTTGTTCCAGCTCTAGCTGTTTTGAGCTGGAAGATCCTGGGGATGGTGTCTTCTCACACGTTTTGTGTGTTACCCCAGTTTCTGGTTTTTGTGGGGACTTTTTCAAGGACCCCAGGTTGGTGGTTGAAGTTTTTTCTGCTGGTTTAATAGCCTTAGCCAGCTTGGCCGATTCTTTCTCTGTTGGCTTTAGGTTAACTGCTTCTGTTTGGGTTCCAATGGTACTTCTCTGAACAGGAGGAGCCACAACAGTGGCAAAGGACCTGGAAAAAGTGGGGGCGACCATTTCCCTGTACTTTTTCCTGGCCTCGAAATATGTTGATTTGTCCAGTGTTTTAAATTCCATTATCTTGCGCTCTTCCAATAGTTTGGGACATTTCCTAAAGTACACCGGATGATCGCCCTCGCAGTTAACACTGTGAGGTTCTTTTGAGCACTCCGCACCCTCATGCTCCTCCAAGCCGCAGCGCGGGCAGGTGGCCTTGCCCTCACACCGCGTGGCGATGTGGCCGAAACGCTGGCACTGGAAGCAGCGCATGGGAGCCGGTATGAATGGCCGAACAGGTACCGATTCAAAACCGATAAAAACCTTGTCGGGGAGTCGATCTAGCGCAAAAGTGAGGACAACGGACGTTGTATTTCTCACTTCTCCGTCACGCTTCGTAGTAAGCTTACGAGCATCTGTCACGCCTTGAGACGCCATCTCACACTTGATCTCGTCCACTTCTACGTACAACAGATCGTAGTGAGAGATTACTCCCCGACAGGTGTTTAGGGTGCGGTGCACTTGAACTGAAACCGGTATATCATGCAGTTTTTCCATTTTAAGCAACTTTTCTGCTTGAATATTATTACTGCATTCGATGAGCAGTGTGCCGTCGCGGAGCTTCTTGGCCGATTTGAGGTCACCTCGGACGAGAGAAGACAAGACCCGGCGAATGAGGAAAGGAGAAACCTTTTTAAGTGTTTCTCCTTCCTTTTGGCACCTCATCACGAGGTAGCGTTTACTACCATTGAACTGCATTTCTCCCCCGCCCTTATCAGGGCGGGATCTTTTAGGAGGTGGAAGATTAGTTTCCGCCATACCATAAAGAAGTTCGTCCCCCGAGCTCCCCACCCACCATGGAGCCACACATTCGGGACGCCGCACCGCAAACCGGTGCGGTCGCCAGGGCTACCCGAGGGGATATAGCACCCTAGAGGTGGTTGTCTGTTTCGGGTTGGGTCTTTAATGCACGGGCCCACCAAACCCGTACATCTCCGACCGCCCTACGCAGACCCCCACCTCCCTGGCACTCGCCACCGTTAAGCAATACGCCACGGAAGCCGATTGACCGGGAGTGGCTAGCTCCCGGCCGCCCGTTTACAGCGAATCCGGGGCCAAAGAGGGGTATTGGCCCCCAGTCCATACCGGGCATCCGACACCCGGCTGGGAACCACGGACCTCACCCTCCAGGATCCCCTTCTCCTCCTTACGGGTCACCGCACACGGCAAACATGCGGGTGGATCGCAGGCCAGGTGGTATGGCCGCACACAGACAGTTGACCCACAAGACTGTCCGGGCTCAACCCTTGTTGGCTCTGGGTTTGTTTTCGGGGTTGTCTCCCCGCCCTTTTAGTCGCCTCTTACGACAAGCAGAGATACTGCGGGAGTATTCTCAATCCCCCTACCCGCAGGGGGTGATACTATTCTAGAAGCTACTTTGAGGAAGCTAGCTTGAGAGCATTGGTGAGAGCTATTTAATCCTGCGCCAGACTTGTGATAACGGCATTCTATGGTTCATGCAGCTTACAATGTAAGCCTTACAAGAAGCCCTTTTTGCTATCGTTTGGCGGGCCTTAGCTCTCAACTTACGAAACGCAGAGAGGTTCGACGAGGCTGGATATTGTTGTATACTTTGTGCTTGGTTTGACATATTACCCGTTGTGGGCCCTAAGTTGATAACATGTTTGTCCGTGTGCTTTCTGCTCTTTCAAATGTTTGGCGCCGCGGGTGACCATATGTGTAACTAGGGAGAGAGCTGCATTGCGTTGGTTGTTATATCAGTAAAGATGTCGTGATACCAAGTTCGTGTTCTCAGTGCATAATTATTAACTGGGATTCTTTAAAGAAAGTGCGCCGATCTAGTTATTTGGAACTGGGGACAACAGGTTATGGGCCCAGACCCCAGCGGTTTTGTGCAGTGAGACTGTGATGTGTGCCGGCAAGTACTACCACCCGTTCTCCCGTAAGTAAGAAGTACGCTGCGACGCAATAAGTATGGCGGCCGCAAGTACGAGAGAGGACGAGCACCTCAGGCATCCCGCGCTACACGCCGACGGTGGAAACTTTTACGCCTGGTAAAGAGGACTGAATCTTATTTAGTTGACCGGAATTGTTGGACTGCTATCAGCCCAGGTTTTGGGGCCGCAATCCACAATGATACCGATGAAGGTGCAGCTATTTCACAACTTAATTCAGAGCAGGAACGGCTTAACAGGAAAGCGAGAGCCATCATCTTCAATGCGGTGCATGACACGCTCCTCCATGACATCGGGGAACATAAGTTCGCTAAGAAATGTTGGGAAACCTTAGAATCCACGTGTGGCACATACTCGTTGATGCATACAGTGGTTTTAACCAAGAATTTATGCACCACCCAAAAGAAAGAAAATGTCAATATGCAAGAGTACATAAGTGAAATGCAAGAGTTGGTGCAAAAGGTACGGAAAGGGAGTCTTCAAATCCCGGACAAGTTGTTTGCATTCTTCCTTCTTATGGGCCTACCCACCAAGTATGATAACCTGGTCAGGTCACTTGAAGAAGATGAGGATAACATAACTGCTCACATTGTAAAAACGAAGCTCCTTTTGGAAGAAAAGCGACTTCAAGTCAAGAAAAAGGAAAGGGACACTGACGCTGTCGCCCTGCAAGCCTTGACCGTGAAGGAAGGCGGGAGGCAGGAGTATAGTAAGAGAGGGATGAGGTACAGGAGCGCAGGTCAGGAGCAACGAAAGGGTCAGCTGGACCGAGACAGACCCATGTCGCACATGAAATGCTACACCTGCGAGAACTTTGGCCATCTAGCAAAGGACTGCCCCATTTGGCTCGCCTTCAAGCAAGGGTGTGAAGCAGGATGCATCCGTCAGGTATGCGGAGAGCAGCTCAGAGGAAAGCGATGGCAGCGTAGGCCTTGCAGTGTATTCATCGTGCACCTCACCCGAGTCCCCTCGAGGCACTTGGCTTCTAGACTCTGGAGCAACGAACCACATGTGCCCTGACAACAGTGCATTCACCAAGATCCAGCTGTTTGATAGAGGAACTGTGAAGGTTGGTGATGGAAATGGTGTTAAGATAAGTGGCAAGGGCTCTGTGTCTGTAAAGGCTTCCGTGAATGGCAAGAAGGGAAATCTTAACTTCGAAGAAGTACTCCATGTGCCGGAGTTACAATGCCCACTGATATCAGTGGCTCGCCTGACAGATAAGGGAGTATCAGTCACCTTCTCAAGGAAACAAGTAGAAGGCAGCAAGAACGGCAAGAAAATATTCTGTGGTCACAGATGGGGAAACCTATATGTCCTGGAGTTTCAGCAGATAAAGAGCACCGATGCACAGTGGTCCGGATCGCGACAATAAGGGACAAAAATCAGATTTCTTTCGGATTACATTGAAAATTGTCCTTTATATGTTTTAGGACACGCTGAGTTCATTTTTGGTGTTATTTTTAGTAAAAAATAATTATTTTAGAAAATATTGAGAATTTTAATGCTAAATTAACCGATAATGAGGAGACTGAATAGAAAACATCTATTACTATTATTAAATATGCATATATATATATATGAAGTATTTGCATAATATAACTTTTAGACCTTTCAAGTAGTAAATGTTTTGTCAAAAAATGGGCGAATATAAGGCAGTTGGTGGAATTGATTCTAACGTTGAAGTGATTGCGATTATCAGCTGGCAGAGGTAGTGCCGCTGAAGCTAAAACCTATGCTAGTATGAAAAAAATATTAAAACAGTATTAAGTGCAAATTAGTTAACTCATTTCAACAATAACGTACTTATCTTGTTAACTTTACAATTTTTATAATTCCAAATCAGATTCTCCTGAATTCCACTTCTCCTCGCGTTCATTCGCTGAGTCCGGATAATCTTGCAAGAGTTCACGGACCTCTTTAGGCAGATCTTTTAGGCCATGGTATTTATTTAATTCAGCACCTAATGCACTGATTAATGGATCAGAGGTCAATATCAGCCTCCGGAAAACGTCCTAATTCGTGTGGAATCTTGAAATTTTTCTTACGTGATGCTCGTGGTATTTTCTTATATCTTTATTCCGCGATTCCTGTGCCTCCTCCGAAAGCTCTCCAATTACAAGAAGAGCTGACTCAATAACATCTGCACCATGCAGCAGGACTTTATGTACTGTAGGTGGCATGTAGAACCACTCATAATATTTAACATAAAATTTTGCCGTGTCCATACAATATTCATTAAATTTTGGGGGATTTATTAGATGGCCACATGACAAAGCTCTCAAAACATTTGAAAATTTGATTATAAGTTCTTCTTCAACCCCTGAAAATCAATTTTCTATGTTATTTCATGTGAAAAGTGTTGAAGTAAAAGAACATTTTTGTAAAATAAATGGATCCTTACCAGTAATTTCATCTGATTTAATTTAACTCTAATTTAATTCTAAACAAATTTAAAATTTTATATTTATTCATTAAAAAACATTGAAGTAACTACCTGAAAATATCGGCAAAAATTGTAGTAGCCTCGAGCAAGTGTGGTGCAACAAGGTTTGCAGTTTAACTTCACATTTATTCTCTGAGATCTCAATACCATCCGGATAAGCAGTCTTTTTGGCATTTAAAATGGAATGATATGCCGGATACAAATCATGTCCATGATATCTTGCAGAATTTCTTATCTGCAAATACTGTTTTTTTTGTCATATTTAAATTGACAGCTAATGCTAAACCGTCATCAGAGGACATGGTAGAGATGGGGTTCTCTTCCCTCTTCCACTTTTTCAATATTCGTTTTGCCCGTGTAGGGGTGGTCATCGTAGCCTCTTTAACTAGAGACGCTTCTGCGCCATGTCTCTCCTCTCTTAGCTTCAAGGCTGTAGCAAAAGACAGTTTTGCAGGGGAAGTACTTTCTCTAAGGAATTTAGTTTGCCTTCTTTTTGATCGAATAGTGACATCCAACATTTTTTTGGCCTACCCTTTCTTTTATGAGAAGTACCTGATAAAAAAAGGCTTATTACTTAGACAATAGCCTAAGAGATGTTATTTCACAATTTAAGTACTGGGAAAATACGAACCTGAGGTGCCTGGAAGGTTACGATACACAACATCAGGGAAATCAACGATTTGATCCAACCATGTCGCATACCTCTGTACAAAAAAAGAGTTTGTTCGCGAGCAAGCATTCGCGAGCATCTTTTCTCGTAACTAACAAAAAAATTTCCTTCCAAAAAATTGTTGAGCACATTTTTTCCGTCTTCATCTCCGTGTAAATTTAGGCAATCCTCAAGAAATTCCGTCAAATTACTTTTCCGGACGTCCATTGACTCTTCCCTTTTCTCCTGCATTTTATCGTGAAGTTTCCTCCGCGTAAATATTAGCGATATAGCTGTGAGTTAATCATTAGAATCCTTAGTTCTGTGCAGATTCATTAGTTAAATGCTGAAAAAGTCTTTATTCTAAAAAGTTAGGAGTTTAAACGAAAGCAAAAACAGTGCCAAATTTAGTGTTGTACCTCGTATTAAATGAACTTTGAACGGAAATTATAGAAAAACAGCATACCTAATAAATTTAGTGTGGTACCTCATATTAAATGAACTTTGAACAGAAATTAAAAAAACAGCATACCTGATTAATTATCCTTATCGCTTTGGTGGCTAGGAACCAAGCAATCATTGACTCACAACACTATTCCGATATGTCACAACACTAACACTTACTTCAGATATCAATTCAAATAACGAAAACTACTGCCAACCGAGGACCTAACGACCAAGAACGCATGTGTAAACATCGATAGAAAAGGAGCAACTGAAGAGCACCAAAATGTCTCGACTGAAACATGGAGGAACCTGGGTGTACCCCTGAGGATAACCAGGAGGGATTTTTGGAGGACCGAATAAAGAGAAATGTGAAATTCCTGAATTTTGTGCGAAAATGCATTCGAGCTGCAGCACTGCAATAAAACCCATCTAGAAAGAGGAGGAAAAAACGACATCTGTTAACACGTGTAACTTCACTTGCAGGTCAAAGAAACCGCCTATAGGCAATAAACACAAGTTGGGTGGCGCGCTAAGTAGAGATAGTAAAATATCCCGACTAAGGCCCACTTCCCTTCCGTTGGGTCCGGCACGTGTGCGGGTAATGGGTCTCTTACACTTTGGCTTTGAGAAAAGGGACAACCAGTAGAGGGTTTTCCCAGCAACAGTGCATACAACCAGTCTTATATACTTCAAACGATTAACAAAATTCGATAGGAATCGTACTGGGAAGCGATAGAAGAAAATATTTTCCCTCTCTCCCAGCGTCACAATTTCGCTAAGTATCGCAGTCAGAAATTTTTCTCTCCCTCTTTCTAGAGTAAATTCGGGCAAGAACAGGTTATATTAGAGAAATAAAATAGTATATTTCTTCATTTATGAAATCCTAATCAATGAAACATAGGGAAAGACGTATTGTACAATGTGTCTCCACTGTGCCTACGCTCGCGCGTCAAGTGCCGACGCTTACTTCCGCGGCAGAGAGTCACATAAGTCATTGTTATTCACTTATTTGCAAATATTTGCAGCTGAAACCTTTACTAATATCTTTCTTATATATTCCAATTTTACCACCATAAGAATCTCCGTGTCACTCATTTTATAATCCAACATTTATGCGAAATTTGTGAGAAAAAATGATTCCTCTTGAGGAACTCCTCCAGCGAACTTCAGAATCACTAAAAGATTGAAACTTACATTTTGTGATAGTAAAATGTCCATATTATTATATAGCATAGTCATTTTACCAATTTTTACCACGAAACCGACCAAAAAAATGTTAAAAATGTGTATTTTTCGAAAAAATTAAAAGAGCGTGGTTTAGCAAAAACTAGCTCTACTTTGAAGCAATTTACTAACCGTAACAAATTTTTTTTATTCAAAACTAAGTGTGCAGTAAGGTTCCCCGGACATTATGCTACAAGAGCTGCATATTTAAAGTGATTTTCAAGAAAGTCGAAAAAATGACTTTTGTCCCAATATTCTCGGATCTGGACCACTGTGCGATGGTTGCATCACCGCCCTACCTGCCAGTGCACTTCCGACAAAGGAAGAGTGTAACCGTAGGATAGGCCATGTCCACGAAGGGATCATGAACATGATTCCCACCCTAGGTAGTGTGACGAGTGACAATCTGGGAGTTTGTGACACCTGTGTTGCTGGGAAGCTGAGAAAGAAACCAGTCCCAAAGAGAAGTGAGTTCCATGCGTGCATGCCCCTAGATTTGGTTCACTCCGACGTTATGGGCAAGTTGGAGCCAGCATCAAGGGGAGGAGCCCATTATGCTTTAGTTTTCACGGATGATTTTTCCAGACACGTGACTGTCACGCCAATGAAGCACAAGAATGAGGTGTCCAGAAACCTCCTGAAATATGTAGCAATGATGCATGACCTGACAGGCGAGAGGTTTAAAGTCCTCCGAACGGATGGAGGTGGTGAGTACAGTGGAGAAGAGTTTGAGAATTGTTTAGCAAAATGCAGTATTGTCCATCAGAAGAGTGTGCCTTACACGCAACAACAGAATGGGAGAGCCGAAAGGCAAAACTACACGTTCATGAACATGACCAGGTGCATGATGTTGGAGTCTGGTGCACCAAAGGACTTCTGGGCGGAAGCCCTCAACACTGCAGCCTTCATCAGAAACCGGTGTCCGAGTCGAGCGATCAACAATCAAGTTCCCCTGACCCTGCTGACTGGCAGGGAGCTGAGTGTCCAGGAGCTAGTCCTCGTGAGGCCATTTGGGTACCTGGCCCAAGCTTATGCTGAGGGAGGGGGAAAACTTGACAGCAAGACTTCCTGGGGTATGAGAAGGGCACCAAGGATGGCTAAAGATTCTTCAATCTACGAACCAGGAGAAAAATCATCAGGAGAGATGCTGTGTTCTATGAGAATACATTCCCATTCAGGTTACAATGTCCTGTAAGACCTAATAATGTCATTCCTAAATAACTTTTCTTTGTTTCCTGACGACCCGGCCAGTGAGGGGGAGGATGGTGAAGGGGAGGTCAATCCTGAGCCCACACTGGGCGCAGGCATAGACGATGGCTTCAATGGCCCGGGCCCAGGTCTATTGCCAGATGACGTGCAGCCAGCCAATGTGGAGGAGCAGGAACCACCTCTGCCCAGGCATTCTAGCAGAGCCCCTAAGCCAGTCAAGTGAGTCTGAGTATGTTGCCATGGCTATTGCTGCGAAGGAAGGTATATGGTTACAAAACCTGTTGTGTGAACTGAATGTGCATAATTTTTATATTTTCCCTATTGTTATACGTGCTGACTATATGGCAGCTATCACCTTGTCTAAAGATGATTATTATTGATGACAGATCAAAGGCTATTGATGTGAAACATTATTTCATAAAGGATGTTGTTAAGAAGGGAAAGATTTCCATTGAGTATGTGTCATCCAATATGAACATTGCTGATTTATTAACTAATGGATTCTCAGGAGCCAAAACACAGCAATTGTGTATGATGGTTGGTTTGAGGAAAGTTCTTGGCATTAATGGCCAACTTTGATTATGACATTTATTCCAGGGGGAAGCTTATTTCAGTATGCAAGCTTATGAATTAGATGTATATTGAAATAGGTGTACTGACTGATTGTTATTTTTACGTACATGGCCTTTTGTATGTATATTTGCTATACGCCTATTTGCTTAAGCTAAGCACTATTTAAAGATTTCAGAGGTCATTTTTTTAGTGTTTTCTTTCCTTTGATTATTATGTTATTTGTGTATGCTTACAAAATCAAGGGGGAGTGTTGTATACTTTGTGCTTGGTTTGGCATATTACCCATTGTGGGCCCTAAGTTGATAACATGTTTGTCCATGTGCTTTCTGCTCTTTCAAATGTTTGCCATGTGTATGGCGCTGCGGGTGACCATATGTGTAACTAGGGAGAGAGCTGCATTGCATTGGTTGTTGTATCAGTAAATATGGCATATATGATACCAAATTCGTGTTCTTAGTGCATAATTATTAACTGGGATTCCTTAAAGAAAGTTCGCCGATCTAGTTATTTCGAACTAGAGACAACAGATATTTCTTGAATATCTTTAAGGCACGATTCCTATTGCAGAGAGATTCCACAAATTTTGGGGTCCACCAAGGTACTGGTGTATGTCTGGCGTTGCCAGATGACTTAGGCACGCTGGCACTTACTGCTTCTTTGATAGAAGTTGACAGTCTGTTGATGTTCGATAAAGCTCCATGGTTTCCATTGTGAGTATAGTTAAAATATTGATTAAAATGTTTATGATTAGCTCTGCGAAGTATCCAATGACCTGGTTGATGAAAGTTAAAAGACCAATTCCCTTCTTTGTTGATTAATATAGGGAAGTGGTCGTTGCCGCAGAGAGAATGATGGATGAACTTCGTTCCAATGCTACCAGACAGTTGACCCACAAGACTGTCCGGGCTCAACCCTTCCTGGCACGGGGTTTGTTCTCGGGGTTGTCTCCCCACCCTTTTAGTCGCCTCTTACGACAAGCAGGGATACTGCGGGAGTATTCTCAATTCCCCTACCCGCAGGGGGGTGTCGCGTACGGAACTCTTCTATGATCTTTCCTGGATTGAACAGACCTCTTTTGACAACTAAATATGACAAAGGAGTGGCGAGATTTCCCGGAAGAAAAGGTTAGCTTTACTTGATGAAGTTACTCGCCTGGAAGGAAGTCACCAAGTTTTTCCTTGCGAACATTCAAATGCGACGGAACCTAATTATTTCCACAAGAGAGTGGTTATCTATCCAGATTAGAAGGGGGCCCAAAATGCTGGGTACTTCTCAAAGGCCTCAGTTACGTCCCTAAACTCCCTATTGCCCGACAGAACGTGGAAAATCTAATACTGGAGTGTAAAATGACCTAAACCAGAGATGTTTGTGGTGGTGATGAACAAAACAGACTACTTAGTGGAGTGTATTTATTTCATTAGAGACAGTAAAATAGTAAAACATCCCAGGGTTCCAAGGTAGAAATTCCAGAGTACTAAAAGAAAAGTTTAAAAAATTACACCTCAAAAAGTAAACAAAATATTGGATTTTACAAGGTAACAGTGTTCTCAGATTGTTTGGTTTCCCGAAGCTCCACAAAACAAGAGACATCCCTTCAGCCATGGTCTCCAGAGAGGAAACTGATCACCTTTCTGAACTCCAACAATTCCAAGAGATGACACATTTTCAACCTAGGTAAAGAATTCAAGGGGCTTCTGCAATCAACTCTCCGAGAACGGCCCTCCTCCTGGCAGATACGCCTTTTGATGTATCCAACCTCTTCACAAACATCCCCGTATTGGACTCAGTGGAAGTGGCCTATTCAGGAGGGGGGGCTTGGGGACATGGGGAGTGGATACAGGGGAGGCGAGGTGGTCTCTACTCCCCCCTCCCCAAAGCCTGGGTGAACTGCACTACATAGACTGCCTTTTCACTGGAGGGGTGGGGGTAAGGAGGGCAAGACTGGTCCACCATCCCCACAAACCTGACATCTAGATCCACCCCTTGGTAAGAACTAAAAGAGCGAAAAACTTACTTTCAAGAGATGGTATATTTATCAGCACGGGTAGAGGTACTTAGTTTTAACTCCCATTAATTTCAGTTTGAAAGAAATACAGAGAAGATGCCTACAGAAATTTTATTGAACAAATCAACAAAGGAATAAAACTTCTTTCTCCAGACAGAACTTAAATACATTCTGAGAATGAACAACAGGCAGGGAACTAAGGACTAAGATAGAAGCTCAATCTTCCCAAACAACTTAGTACATTAGGATATACGAGAAGCACTTCTCAATCCACATATCATAAAACAATATTAAATAATAAAAACAATAAGTTTTTTCATTAAAACTAGGCAACTGCAGATATCTACAGTGACATATAAAGCTGACTACCCTTCTCACTTCTTACAATGGCTCTTTTGCTATTTGATTAAAAATATGGACCAATAATACTGCATACCACAACACTGGTGTTGAGTAGTTAATCCAAAAATAGGGTAGTTTACTAATGTAGCAAATGGATATCTTATATCATGGGTATCTATATGCTTGTGTAATAAAATATTTCTGTTATTTAGCATATCAAACAATAACATGTTCATAGAATTATCCTTTTATTGCTTCATCTGAATTTTCATTTACTTTTATATTCTTGGGACCGAATCCACCCAATTAATGGAATAACACAGTGCTATCAAGTTTATTTATAAATCAATATCAAACGGTATATTGAACGCAGGTGTTGTAAATGTACGCTGAAAACATGAGAAAGAAGCACTCATGACAAGGTTAACACCAAAAAAAACATCAAACACAAACATTGTTAGGCAGGACACATTGTGGGGACATAGATTGTAGCGACCACACTACACCCACAATGATAATTGCAATGGTGAGGACATAGATTACTGCCATCATTCCATTTCCTGAGCTGTTTACTCTTCTATCTCAAAATCAGCTGATTGCTGAGAAATGCCCAACACTGGGCCAGAATTGCACGGCTGCACTTCGAACAGATCGGCTGAAGCCCGACCACAGGATGCAGCCTCAACGGGTAGACACTGGGATTCATCATTCTCGGCTTCATCACCTGAGCTAGATGGAACACGCTCCTCCGAAGTGATGCTCCCCTCTCCCCCCTCAACACTGCCCGCTTCCGTCTCGCAGTCACCCTCCTCGTCAACGTCACTGCTGGAATCCTGAGCAGAGGAAACATCAGACTCACCATTGCTCTCCGTGGCGACGCTCTCGTTATCTCTCACTGAATGCTCAACTAACTCTGCACTCTTGCGATGCTGCTTGGGAAGATTATCTTGCTTCCTTGTCTCTGAATCATGTTGAACACTTTGTGCATTCTTGTCAATTACCTGCTCCTTGGCTTTCCCTTTTTTAGCCATGTTATTTGAGGAGGCATTTTTGTTCTCCACACAGCTCGCTGCTTTGTCATCACCCAGCCTCTTATTAGACAACGGCTTGGCGTGAGCCTTTGCACCTTCCCCTGCACCACCTTCTTCTGTTTCATCCCCAATCAACTTCATTTTGTTTGAGGCCTGAACAACTTCACCTCCCACTTCCCCTTCATCACTTTTTTTGCCTCTCATTATTTCTTTACATTCATCTCCATTCAGCTTTTTGTTCTCTTTACTACGCTTGCCTTCTTTCAGCTTTCTTTTCTCCTTTCCCTCCGTGCTGTCAATAACATCACACTTAGCCTTCCCACTGCATTTGCTACCCACACTTACATCATCACTCGCTCCCTTCAATTCCTTCTTCTTCATTCCTTTCCTCCCAGCCTCTCTGTTTTCCATAGTTTTAGCATGCTGCCTTTCTTTCTTGGCTGTCAACATTCCTGAAACTTTTGGCCTTGAAGGATCTAAGAGGGAGAGTAAATCATTAGAGCACTATATCAAACACAGATGGCACAGAGCTACAAGTATCATATTGTAAGAAATATTATCATTAAATATAATGAATATGGAGTGAGGTGTCACGTAATGAAAATTTTGGATATTCATGATGAAGAAAGAGAATTATATACATAATTTTCACAATGTTTAAAAGAAGAACACTGACCAATGCTTCAATAAATGATGCATTCATCACGTTTGACCCTCATAGCATGTTCTTTTTGTAACACATTGTGAATATCATACATAATTCTTTCTCTTTTTCATGAACTAGCCGAGGTGCTCATTGAAATGCAATGGAAGGAACATAAATCATAAATACACCTTGTTATAAGTAATTTTGACATCTCCCGATAACCGAATCAAAACCAAACTTGTGTTCTGAATCTACCTATGGCTTGAATTCCATATCGGATTTCTATGTGTAATTTCAACCAATAAAAATGCAACTGTCACATGTCAAACCCAGGCCTTTACAAAATTGGAAATAGTTTTTTGGACCAGTTGGGCAGCGAGAAAACAAGGAGGTTGGAAGGTGTAGGAGGGGTTAATACACATGACAGCCTGCAGGTGGCTTCACAAGAATTAGATCCTGTCTCCTCACAAGACATTGTATTTTCCATGACCTCTCATTGAGATTTCATGTGCAGCAAAACATTAATGGCTTATTTGTACCCAAAATTCATTGCAGTGGCTTCAGATAATCTTCCTAACTTAAGGAAGTGTCATTGCATTTTATCCTAATGGCTAAAAGACATGTGATATTACGGTAGTTTAAGACGCACCGTCAAGTGGCCACACAAATGACATGCTAAAATATCTGGTACCTATTGCAAGGCCCTCATTATTACTTGTACTCATTATTACAACAGTTTCCGTTGGTAGAGAATGTGAATGTAAATATGCAGTTAATGCGTTGGAATGAACCACATATTGATTACTTCCACATAGGTACCCATTCTACAATTCTATGTAGATGTGATCAACGCATATAAACATCACATATTGTGGAGCAGTTGTGAACTGTTTGAAAGCCTAAAGACACCATGGCACACCAAAAAGCAATCGATCTGGAGACAAAATTAGAAAAAATTCAACAGTACGAAATTAGTGGCATGTCAAAATGTGAAGTCCAAACAAGAATTAATTTACCCTCTTCATCGTTGTTTGCAATCTTAAAAAGCAAGGAAGAAATTAGGTCTACACTGATGCGACAGAGAAACTGTGCAGAAAATGCACCTCTGTTGGAGTTTAAGTTTGTCATCAGTGTAGGTGGTAAAAAACTCATAATTAACTACTCATTATATTTTGCAATAGGTATCCAATTAATTATATTTGTTTTTTTTTCAAATCTATAACTACAGTTAAAACTAATAGCTTGTTAATTCTTAATTGATTAAAACCCCACCTGGGGCAAGTGCGACTCTAACTATCTGGTAAGTGAGACCTTGGATTTAGCATTCATTTTTGTATCTGTGAAGCTTTTTTTTCTGGAGTGGTTTTTGAATTTTGTCTTCACCCTCCATTATCTTTTAATATTATCTTCACCCTCCATTCTCTTCATTAATCAGATATTGTTTCTTCTCAGCAATGTTCATCAAATCATACACATAGAGGAAATGTTCACAAATGCAATCAGATGACATACAAGAAAGAAAATAGGTATGATGCCCTACATTTTCTTCGGTCAGTAAAAAACTTTTGAATACAAGATTAAAATTTTAAAAAATCAAGAGCAAATGGTGATCTTAAACAACAGCAAGGAAAGAAGTCACCAACTTTTTGCTAAACCCCCAAGCGAAGAAAAGAATTTGCGGAAGAAATAGACCTCTTGACAAATATGGTTTTAGCTTAGCAAGAACTGAAATTTATATGTTGCCATGGAATGTGAGAGAAAGGATATCATCCCCACTCCATTCAAATACAGTTGCCCCAGCAACAACTGGTTAATCCAGTTTAAAAAACTGCCACAAGGTATCCTTCACAGATGCTCAAAGCCAAGAGACAACACATAGACAAAGTTGTAATCCATTCCTCACTAATGAATATTTTGATTACTTTAGTAAAACAGTGTAAGAGCTAAATTCAACTGAGAATCCCAAAATAATTTAGGATTTGGATAATACATCATTTTGGAAGGATGCAAGCAAGGTAAAGGTTGTGGGAGCCGCTGGTGCAAACCCGACAAAAGAGATTTACGATCCAGGAAGGCAAAACCTGTCTTTTTTTATGAGCTACATTGCTAGGGAAAAAGCCCCCACATCAGTCATTTTAAGGTAAATTGCTTGAGGTCTGTGGATGGCCCCTGAAGACACTTTTTCTGAACACTATATGCACTGCTTCTGATTACAAATGGATGGAGAAAGCTCTTCGAGAAATGCCTTTTGAGCACCTTTTTTTTTTTTGAAGAAAATTGAGTTGGTTTATCCAAAAACTAACCTCACTTACGAATAATAGACACAAATTTCATGCCATTCCGCCCTTTATCCAAGGAGCTTGTGGAAAACCTGCACTGAAGTCTTGGCCATATTTTGAATGGCTTTAGTAACAGTCAAAGTCACACTTGCCCCAAAACCAGGGAAAGTACACCATCGAGATGGAATTTTCTGAAGTCCAATCATTTTCCCTTTGTTTATTTTTTTCACTAAATTAACCTTATAATCTATACAGTATAGTTTTGTATCTATAAAGTGCAGTTTAAATTTTATGTTGCCACAGTATCAATTTTGTATGAGCGTTTCAAAACTTGTAGAAGGAGAGCAAACACAAAACTGAATTTGAGGCTCCTCTCTTGTCTCCCCAGCTCACCTTCTGTCAGACTCTGATCAAGAGTTTTTTGAGTAGCAAGTGAAGGTTGTGTAAGATGTTGGAAGCGAGATAAGAGGTAACATTCTCACACGAGTTAAGCATTTTAAAAGCTTCAAAAATGAATTCCAAACATGGTTGACAAAACAAATTTAGGAAAATATAAACAGGTAACCTGTGGTCCAAAATGAAACTGGTATTTCTGACAAGGTTCCAAAAAGGAAGATGCATCTTCAGCATTGAGCTCTTTTTTGAATTGAGCAAATACATTGCATAGATCGCAAAGTTAATCCCAACCCCTAAAATTCACTACTTTGCACAGTTCATGATGCTATTGCACAATTCCCCTCAGTAAAATTAAAAAAGTCTCTCTGGAGGATTTACCTTTTCTCAACTCTTCTTCGTTTTCAGATTCACATTCACTCATCAATTCGTTGAGAACTTCATTGACTTCCTTCACAATTTCAAGTGACTTAGGAATATCCACCATAGGCTCTTCTTCTGTGGGAACTTTATTTTTCCTCTGAACTTTCCTGACTGCATTAGGAGATGTCAGAATAACAATAAAATATTATAAAACATCATAAAAACCATGCATTTTACTTGGGCTTCAAGAAAAAATGTAGCCCACAACAGTCCTTAATTTAGGTATCAAATTAGAGGTAAATCTTCCTTATCCTACATTATATCATGATGGCATATATACCATATACATATGTACCTATTCCGCACAACTATATGCATACCGTAGTGGACAAGGCGTTGCCAATAGGCGTATAGGCACCAGCCTCCAATGATATTAGAGAGGCGAGATGTAGGATGTGCATCTTTGCGCATTCCATAAGAAGCAAAATTATATTCTACAGCAAAATAAATAAATATTTAATCCAGATTCTTTGGTTAAATGCTATAAATGCTTACGTAGACCACTTTGCACATCAATCTACTGTCACTGACAGTCCCAATTGCAGGGAGACAATGTGATCAAACTGTCAAGTTAACATTCCACATGAAATAGGTCAGATTATTGATTTTACTATCAGGCGAATAACAGAATCTCAAATTGCAATAGAAATCATAAATTGAACATTAGACTACTAAAATTGCAATTAATACATTAAATGTTATTCTTTTAATATATTTGTTGCCTATTAAAGTAAAAAGCTACAACTCAATGATTTTGAAAAAAATTACTCGTTTAAAAATTTAACATATATTCTTAAATAATTTTTACATCAATCAGAGAGTGTTGAAAAAAATTAACTTTTATAAGTGTTTCTCAGGGCGCAGAAAGTATTAATACACCTTCTTTGTCCAGTAGTGAATCTAACCACAAACATGTCAAAGTTCAAATAAATTGAGAATTTATGGAAAAGATTAAACATGGCAATATTAACTTCAGATTCGACAGAATGAACCACATTATTTTCATTACAAGGTAAACATTTTGGCATTATTGAGGTGAAATTCGGATTGGATATACCATCTGTAAAATATGTCGAGGCCCCTGAGTATGAGAAGCTATCTCTTCCAAAAGAGAAAACAACTTTTAATGTGGTTAAGCAATACTGGTAATTACTATTTCTCTGCTTCTCTAGACTCTGCTAGCGGTGACTATAAGTGGTGACAACCTTGTGGCCACAATGGTCCTACTCAAGTTTCAGCCAAATCACCAGATTCATAGTTGGGTTTTACAAATTTCAAAACAAGTATTGTAAATTTTGACATAAATAAAAATTGTTTTCTTCATTGTCAATAACATAATTGGCTTTATTTATTTGAAATTTCAATTTAGTATGATGACAACCAACAGAATAACAAGCATGCTATGTTGAGCTTTCGGATTCTATGTCCTGAAAAACTTTCTTTTTTCCTAATAAAATTAAGCAAAAGTTTATCTAAGCTGATAAAAAAATGTTCTATGTAGAAATGGAAATTCTACTAGATATTTTTACTGCATTAAATTGGTTTTCCATTTTGGGTGCTTTCTCAAACTCGGTGGTCTTGATGCATTCTCAATGGATAATAGCTCATAATGATAGCACTGTAGAGGATGCACTCTCACTCACTCTTATGCAATCCTCACGAGCTATTTGCAGAGTAAGATTTGGAAGAAGAGACATATCGTGCCACCTCTAATAATTAAATGATGAATATGTAACAGTGTAAAAGATTTCATTTTTAACGAAGCTCATATTAAGTGGCAACCATTTATTTATTTATTTTCCAATACCACCAAAAACAGCACAAGAGGCCTTTACATTGGGGTATTAACAATAATATTAACATTATCAGATGAGCACACACAGCCATGTCCTGAGTGGTGAAAAAACCCACTTAGGCGGGACTTGACCCACGACCCTAAGGTTAGCAGGTGAGGACTTTAACCACACCACCACCGCGGCTAACGAGTTCCATTGACAATGTTTACAAACTTTCTTAGATTTTGAATCGTGACTAGTTATGCTGTCCCATGTAGCACAGACGGTTGGGCCAACGTTGGGAAACGGTGCCACGGTTGGGGAACGGTTCGGTTACTTTACGACCGTTGGGCCAACGTTGGGAAACGGTGCCATTCGCAGCGTTATTTATGATCCGTTGGGCCAACGTTGGGAGATGGTGTAAGGGGACTGCCTGATTACAGCGCATCTAAGCTGGATATTATCTCACTTAGCACATTCTCAACTACATGGCGTTTGTTATCCAAGAGTTTTAGCCGAGATGTAGTGAATCCGTAAGGAACATCTCTGAATAATGACCCTTTAAGTACTAATTTTTTTATGCACCTATTTGCACGTTTCTCTTCATCCATCCTATGTTATTGGATTTTTACGCATCCGTTGCATAGCTTTCCTTCCTCGTTGACCTAACGAGGGAGTATTCCATTCAACGAACGTACTGTACTAATGTATATGCATTGTGTTTATCACTGTCATCATTAGTACCCACATAGCACAAAATATCTACAGCATATCTTCAATGTTTTAAATATCTTAAATGTTTACAAGATGTTTGGAAAATATCTTACAAGGGGAGTGTCCGAGTTCCGGGTCTAGGATTTTGACGAAATTTGCCAGGCAGGTAGTCCTTGATGAGTTATTTACGAATCACCCCCCATATAGGGTTATATATCCAGAAACTTCGTCAAAAAACGAGTTTGAAATATTTGATTGCAAATATAAAGCCAATAATTAGCCATGTTTAATCAGTTCAGTTTGGGATAGGGGTAAGGTACTCGCTTCACAGTGTTGACGTCCCTAGTTCGAGACTTTTCGAGTCCAATTTTTTTTTCATCGCAATTTCGTCGTACGACTTTCCCTGGTTTTACATATTTTTAATCTGTTTACCCGGGATGCATTTTAACTATTTTACGTAATAATTACGTATTTTGCTAAAATTACGTAATTAGTACGTTAAATAGTTAATTACGTTATTTACCTAAATCACGTAATTAGTACGTGGCGGAATTACTTCCGCACGCCCTGTCGTTTTTTGTGTATGAAATTAACGGAAGAGCATAAAGTGTGATCGTGACTTTGAATTTCCGTATCTTTGGCTACGCAGTCCCGACGCACGTACAACACATGTTCTAATTCGCCTGGTGCCGTGATTTTCCAGCGCTGTGCTTTTTTGGAAAAACTAATCGCAAGAGAAAAAAAGAATTTAGGTTTTGTAATCATACAATTGTAAGTGACTACCGAAATGTTCGGGTGATTCTAACATGCTCCTGAAAAGGTGCAATACATTAATTCTTCAAAATTAATCGTTACCTCTGGCTTTTTATCCATTTCCAAGCGACGTCCTTGATTCGAAACTCTCTCCCACCCGAATATTTCGCCCGATCACCCGAACATTTCGGTAGATACTTACAATTATATGATTACAGAGCTTAAGTTCTTTTTTTCTCTTGCGATTAGTTTTTCCAAAAAAGCACAGCGCTGGAAAATCACGGCACCAGGCGAATTAGAACATGTGTTGTACGTGCGTCGGGACTGCGTAGCCAAAGATACGGAAATTCAAAGTCACGATCACACTTTATGCTCTTCCGTTAATTTCATACACAAAAAACGACAGGGCGTGCGGAAGTAATTCCGCCACGTACTAATTACGTGATTTAGGTAAATAACGTAATTAACTATTTAACGTACTAATTACGTAATATTAGCAAATTACGTAATTATTACGTAAAATAGTTAAAATGCATCCCGGGTAAACAGATTAAAAATATGTAAAACCAGGGAAAGTCGTACGACGAAATTGCGATGAAAAAAAAATTGGACTCGAAAAGTCTCGAACTAGGGACGTCAACACTGTGAAGCGAGTACCTTACCCCTAACCCAAACTGCACTGATTAAACATGGCTAATTATTGGCTTTATATTTGCAATCAAATATTTCAAACTCGTTTTTTGACGAAGTTTCTGGATATATAACCCTATATGGGGGGTGATTCGTAAATAACTCATCAAGGACTACCTGCCTGGCAAATTTCGTCAAAATCCTAGACCCGGAACTCGGACACTCCCCTTGTTAGACATCTCCTAAATCTGAAAATTTTATTTTTTATTCATCTGATATGGATTCAAATGTCATATTCATCTCATATCCATTCAAATGGATATCCATGAATGGATGCTTTTTCTCAGTCCCTCGTAGACGGTATCGGACTTGGAGAAAATACTGGTGCCCTCGCCGGGAAACATATTCTCAGCATTATTGAGGAAACTCTTATTTATCTCTCCTGGAGTGAAAAGAATATCAGTCATGTATATTTACAATGGTCATGCTCATTTTTAACCCGAAAATGGTTATTGAGGAAATGTTTTTATGGTGCAAATTATCCGTGTCACCCATTTAGTAAAGTTAATAATCACAAACGACTTAATGCCAACCAGCAGCTGTATATATATGGCATCCCAGTCTAATGCCTGTGATTGGAAAATGTGTCAGGTCGCCCTGACATACACATCCCTTCCATTCCTATCCTTATACCTTTCCTCCCGGTCTGAAGCGCCTATTAGTGCGGAAACAGACTTGAAAACACCCATGACATGACATGAGTGAAGTGTAGGTTGTTAGGTAGGTGTATCTGTAGTATGCGAGGTACAACTAGTCATCGAGTGAGAACCTGAATCATTTCCCTTTTTTTCAATTTTGTTCCGTTGGGGAACAGTTGGGCTAATGGTTGGGGAACAGTTGGCCCAACGGTTGGGGAACAGTTGGCAAAACGGACATAAATAACGGTTGGCCAACCATTGCACCTAACTGTTCCCCAACGTTGGCCCAACCGTCTGTGCTACATGGGGTGTTACTTATGGTGAAAATAAATCAGTGTTGCTATGATTCGATTGATTGAAACTGATGTCTTTCAACCATAAAATACACGGAAATATCCATCGATGGGCTCGTATTTCCTCTGTCCTCTCGCATATGATGTACTCCGTCAACACGCCAAATAGAGCGCTGTATGGACACCCAATCCAGAGTCCTCTACATAGTGACCACCTAATTACAAAGTCCAGTTATCACATCCACTTCCACAATGGGGATATTGGCGTCTGCCATTTTTTGTCACAAATCTCCCAAAGCTTCCTAGTCTATACAGGGCAGAACCAGAATTAAGTGGACTGGGAAATGTCAAGATAAAAGGATACAATGTAGTGGATTATTTAACCCAATGGGAAGCGGTACCATTGTACCCAAATTTTGAAAATAACACTTAAAAAATCGGTTTTAGTTTTTAAATCGTTTAGTTTTAATTTTGGGGAAAACTAATCAGATAATCGGAAAGTAGACAATATAAGCAACAAAAAAGGTATTCTAACATTTTGACGTAGGACGAACAGGGTCCTTTTCAGGGTTTCAGGGCGCCAGTGTGCGGGCCGTATGGATCGTATGGCGCGTCGCGGGGCTGTATGCTCCAAGTTATGCAACCCTGCTTAACCACTCACGTCGTTTATATTCGCTCTCCCGTCTCCCCATGGTTCATTTTCTTCGAAACTAACCCTCCCATCTCATTGTTCCTCTATTTCAATATCTGGAAGTCCCCAGCACCCTACCTCTTACTAAAAAGGCATTAGATGACAAAGAGGGAGGAAGTACACTCCATTGTAAAACCTTGGAAACGGCGTTTTTTCAGTCAAATTTAAAGGGGAAAATTTTATAATATACAATACAAAACAAGTTTTTACATAGGATCAATAATGTTATAAGGCAGTTGAAACATGATTTAATAGTTCAAAACTTAGTTTTCGGCTCAAGAAAAACCGAAAATGAGAAAAAAGTACTTATTTGTTGTCCATTGTACAGGTCAGGGCCCCTATTTTCGGGGAAGCTGAGGACCTTTTTCTCTTGTTTTTCGCGATAATATTAAAATCTTCTTCTCCGCTTGATTGCAGCCGAGGGTCCGGGTTCATCTACGTCATGCTTGCCTCGCTACAATGTAGGCTCATTTAATGATCATCTGCACACAATGTGACCCGTTCACCTCGTCGGAAATTCTAGATGATCTTTCATATAATTGTATCATTTTTCCACTGATCTAAAAAAAAGCGGAGTGCTAGCATACAGTGTAGCGCTGTCGGCTTGTCAGCAGACCATCCGGGTTCAAATAAGCTGGTTCATAATTAGATCAATGCATTCTTTCAGATCAATCTATCCCTTTGTGAAGTCTTTGGACACCCTCAGCAAAAAAAACTTGAAGTGCGAGGTGGCCCAGGGAAAGGAACAATATGTGAATTTGACATGCAAATGGATAAGTATGGGGTTAGCCCTACCCTCACCTATCCAAACCAACCTTCAGGTTGAAGCACTGAGTGAGTATGATTACATATTTCATGAACGGTGGAGGAATTCATTGCAGTTTCCGGAGCTATTATTAAAATTTCGCATTAACAATTGTTAGGAGCTTACATTTTACAGTACATCTCTACTCCTTGTAGTACCGCATGAAAAACACAGATGCGTCCAACACACAGTTGAACAAATGTGATCACAACAGCCAAATATTAACTTAGGCATGTGGTTTGAATAAAAAGGCCCATAAAAGTCTCTTTTAATCAGAAAAGTCCCGCCATGCCAAAAAAGTCCCAAAAAGTCTCTAAGAAAGTTATTAAAAACTGTTTTATTTGAGGAGATTGGTGAAGATTTGTATTTAAAACCACAAAAGTCCCACTTTTACAAAAAGTCAAAAGACTTTTTTTCCACGCTCTACTTATTACCTCTGCTAACAGGAAAAAATAATCGAAACTAGGATACATGAATTGTAAAATTATAATGAAATAAATAATTCTTTGGCAACAGAAAACTTTGACCACTTCGTCGCGTGAATAAAAAGCATAACAAAACAAACGTCGGACCTTATTATCACACAACACTTCACATTAGCAGTACAGTACTTCCAATTCCTATTCCCGGCTGAAAAATGATGCAAGCATCGTCTGTCTGCTTCAGTCTAGTTGCCGAAAGCACAAACCCTTTCACCACTTCACTAAATTTGCTAAAGTGTTTGGGGGAAGCTTCCACTTGTCTCTTCGACACATCTGCAGTCGTTTCGCTCTTCCTTCCACGTTTCTTGGGAACACCAACATTCCGAAACATATGCTGCTGCTATACTTAAGTGCAATTGGGTCCACGAAAACCTCCCATTTTAATTTTCAAGTATTAAAATACAAAACCTACCTATGATTACAACGCTACTTTTGATGCAGTGCTAAGGAGACTTCAGCCACTTCTAGACAAAAAATGGTGGAATGCAATGACTCCACGGAGTAGTTGTGCAGTCGCTATGTAGAGGACTCTGGCCCAATCCACCCAATGGCCCCAATGGTGTATGGCATGATATTCGAGGTAAACATGGGTAGTATTCTCACATCTCTAGATTAAATCATTTAAAAACTTAATTTTTATTTATGAAGTACAAGTTTATCTCAACGTTGACAGTGTATTTAAGGTTTCGGAGGATGGAGAAATCATTCACGCTCTCCCTGATTTGGAGGAAACATAATATTACATATACATATGTATAAATGATGTAATGTAAGTGGACCCACATATTGGTCCACTGGGTTAAAACAGCAGCACTAATAAGTGATCTAAGATGGATCTTCAACAATTCCTCCCATTATTATACCCTTAAAATTGAATTATTTGGACTTTTCAGTAGATATATAGCTATTCATTTTACGCTTTATGTGAAGCCATCTGGTTAAAAGGTGAACAAGTGGTAGAAATATTGATTAAAACGATGCAGAAATTTCTTAAAGGGAAAACAGCTCATTAATGAATTTCGGAAATTCCAAATTAAGCAAAAGTGATGTACAGAATGGGAATCAAGTGGGGATGCACAAAGAATCACAAACTATACATGTACTGAAGCTGAACTTCAAACTTTCTCTTCAAAGCTTCAGTTCTCAAAGCAGTTCTGATCTCAATGAAATTCCCAACTGGATTCTAAGCAACCATATGGAAGCATTCAAATTCCCTCTTCTCCACCTAATCACTGATTCTCTACACCTGGGAATTTTCCCAAGTCCCTTATAAATCTCCAAAGTGATTCCTCTCAACTATAAAATAAGAAATCCCCAAGATACCCATTCTTATTGCTCAATCAGCATTCAAAATCAATTCCCTAAACTGTATGAAAAGATCTTTTGCAAACCCTAAACTTCCTTTCTGGAGCTGAGTAAATTTATATCCAACAGCCAGCAACCAGGTATACCGTTGCCACGAACCCACTACCTCAGCCATTAACTATATAATACATCTCTTTCTTCCCTTGATAAAAGAACATTAAGCAACCATAAACCATATCTCCGATATTTTTAATTAGACAGCAAGTGGAACTTAATTCGCTCAACAGGAGAATGGCATGCATCTACCAGATCCATCCAAATCCAGCTCATGTGAGCATTGATATGAGCAGTACTCGGTAATTTTAAGTGCACTCACTTGAGATATGGGAGGATGGCATTGATAAACCTTTCAATATTTCACCTGTTGAGTATATTTCACAAATCATATTGTATAGCTGGGTTAAAGTCTTTTCTCTTGCATTTTTAATAAGCTACACAGTAACCTAATCAATTCCAGGAGCCTTATTTATCCTTAAGTCCCTTACGGTCCCACTGAATAATAATCTCTGTGTTTAGTTCCCCAAATCATCCTTCTTGACTTCTTTTTCCCCTTCAATGGCCTTTGCATTAAGATTCCCTCCATTGTATAACCATTCCAAGTATTCCTCCCATCTCCTCATCTTCATATTCAACAGAAAGTTTTCCATTCCTGTTGCATGTACACCATTACACCTTCCTTAAGGTGCTTCCTATCCCACATGCAGCTTCTAACCTTTACATATGCTACCCTTTTTTGCACATACTAGTTCCCATATTTTACCCACTCACATCCATTCCACTTTTCTTTCTTTAAGACTCATTTCCTCCCTCGTTCATTCGTAGTTGATCTTCAGATTTTCTATTTTGGAATTTTCTTCTCTTTTCACTCAAATTCCTCCATGATCCCAGGCTTCTTACAACTTTCCATCTCTTAAAGAGCTCCTTCTGAGGCTTCCTTTAGACCATATTTTCCCATTTCTCTTCCACCAAGTTCATGGTCACCTACTCTCCCACGTGGTTTCCCAATGCCATCTGAAATACCACCTGATGTCTGATCACTTTCAATTTTCCCACCCATTAAATATTCTTCAGCCTTTGCTCCAGTCTCTTGAATTTAAAGTGGCATTTCTTCATCTCTAAGTTATGATTATTGTCGACATCTGCACCCAGATAAACATTAAAGTCTTTCAGGCAATTCTTGAATCTCATCTTTACTAGAATGCAGTCTGTTTGAAATCCCTCCTGTCACATGCATTTGCCACCTCTTTGGTTGTTTGGAATCACTGTGTTTGCCAACACTAACTTGTACTGTGTGCAAAACACCAGGAGTCTTTCTCAGTCCATTGTTGAGGAAGCAATATTTTTCGAGATGGGATGTGCCTCGAGTGATGCAGGGAAATCAGGTTAAGGCCCCACATTCTTCACCAAAGATATATAACAGCAATGCAGCTATAAGGCATTGGTGCTGGGACACTTCACTCCATCATCATAGCCATGAAGCCAAAGGAAAGGGTAACACTGGAAACATTTGAAATGCCGTCATCACTGAGTGAACAAAAGGATTGGAAAAGCACAGTCAATATGCATTTCATCATCACTAGTCATCAATCGTGGGATTGGTACCAGGTATGTAGTTTTCCCACCACACTTCCCTTTCCCATCCTCTTCTTGCTCCAAACACAGTACAAACTCAATACCATAACCTGCAGTTAGACTAAATTTCATCATCACGGCTTAGGCGTCAGTCCCAACCAAAAGGCTATGCTCAGGAAAGCACAACATATTACAAAATAATGAAATGTCTCACATTGAAAAAATTTCTTTTGTTCACGAACAATGACAGAAAAACCATTCGCATGAAGTGATTCATTGTCAATAGAAAGTTATCGAATTGCACAGCTTGACAAAATGTATAACATGACTGAATGTGACCAATGGACGTGGAAGAAGCCTGATTCCTCTCTCATAGTGAAAGAAAAAACTGGCAATTTTCCACAAGAATAAGGATTTTTCATATGACCGGTTTCGGTGCACAACACCATCTTCAGGTATCTTTCGCTTTTGCTATGATGAAGATGGTGTTGTACACCGAAACTGGTCATACTAAAAATCCTTATTCTTGTGGAAAATTGCCAGTTTTTTCTTTCGCTATGATATTCCACCAAATTAAGCCTGAAACTACTACCTTTATTCCTCTCTCATGCTCCATCAACAGAACCAATCTGAAACCCTTGCACTGATCATGAACAAAACAATCTCACACATCTTAAAGAAGTCCAATTAATTTTTTACCCAGATGCATCATATTCAAAGTTTGCAAACTTGTATCAAAACTTAAGTGGTATTACCCTCTGAAACTGCACAATAGCAAGATATTCCGCAGAGAAAAAAAATCACTCGCCTTGACTGGGACTCGAACCCAGACCCCCTGATATCCGGCCAGGTGCTCTACCAGTTGAGCTACCAAGACGTCCTCTTTCTCTGTGGAAACTATAGAGGACACAGAGAGAGCCTTGGTAGCTCAACTGGTAGAGCACCTGGCCGGATATCAGGGGGTCTGGGAGAACTGGTAGAGATATACATATGTATCTTGTTATCAACAATACATGTTTTCTTTTTCTGTCAAAATATTCTACCATTTCTAAAGAAAATACTCAATGAATTGCATTATATACAAAATAAATGGGTGGTGTTTATAGAGTTGATCAGATATGATGGGACTGTCTGAGGAAAAGTGGTGGGAAAAAGGTTAATAGGAGAAATATGTGGGGGGCAAGTATATGAAAATCTGACCATGGGACCTTTAATGAAGCAGCATCCACAAGTATCTCATCGTGCAGAAAACAGATCTGGGGCATGGGGGTACTTCTATTTCATTTGTAATGGAGAATTTTCTGTCGGGTGGTTTAGGACAAATAGTGTTAGCAGGGAGAACTACCTAGGTAATACACAATGAATTTCAGAGAAATTCCAAGAAACATTTGGAACATTGGAAGAAACAAGAACTTACCCCTTTTCACCGATTTCTCGACAACCTCATCTTCTGAATCAGAAGGATACCTCTTTTTGCCAATCGAGCCTTTGTATCGCGCAACGAAACTAAATTTCTTCAATCTCTCATCAATTGAGAGCTTCAAAGCTTCCTCTGCCTGGCGCTTAGCTCCTTCAATTCTTCTGCTGTAATCCGTCCCGTGAGCTGACACCTGGTAACGAATGAAACGTTCAAACTGTCTGAATCAGAAACATCCTTCACCACCATGTGGCGATGAAAATTTGTGGCCCAGGTCCATCGTTGAAATGACAGTTCAAAATATTGCAAAATTATGATAATGGCAATGGATAGCAATGAGCATGCATTGCAAATTGTTTAAAATCAAATGAATCATGAGAGTGGAAAGCTGACTAGAAGATAAATACCGCAGTGAGGATAGATAAATATTTGAGGAATGGTACCCCTAACCCCATTCATAAAAAAACAGATGTACATATCAACATTCTCAGGAAGCGAATTAGAAATTAAAAAAAAAAAGAAAGTAGATCAAAATATTTTAGGGAGAGAGGTTATCATGAACATTTAAGTTGAAGCTAGGCATGGAAGTTGCAACACGTGGAAGATCAACATAAAAATGTTGATATCATTGAAATAAGGGAGTCAGTAACAGCTTCAAACAATAACGATAAGAAGATAAAAAGACCTCTTTCTAGTAAAAATTATGATTCAGAGTAAGCTGTAACAAAATATAGACCTTTAATTCCATTAGTTAAACAAGACATTAATCTAAAATGACTTCAATTTATGATGTTTTCTTTCCTTAGGTACAGAGAAGTAAAAGAAGAGTGACAAAATAGACGCGCAGCAAGTGGGTGGCAATTCTTTGAAGCATGACTATTTGTCACGGCCATTCAATGCATTTCTTTCCACGACTCTCTCCTGGCTTCCACGATGCCACTATACGTTTGGCTTCGACTTGCCTAACAAAGCTAAGGTGCACACATCAACAATCAGACTTTCATTGTTGTGGGGAAATATATCAAGAGCTTACCTTGGATACATCCTTGGCAGCAGCTGGTTGAGAATACTTGGTGATTGCACTTGGAGTGAGCCATGCTCTAGTGACTGGCTTCTCATCAAAGAATGTCACGTTATAATGGGTCTGAATAGAATGGTAAAAGTTAGAACAAATTGCAATCAAAAGAAAATGTTTAATTTGGGAACTGATGTAGTCAACCACAAAAGTAAATGTGATTAGTTTTGCAGTGCTGCCACCTCAGGCCCCATTCAATATGCCGGAAAGATATATGAAATGTTGGCAGAATGCGAGTGGATGGACATGGTTGCCGGTAGGGCTGTGCAATATTACAATATATCGTCTGCAATAGGCAGGCCCGGTGACAGGATTTCCGGACCCCTGGGCAACTGAATGGTCCGGGCCCCCTAAATCGCGGCAAACCCCCTCACTCAATTTAGACCAGAACTGCGATCTTTCAGGTTATCTTATAACCAAAATTTACCTGATTATCAGCTTTTTCTGCAGAAGAAACTTGCACACTGTCATACGTACATTATCTTTCGATTTACTATAAATTGTCCTTTTTTAAATTAAACACATGTCAGTGGAATGGGATGGGGAAACAATTTCAAAATGAAAGCTTTTTGACGGTGTAACACACTTTACGCTTTAATTTTACAGTAATGAAAACTAGGACTTACTGGAACTTGAAAATTAAAAAAAAAGCCATATATAAAACGTATTTTTCCTTTTTTTTCAAAATCAGCATATCCACAATTACTCCCATCTTTTCAGAGATAATTATATCACCACCAAATTAAAATGATTGCAGAGTATTCACTTCTACTAAGCTTTGCTTTCACTACAACTCTCTCAATCAAACACAACAGAAGGGAATGAGTAAAAATAATGCAAGTTAAGGGCTTTTTACGAACAGAATATATTTTGTTGTGCCTCAATATTAAGCTATTTTCGATAATTTGTTTCCTTCCTGTGTGCATAATCCAAGTAAAGTAGAAACTAAAGTTTTCCTAGATGAATAAAGTCTAACGTGACGTATAAATCAGGGATATGTACATTGTAACGCAGGGAAAATGAAAGATTGGAGTAGATTTTCTCTATGAACAACCAAAAGCTCCGCGGTGTCCAAAATGTACCTTTCTGCATGAACATCCTGGTAGGGTCAGAGGCTTGGACTGCTGGGGCGAAGGGGCAAATAAACGAAAAGAAGTCCTTAATAGTGTCCCTCTGGAACGTAAAATAATGTTACGTGCGAAAAATACAGGAATTTTAAGGCTTTGAGGGTGTGAATGAGAAGTTTACTTTTGAGAGGAGAAACCTTGAACGCGATTTCGCGTACACTTACAGACCTTAATATTTCTATATCCCCATGATTTTACACGTGTAGAGCTGGTAGAGATCGATAGCAATGGACACATATTAAAAAAGGCGAATAAGAAGCGTTATGTTCCTTATGGCTTGAAAAAACTTACTCGCATCACGTCATTTCCAGCTCCCGGCTCGTGTCTCAAGCTCCGCACGCGCGCACGAAAAATCAAATGTAATTTTTGGCGTCGCAAACGAATTTTCAATTTTTTTCAAATCTACCTTTAAAAAGCATCAACAATTGATTTAATATGAGTCACCTGACATGCACTTAACATGCCAGATATCTGCTACTTAAAATGAATTTTTGCGTGAAAATAGCATCCGCCATTTTGTTACGTAATATCTCCTACATTTAGGAAAAAAACTCCCAAAGTTAAGCACAGCAAAGTAAAAGTGTGGTTTTAACAGACCTACTAGTTTTTTATCTGACCAAATTCCTCCCACAGCATCACCCTCAACTTAATTAGGAAGATTTTCATAGAAAACTGAAGTCGGGTGTAATTTTGGCTATGTTTGAGCCCCTGCATCTCGGTAACGGTGATAGAACATGACCAACGATATGCCATTCCATTGTTGCAATCAATTATGAGTATTTGTACCAAGTTTCATGATTCTATCTCCAAAAAAGCCATTTTGGAATTTTTTCAAATTTTTTTCGACTTCAGCCTACTGTGTATCGGTTCAAATTTTCCTTCCTCTCCTTTCTGTTCACAAAAACCACACAAAATCATGACAGTGCGTGCATGGGCCTTCAACTTATTTAAGTAAAACAAGGAAACAAATTTAGAAAAATTTCAGAAGGATAAATTATACATCATGTTTAAAAATTAATAACTAGGTATCTGAAATATGTATGTATGTATGCTCACATTCGATTTTTCCACATTTTCCATTATACTTGGACCGAGGGCCCTCTCAACATGACCTATCTGGCTTCAGCTGCTCCTGTCGTGGTATACAGGGATCGTTATTCCATTGTACTGAGTTCAGTGCTACAAAATCATTTCAAAAACTTCGTAAAACAGAGGTCAATCACTCCTAGGGACCGGCCTCTCACTTCGTAAATCAGTAAAATCGAGGTTTCGTAAAATAGAGGTCATTTTACATGGTTTTCCTATTTACAAAGATCGGGACCGGCGGAATGGTTCGTAAATTGGTGTCATTTCGTAAATTAGAGGTTCATTAAAAAGAGGTTCGACTGTATTCACAAAATTTTAAATTTAAAATATTTTTTTGCTTCCCTTTTTTATTTTACATGGGAGTTAAGGATTGCAATCCCGGAATCCCGGATGAAATTACAATCCCGAAATCCCAGGATTTAGTATATACGACGTACACCTTATCACTAACAAGTAAGTTTTCTTGGACATGAAATGCAGCACGTTAGATGTCTGAGTTCACTGACTAATACATTTTATTGGAATAAGTAATTTGTCATCATTTGTAATACATAATAAAAACGGAAATTAGCTTACGGTGCGCGTGTTAAAGACATAGTGATCGCCAGCATTAAACAAGATGGACTAAATTCCAGAAAATGTTGTTTAATTTTTGACGATGATCCCGTAATCCCGGGATTGAAAAATCTCTCTGGGATTGCAATCCTTACTGGGAGGCTAGATTGGGGGGCCGCGGTCCCTCTCTACCCCCGAGTATGGGCGCTCACGTATACAAAACCAATGACACAACACTAGAATGTGTAGCTTGCTACTGATAATCTGTAACTTTGACTGTAGAATAAATGATTATTTACAGTCCACTAACAAGTAAACAATTGACATTAGATGGGGGATGGGGTTTCTTGTCGTTCAGGTTACAATATGTCACTGAGTCGCGAATGTTCGCGGCAAAGGGAGGGAAGGTGAGTCTCAGCGCCCGTGCTTCTCTCTATCGTCCCCATCACCCCAAAACCCTCGATGACCACGACAACAATGCTAACATCATACTTCTCTATTGCACACTGACACATGCTCTAACTTCATTCTATTTTTTCACTTTTTAAACAACAAAATGTTGTATTCTTTTTGGCATTTAAATGTATTCATACTTTAAATTTTTATTTTCAATTAATTTATTTTGGCCCGGGCCCCCTGATGGCCCGGGCCCCTGGGCATTCGCCCCCCCTTGTCGCCGGCCCTGGCAATAGGCAATTGATATTGCGATGCAATATTAATATGGCAGCTAATGCGATATTACGCAGAGTGATATCATGATATCAACCACCTTCGATATCAGGCAGTATGCGATATTTGCAGTAACCTTTTACAGTTCTTCTGGCCCGCGGTTAAGGAGGAGAAGTTGAGTCTACAAGTGACATCCTGCGTCCCAACAGACCCCAAAGATGCCTCTCGCACTGCCAAGGGTTTTAACTACACATGCCACTTCCCTCTTTATAGGATTCTAAGGATAAGTGGGATTGAAGCATCACAACTCATAGAGCTTGTATGCTGGAACAAAATTCGTTAATGGGGACGTTTACTCGGAACTGAAATCGCAATTTTTTGCACAAAATTGTTAGATGGAAACAAAAAAAGAATTTTTGTGAAAAAATTAATCTTTTAACCACAACCATTCACTTATAAATCAAAAATTGAAATAAGCAAAAGGTGACGCCCACCGAAAAAGCTGCTGTGATAACATTGACGTCATTTTCCTCCCATCCTCGACTGCTCTTATGGGAAGGGAAAGGAGTTGAGCGGGATTCTCGGAAGGTCTGCTCGCACAGATCCTGTCGCAATTGTTCCCATTGGGAGAGCCAGCTGTGTCCCCCCCCTTTGCGATAAGGCAAAGTAGTTTCGTGGGCTCAGTTGTGATTGGACGAAGTCAATATACATCAGAGGTTGCGCCCACTTTTCCGAAAGGGTTAAAAACATCAGTTTTTCGCCGCTTATAACTCGAGAAATAATTGACGGATCAGAAAATGGAAAAATACGGGTCTTTTTATTTCACAAACTCTATCATATTCGGCAATAAAAAAAATATGGTAAACGACCGCATTACTTGCCCAGAAAGTTAAAACTATGGATAAATTTTCTCAGCTCAAATGTCAGCTATATCAATATCTATGTGACCACCCATGTTACTCAGTAGATGAGTCATGTCTTTATGTCAAGTATGCTGACTAAGGATTGCAATCCTGGAGCGATTTTTTAATTCTGGGATTACGTAATTATGATTTCCTCAATCCCAGGATCCAGGGGTTAACATTTACCTTCATTGTGTGCGAGGTCAACATTTTGTATTCACACTGGGTTCCTCCATCAGGGCAAGTCAACTAATTATACGTAAATACTATAATTAAATAATAGAGTCAATAAATAAGAGAATAATAGTTATTAAAACTGCAATAAAGCAATGATTTAGGAAGACTAACATTATTTGTTCAAGGCAATGTAATTTTGTAACCATGAAATCAATGTCATCAAAGGTGTGTTCAACCAGAAGGGTGGTCTTTGATAGATGAGAGTAGAGCTCAACTTGTACTAAGCCAATTTACTTAGTGTGGGTAGTAATAGTAATAATTTCACATGCCATTAATGGCGTGTGAAATTCACAGATGTTGAGGGTAGGGAGGCCAGTTCCTTTCCCTGGGCCACCTGCGATTTCCTACGAAGTTCTGACACGCAGAAAATCAAATCGCAAAGATTTTAGGTGGGGGTGTGCAGAAAGGCTCTTGCCGGGACCCTCCAGTCAGTAGCTCAGTGCTCTACCCACTAGGCCACCACAACACCTAATCAATGTAATACTTTATTTTTTTAATTGTAAGTTCCTACATTTTATTAAACATAAAACATTATTTGACAGACAAAAAAATAATCAACATAATATTCTACATAATCTATGCAATATTTTACATAATCTACATTATTTTCTACATGCATGTAGAAAAATAATATTCTACGTGTAATGACCCAACCCTGACTAAGCCTCCAGATACGTATGATACTTGCGTTGATGTGCACTCAATAATTAATAATGACTGTATGACCAAATAGCACGTTTTGTGCCTTGTGTGCTCTCGTTGTACGCCTGATCCTGGCGAATGTAGGCTACCCGTGTGACGTCCTACGTATTTTTTCCCGCGATACCGGGGTAATGGGGAAAAAGTCATATTTCTTTATTTTGCTTCTAATTGCACGGGAACATCATCTAATTTCGTGACCTGAGTTACACATCCTCTTCTTGTCAATATATACCGCAACTATTTCTATTCACGGGGCGCTTCGATCGCTAAGTTGCGAAAATTTAAAATCTACGATCCGGATCCGATTTTAAATCGTGTCTTTGGATCCGAATCCGGAACCGAGTAAAATGAAAGATCCGCGGATCTTTGGATCCGATCCGGCCATCACTAGTTTTAATAGCTGGCAAAGTTGATGGTAAGGTCCTTCAGATCCTTCTCAGCCTTCTCTGACCTCTTAAGGGTAACCTGAGGGTCAAAGGTCAAACCAATGATAAGACACGTTTGTTGCCCCGATTTGATTTTACCACTCCTGTAACCTTGACTGTACATTTTCATAGATCAAGGTTGTTTAAAAAAATGAAACTGGTTCCATCATCTTTCTGGTCCCCAAAAACTCATGGACTAAAATTTTTGCAACAATATTATGACTGTTTTGTGTTTTGAATTTTTTAACAATGAAATGCCATAAGGAAAATTTTGAATTTTGGTTGGGACCCCTATTCTGGGATCAAAGTTGAGGAACTTTAAAAACAAACTGCTATTACTCCATGAGTGGTTTTATGAAAAACAAATAGTTTGTGTTGTAATTATATTTTGTATTATCATGTATGTGATGAATCCTTTACCTTCAGTGCCACTGATAGATATCTGGAAAATAAAGTACGTATTATTGTTATTATCAAAAGGTCAAATTTCTACAAAGCTGTTAACACTCAACAAAACAAGCAACCTCCTCCTACCCTGGTAAAAATCTGCGGCTTGCATGAGCAAAGACGGAGTGTCCATGGAGAGTTGATTAGGAGATTGGGAGCTCTGTTATCTCCCCTTTTACTTTCAGATGTTTTTCCTCTTTTGAATACATTTCCATTACTCTTCCATGAAGTGAAGAGCTTTCCTCCTCATGCTTTGTTTTCTATTCCCCGTCAACGCTTCCCCATCGCCAAAGGGGGATTGCATGAAGAGTTGAACTGTAGCTTTATGCTTCAATGAAACTGTGAATCTGCCTCTTGTATGATTTTCGTTCAGAAAATTATTATGCGTTACAAAAAGTCACACGACCAGTTAAACCTTACAAATGACATTCAGTAAGAAGATGTAAATGCCATTACCACATTTGGTAGGTATACAACTGACTTTTAAGGAATATGACTAGGTTCACTTTGAATATTTTTGACAGAAATTTGGTATTGCTAGCTAGCTGTATAGAATATTACCTCATTGTTATTATCCATTTTTTATTTATGATGTCTATATACTGATAATATGTAGCTCAAATATACGAGCCCATCACCTCAATTGGCATCAATCTTGACCAAAGATTGTCACTGACTTTCCTGGTGTTAACATATTAACAAAGTTCTGATAAAATGTTGTAGAAACATGAAGAAAATGTAAACTAACTCCTGCTAAAACATCAATAAAATTAAATATGGTCTTACTGTTATCATTACACTGTTAGCTTAAATAATTTATCAATGTTTATTATACACATTATCTAGTTTGTATATTTGCTTGGCTCAAGCTTTTCAAACATCAACAACAGGAAACCGGATGTTTACAAAACATAAGCCCTCCCACTTAAGCAACAGATAGATTGAAGCTCCTTCATACAATAATAGGAGCAAATAACTACGGAAATAAAACAAAAAATAAATATTGATCATTCCACGCCAATTCAACCAAAAAATCTGCAATTATGACCCTTAGGGTAACCGATTTAGACAAAACTTGGTAAAACGTCATCATTTGACAGGAAAATGGAAATCCCAGAGCCCTTTTGCAGAATATGCAACATTTACGAAAAATTGCAACGTTGCAAATTCAAATGTTGCAAAAGTGACTAAACACTTTCCGGTATACCTCCAAGACTGTTAAAGCTACAGATGTGCAAAAGGACTTATTTTAAAGGTTAAACCAGTTTAAATAATTTATCAATGTTTTTTAAATTATTAAACGTCAAATCATCCAGAATATTTTCAAAATGTCACCCACCGACTTGGATTTTTATGAAATTTTTGTCACTAGCTACTATCTCCAACGTGATAACCCATGTAAAGTATTTCCGCTCTCACCCTCATAGTTTGCAAGATATGAGGGGTCAAAGTTTGGGAAGTTTGCTCAGAAGTGCCGGTAGTGGGATTCAATTTTCAGAGTACAGGGCACAAGTTAAAAATTCATAGCTCAGTAACCAATTAACATATCACCATGAAATTTTTACATCTTGTCTAACAAAGTACATAGATTCCATAGAAATATTTTCTATCACCATTGCATAGCTATGTTAGCCACTATTATGTCATTAGTTGTCAATTAACCAAGTTTTTGATCTCAAAAACTTTACTTCATATTTTCACAAATATCACCCTAAGGCAGAGTAGTTAACTCGTCCAATATTTTTTTTAATCATACCTAAACATGTGATCTAATTGACTGTGAAATAAAAATGGTGGTGTTTTGACTGCCACTGTGAGTATTTCAGGTTTTACTTTTTTTTCTGACTCGGTGAGGGGGATTTTGGACACACAGGTATTATACAGATCCTAAGCATGACTGTATCCAAATGCATACCTTCATGAGGAAATATTTGAAATAATGGTCAGTGAATGAAAGGCCTGGCATCTATTTTTAGTGACTGTGACTTTTGTTAATATAATTTTTTCAAACAATAATTCACGGCTCGTGGCAGCCGAAGAGAAAAGAGCCCAAATGTTTAAGCAACTATGAATTGATGCACTTTTTCAGGCACTTACCTTTTTATACAAGTGTTAAGTTCATTAAAATGTGGAATTAACATTTATTACACCCATTTTATGCATTATATCATAAATAAATTATTTACATCATACACTAAATTTGTAAAACCTACTTTAATCTGTGGTGAATTGTGCCATGCTGTACTGGCATTGCACAAAGTCAGCCTCACTTTCACTTAAGTAGTACATCCTCCCAGAACCCGAGGGCTGACAGAGCATATGATACTACTTATAGTTATGTAGCAGATGCCTTCCTTCTCCTGTGAAGGCCAGTGCAAATATCTTGCTAGGCCATAAAGGGTGCATGAATTTTACTTTCACATCACCCTCCTCCTCATGCTAAGATATTACTAATCCAAAAAACCAGTGATCATCATAGGCACATGCAATATATGAGTTTGTTATGATTTGTGGCAACGTAATAGGGTAGTTTCCTTCATCAAAGAAAACAGACTTCATTGATTGCGATTTGTGCCCTGCCATAAACATATTTAATTTACGCAAAAAGTTTGTATTGAGAAATACCAGTTTACTAGAGAATTAAATGTTAATTTTAAGGCCATTTGAAAAGGCTCTGAAATGGCGGGGTGCGCTGCCTTCTTGCTGACGTAACAGGTAGGTAGTTTACGTTGCGAGGCATGGGAAAATTCGTCTCCTGAACTTACCGTTGTATTTCAGGGCCCCTCAGCTCAAGTGAATATTTATTAGTATTAACCTGTAAACACTACCAAAGTTCGAAAAGTATTCTCAGTTAAACATGGTATTATTACTCATTTTATAGGCTTAAGCACGTCCTGCTCGTTGTGTCTCCTGCTACGACGAAGCATGGCGTGAAGGTCGTGCGGCGATGAGCGAACTACTTGGTATGCTTGTGAAAGGAATACTAACTGATTTTAAATGAATCAACTGCATAAGTAATGTTAAATAAATACATAAAAGTTAATTATAATTAATTAACGGAATAAATATGCCTCCAATACTTGTTCATAAGCTTTAACGGAGTGCAGCGTTTAGTTGGAAACGTCCGCAGCACCACCTGGTGGCAGGTAGAGGAAATAGTCTGACGTCACACGTAGGATTAACCGGCATGCAATAGTTTGCCGTCGTGTTTTCGCGCCATTGACTTTTTTCACTTTTTAATTAATGAGGAAAAATACTTATCGTCATTTAAAAATCGAACGGCTTAAAACACGTACTCCAGAGGTTATAAACTTTCGATCAAGACATTAAAAAAATAATAGGAAACTACCCTATTGCAGGTGGTGGTCGGTCATTGGCAAAATGGAATAATATGCATAAGTTTTCATCCGAGCTGATCCTCTTAGCTCCTATGGAATTTTTAGACACAGACGTAAAATGGTGAAACGCACGTGTGCCAGGAATTGTTTTTGCATTGAGGAATCTGTATTCTAACTGTTGATGGGTTTCTGAAATAATTTCCTTCTTTATCAACTAGAATTTATGTTTTCAACTCTAGAACTGCAGAAGTTCATGATCTTTTCCACAGAGTTTAAGAAATCTCCTGAACATCTCCGAAGTCTCTCTCGGGCTACCAAACACTTAACTGTACCACCAATGCCATCAAAAGGGGATTTTCCATGGCTTGTAGCAAAAAATGTCCATGAAGCCATTAAGGAGAAGTCCAGGTTGTGGTTGCAAAGGTTGAGAAAATTTTTGCAGTTCTTATATGGTCCAGCATAACCATCATTAAAATAATGTACTTTTTTAAATGATGGAAAATTTTCAACATGAACTGAGATATTATTTTTTGGCTTTCATATACAAAAGCTACATCATGCTCCAAATCATCTGATAAGATGCATAAACTGGAAACAAGTAGCTGTTTCAACTGATTATCTTGAGTGTAAATCACAGCAGGGTGCAGGGTACAACCATCACTTGCCCAGTGATACCCTTGTGCCTCATCTTGGATAACATATATGAGTACATATAGTTTTCACTGAAGTCAAGGAGAGCAATTGCTTCATGGGGTCCAAGATTTTCTTTCATTTTTTATGATAGTTTGCCTATGCTTTTGTAATAAATGAATGGGGCACCAGTTTTTCCAGTCTTTCAATTAAAGTTGATATGTACTCGTGAAATGTAACCGTGAAGTTCACCAGTTGTGATCTGTCAGTGGAAACCCACTGACTGTATGACACTTCATCTCCAGGGTCACATTCTTCCAACTTTTCAGCAGAAAGCTTTTCAAATTTTCATATGATGGACACAGAGCAGTGTTGCAGCGTACAGTCTCTATTATGCGTTGAACACACTAAGTAACCAATCAGGTCTTGGACGCAGTTTGCAGAATTTAGAAAAGCCAATTTTAATCCTGGGAAAGTCAAATTTAAAAGCTGAATACAATTCCTTCAAATTAGACAGTAATTATCTCTTCTGAACATGTACATTCATATACAGAGATACTAACGACATCTTTTTTTCGTGGCATCATTCTGAGTATTCATCACTTTCATAGAAAGTCCTCACTAATTCTAATGTTTTATCAGAGATTGTCTTTCCGTTTCTCAATTCGGGTACAGCTAATATTCCTTTTTCTCTAAAACATTCTCTTGCTTGGCGGACAGTGTATTCACTAACATAGAACTATTCCACTACTTTCTTCCTGCCCCATGAAGTAGGTACCAATGTTAACAGTTGTACCTTTTCTTGATGCATGTTTGCCGACTCCACTTTTCTTTTGGCATAGGTTGATCTTCTGAGAGACAAAATACAATGAAATTTCAAAGATGACTCCCCCATCTCTTGAAGTGTCCTTTTAAGTACCTCAGTTGTTTTTTCTTTGGATACTGACGTTTCAAAAGTAAAAATACTCTCATTACTGTCATTATCGACTACTTCAATATCAGAAAGCTCAATTCCAAATCTATGATGTTTCTGTACTTTCTGTCTATATGGGTGGCATATTTTCATTCCTGGAACTAATTTTTGGAGTTCAGGGATTTTACTGGCTTTTTCTGCAAATTCAGGACTTGCATATCTCAGTGATTTTTCTATTTTCTTCATATGGTTCTTAAATGGATTGAGACAGTATAATTGATAAGATTTATACTTTTTCAGATAGTATGTTCTGTGATGTTCGCAGACATTAAATAGGACTTCAAGTATGTTCTGTGATGTTCACAGACATTAAATAGGACTTCACAACTTACCCCACTTCTGAGGGATAAAAGTTGTTTTTCAAACACACTCAGTCTCAATTTTGTTCAGTCTCACCACCAGTGTGTAGCTTTTTTTTATGGCACTCAGATCCTGTTTCTTTACCAATTCTGCACAGTTCAACAACACAGTAGGTACAGCATGGCACAATTCACCACAGATTAAAGTAGGTTTTACAAATTTAGTGTATGATGTAAATAATTTATTTATGATATAATGCATAAAATGGGTGTAATAAATGTTAATTCCACATTTTAATGAACTTAACACTTGTATAAAAAGGTAAGTGCCTGAAAAAGTGCATCAATTCATAGTTGCTTAAACATTTGGGCTCTTTTCTCTTCGGCTGCCACGAGCCGTGAATTATTGTTTGAAAAAATTATATTAACAAAAGTCACAGTCACTAAAAATAGATGCCAGGCCTTTCATTCACTGACCATTATTTCAAATATTTCCTCATGAAGGTATGCATTTGGATACAGTCATGCTTACGATCTGTATAATACCTGTGTGTCCAAAATCCCCCTCACCGAGTCAGAAAAAAAAGTAAAACCTGAAATACTCACAGTGGCAGTCAAAACACCACCATTTTTATTTCACAGTCAATTAGATCACATGTTTAGGTATGATTAAAAAAAATATTGGACGAGTTAACTACTCTGCCTTAGGGTGATATTTGTGAAAATATGAAGTAAAGTTTTTGAGATCAAAAACTTGGTTAATTGACAACTAATGACATAATAGTGGCTAACATAGCTATGCAATGGTGATAGAAAATATTTCTATGGAATCTATGTACTTTGTTAGACAAGATGTAAAAATTTCATGGTGATATGTTAATTGGTTACTGAGCTATGAATTTTTAACTTGTGCCCTGTACTCTGAAAATTGAATCCCACTACCGGCACTTCTGAGCAAACTTCCCAAACTTTGACCCCTCATATCTTGCAAACTATGAGGGTGAGAGCGGAAATACTTTACATGGGTTATCATGTTGGAGATAGTAGCTAGTGACAAAAATTTCATAAAAATCCAAGTCGGTGGGTGACATGGCCTGGATGAACTGACGTGGAATGACTCAAGCATGACCATTATAAATATACGTAACTGATATTTTTTCAACTCCAGGAGAGATAAATAAGAGTTTCCTCCATAATGCAGAGAAGCTGTTTCCCGGTGAGCGCACCAGTACTTTCTCCAAGTCCGATACTGTCTACGAGGGACTGAGAAAAATCATCCGTGGACCAATTTTCAATCGCTCTTAAAGATCGTGAATCACGTTTAAAACCACATTTCAGATGTACTTTCACTCAGATCTGTTCTCAGATATCAGGAACGCCTTATTCAAAAGACCACCTGCAGCGCTGTGGCAGCGCGTCCGCAACTTGTGGCTGCAGCGCTTCAAACACGAGCTGCGAATGCACATTAGATGCATTTCTCGACAATGCACTTAAGGAGAGCGCTGCTAAGACGCTGCTGGCACGCTTCAGTTGACATGTGCTGCACTGGCAGCGCTGACATCCTTGTGAAGCGCTGCTGCAGCTGTGTGTTTACTGGGTTGTTTCCTTTAGATGTGACCACCACCCTAGAATTCCCAAAGAGTGGCACCTGGCCAAACAGAGGTCGGCCTCGGAGAGCAATAGAGAAACCTTGTTCCATCGTCTGTTTTGTTCACTCTCCGATGTTCCACTTTATGCTTCCCTGAAGCTTCCTTGGCCCTCCGTTGATGCTTGCAAAATGCTTCATTGACTCCCCAATTGAAAATTCGTTCATGCTTCCATTACACTATATTTTCACCAGAGTACCCTTGCACCAAATTTCAACAACATGGCACATAAGGGAGTGTCTTAAAGTAGAGGTCAAAATGGCCCAAGATCAATGGCACAGTATATATGCACACACATATATATTATTATTATTAAAGAGCTAAATTTTGCATTAAAACAGGTTTTACCACGTTAGTTTTGATATTACTAATATGTTGAAACCCATCAAAATGCAAAAGTTGCTGATATTATGGTGTTATTTCCTATGGTTGACCAATGGAAAATGGATATTTTCTGGTGTTGTGGTGTCGCTTTCCTCATCTCATTTCAATGCTCACCTCAGGTAGAAACAAATCCTGGCTTCCTCAACAGCTAGACTTTTGCAGAGATCATTAAATAAAATCTCTGCTGAGATTTGAACAGCTTGGAAGGTCATAATTTTATTGCACATGACATATACCATAAAATATTTCCCCATGGGACTGTCCCCCCTCCCTCCTCCGCTCTCTTCCTTCTCCTGTACACCCGACAACCAAGTCTACCTCCTTGCAGTCTGCAAACATTCAAAATAGTTCCCTCAGTGCATCAAATTGGGGTCCGAGGTGCCGTACAGAGAGTTTTGCACATGTGCTTTAATGGTTGACCATCAACCTTTCCTATTCAGTCACAACAAAAAAACTCAACGAATACTTTCCAGTCATCAGATAAAAAAGGGCAAATTCTACAAAAGAAATTTGCTTGCACAAGGCGTAACTTGGTGGGACTTTTAAAATACAAAATAGCAAAGGGTAACTCAGACTTGACACTTATAATTTATTTCTCACCACCTTATGCTCATCATCAAAAAACATGATCAGGTTTGGTGGAAGATCACTATGTGGGAAAATCTAATTCAACATTCATTCTTTTTCTTGGGGATATATAATGAAGAGTAGTAGGCATTACTCACGGGTATATCACATGTTTCTGTGATCCAATAGTACTGCTCAACATCAGGGTCGTCGTCCACCATGGCAGGCCACCACGGGTAGCCAGCCAGGTGTGCCCACACCATCGAGCCAGCCGTGTACACGTTGTGGATCAAGTCCTCCTCCTCCACAGGCGTGGGACCCTTCTCGGGGGCTGAGCAGCTCGCGTACTTCATGTCTACAGCAAGAAGATAATTACACTATAAATCCTGGGCATTCCATTTCAAAGCCAAGCATTGTTGTTTTACAAGTTTAACACACAAGTCTTCAGAAAACTGGGGTGAATGCCAACAAAATCAATTCTCGAGGCGATCACTGAGTGAGTGAGAGAGAGAAGAAGCGGCAATTAATGGTGTGCATTTGCACATTGTGATGATTAAATTCACAAACAAATCCATAGAAGTCCTGTTACTCTCATTCTTCTAGCCACCCATAGTGCAAAATGAACTGCTGAGAGCACCATGGGTCTTCTGACTGGCTGGGCTCTAAGAAGTTCAACTCACTCAGGGATAAAAGCAGGTAGAGCCAACTTTGGCATGGATACAAGGAAATAAATGATGTAAGCTCCAACTGTCATAAAAAAATAAAATTAACGCTCCTGACTATTTGGAAATAATGCGAGATGAACAAGGTCTTTATCCCCTATCAATGGATATTAAATCTGTACACTACATTGCTGCAAATATAACCACTATTTTTATTCAGCCAAACAGTGGTGTTATTTCAGCACTACTACCCAGACTTTTGTTATTAATATAGGCATCATTGCTAGATTTATGCCACAATGTCTGGGATAGACAAGACGATGACTTGATAAACAGGATACTTTTAACTGAATAAGAATAATAGAATGGTTATGCCCAGTTCCACTGCTTCAGATGTTATGGAATTGATGAAAATAATTTGATTGAGCAGCCAAGAATGAAAATCAAACACATGACTCTCAATGACAAATGCTAGTATATTTATTAGGAAAAACTATTTAATGCGGAGAATATGTCTCATAAATTACACTGAAGTCTGGACAGTATTGGGATTTTCATGCTCTACCAGCTGTTTGAGTAGTGAGAATGCAACTTCCTAATTGACTCTGATACAGTTCTCTCCCCCCTCCCTAAGTTTATAGAATGTGATTACTGCACACACACTTTTAGAACATCATTTAAATGGCATTATAGACTCCATGAATCGGAAAAAATGGCATATTGCTAAAAAACAATGAGTTTGAATCTAGTATTAGAATCCAAGAATGAAACAAGGGCAATAAATTGATAACAGCTAGTTACTTCTCACTGATTCAAGCATCAACTATAACATTAATAATAATATTTATTCATTATAAGTCAAAGGACATGGAATTCAGGGTAGGGGGCTAGTCCTTCCCCTGGGCCACCTGTGATTTCCTATGAAGTTCTGACATGCAGAAAATCGAATCACGAAGATTTTAGGCGGGGTGTCCAGAATGTTTCTACACAGGATTTGAACCCAGGACCCTTTGGTTATTGCTCTACCCACTAGGCAACCACGACTCCCATAATGCATTTTATTCATTTAAAAGAAAATTGCTATGCAATTACATAGAGGAGAAAGGGTGGGATGGTCCAGAAAGGCTGTTGCCCAGGATTTGAACCCATGACCCTCTGGTCAGTAGCTCTACCCACTAGGCCACCACGACCCTGTCATGGGTGTAATGCAGAAAAATATATGAATTGGAGACATGGTGAACCCAGGCTAAACATCATTATCATTCAATTATTATTTCACACAAGATTTCCAGGCAAGTCCATTCATTAATTTGCATTTAAAACGTTGCAGGGGCATAACCTTTGATACCGTGGGGAAAATGATTTTAGAGTGTTAGGCAGGGAATTCAGGTGAAGAGCATTTCTCATTCTGGTTAGGTTAATATGCTCCGCTCGGCATTTAAGTGCTGCCTGAAAGTGCACCCTGCCATGTCCCTTGGACTCTCCATTGTCCCCTCGGCCTTTTGGGTCGGAGTCCAACCCCTTTTTTCTTTTTCCTCCATATCCATATGCACCCTTCCCCTTTCACCACCCCCCTCCTAACAGCCCACTCACCCTCTTTTCCAACAACACACCCTTTTATTTATTTTTTCCCCTGCTGACACTCCTCACCCTTAGGGCCTCATTCGGCTACACCGCTCACGTGGTCCACTCTGAAGGGATACATATATATAAGTTCTTTATGAGCGAGGATGAAACCCAAACTCACAATTGCTTCAAACTGTTTCGGCATGCCAAGCGCCTTCTTTGGCCGAAACAGTTCCAAGCAATTGTGATTGTCCTTTATTTATTTTGTGCCTGTGTTTTTGATTTACTGTTTTATCCTCGCTCTTCAAGAACCTGTATACTTGCTCCGCTGAGCCTTTTTCAATTGAGTGTATATATATGGCACCCCTGGCAGGCAGAGGAGTGGTGGCCAAGAACCATTGGTCTTCGCAGCACCAAACGGTCAAACACCCTTGGTTTTTCCACCCTCCTTGACTTCCCTCCCTGCTCTCCGAGATGCTGAAACAAAGCAGGAATGGCAGCAGTGCTGCACAGAGTGATGGGCCTCCCTAGAGACTGTGCTCAGCCCCTGGAGAAGCCAGGTCCCAGTGCAGGACATGGCCTGCATGCCACCACAGACCTGGATCACCCCACCGTGGCACCTGCAGCGCCTCACCCCTTGCCAGGACCCCTGCGCGGACGCAACCCTTGTGTCACACAGGTGCTTTTTGGTAGGGACACATAACTCCCTGGGCCTCTCATCTAGCTCAGCTCTCCCTTTTACCTTCCCACTGTCGATGCAATGAACAACATATTAAACCTGACTTGGGCGTCACCATTATTTTCGTCGCCTGCTTAATCCATTGGGACATGGCAAGGGGAGACACCACTCCCACTGGACCAGAGGAAGCGACAAGCGACTGGCTTGGCATAGCTGACAAATGTTTGGGATGCTCACAAAATATGCATGGCACAAATAAGTGCACACAAACAGTCAACACCTTCAAAGTTTGGAACAATGGTTGACCAGTATTCTGATAGGTGTGTCATGAGTGGACTTGGCCACTTTATCTGAGTGGAGATGAGTGCAATTGCTGCAGATGAGTTCCCACAGAACATACTATTATGAGTCCAAACACACAAGTCACTCTAAAAATACACATGTGGCAAGTGTACAGAGCACATAAAATATAATTACAAATTTTAATAAACACAACTGTAGAATTAAAATTTTAGGAATTCAATATTCATTGACACTATACAAACTTATCAAACAGATATTAAAACTTTTTTTTAAAAGAAGTTAAACTCTCAATAGTTGTGAGTGAATAAAACTTGCTTCTTTGAAACCCAGTGGTATTCCATTATAACATATTGAATGCAAATAAAACATTTAGCAAATCACAAACGAATAGAATTACACAACCAGGGATGCTTGAGCATCATTACCAGGTGAGTTTTGCAGTTATTTGTAAAAAGTTCATTTGCATTAAGTAAATCCATTTTCAAGTGACAGGAGTAACTGGCTAAAAAATTTAGTGCACGTAGCGTAAGGATCTTTGTTTTACGTCAGGCACAGTTAATACACCCAAGGTTTTCAATAGTGGACAGCAGTGAGGTTTCGAATGATGTTTATACATGGATCTCACCATTTTATTCTAGACAATGAAGACACTTTGCAATAAAGATGATCCCCAGAGTATCATACCATAAATAAGCTTGGATATAATAAAATCATAGTATTGCCTCCAAAACATTCAGAAATATGGACGTTGATATGTTAATAATATGGAACAGAGAACATATGTAGAGGACACTGTAAACTTTTTACGTAATAGGTTAGCATGAACATCCCACTTTAATGAGAATCTACTAAGCTCCCTAAGAAACTTAAATTATCAACCACACTAATGCCACTGGTATCCAAAAGGACGTTACCATCAAAATTTGTCTGCATTGCTGTAAAGAATGTTACTTGTATTTTATTGTCGTTTAACCCTTTCGCTGTGGATTTCATTATCAGCACAGTTCTCTATGACGTGTCATTTCAACACTGAAAAATCACAATCGTAAATTTAAGCTTCAGGTGGTGCTGCACTACAGTGACTCATTTTGTATGACTTCCTATTTCTGCACATAATAGTATAACACATTCCAATGCTTGTTCTCAGAAGAAGAGATTTCACTGGATTAGAGCGTGTTAGAAACATGTTTTTTCAAGACCGCGGAGAAAAGTGGATCAGCATGTTCCAGGGGAAAAAAAATTTAGACAACTACCAATAGTCTATTTTCACTGCGAAAAGCGTTAAAATGAATTCATCATTATTCTACCATTGTTATGATTCCTATAAGTTATGAATTGTATTATTTGATGTAATTACACTTGCATCATCAGAATGAAGTACCCATTCATTTGAATTTATCATCAGCTTGTTAGTGAAATCATTGATAAAAATCAAAAAGAGAAGTGGGCCCAGTAAAGACCCTTGTGGCACACCTTTGTTGATATATAGATTTTGTCTTCAAACAGAAATTCTACCCTTTGTTTTCAATTTGGAAGATACAGCATTGAAAGCTCTACAAACATTGAAAAGCATGCCCACCACGTCTTTTCCCTCACTGTAATCACCAAAAAGGAGGGATTGCATCTTTGCAACGTAAACTATAAGCAGCAGAGAACCAGGTCAAATAGTTTCTTTATCATAAAAAGCCCATTAAGTTTTTGGTTATATGCTTTAGGTTTTGAAATTTGAAGAATATCCATGATAACACAGAATGGGTCAAAACCAGGTTCGGTACTGCAAGCAATCTCATTCAGCTCACACAACAAAGTAACAATATAAATTACTTTAACATCAAAAAACAGTTTTACATATGATGTGTAGCTAAAATATAGTATATTAATTAGTATTAAAAATACCTTATGGAAATGTAATTATTGGTAACCCATATGGCCATGCCAAGTTGAATTCAACTGTCATATTGTGTAGCCCAAAGGTTTAGAGTAGATATAGAGTAAGGTTTAAAAAAAACTATAAATCACTTAATGCATTCATTGCTTCAATCAGAAAAATTACAACATTAATATGTTACTGGAGAGACATGTTTGCTATAATCAGGTAGTCTTAGTACTTAATACTTCCTGGATCCAAGGATAACGAAGTTGAATGTCATATCCATGCAGAGGTACATAAATGACCTACCAAAAAGATGCCTTCAATGACAACTAAGCATAAGACACAGTAGTAATGGAAAAAAATTTGGCCAGTTTAAATGCCTCGTTTGAGGATTTCAAAAATACATGTACCAGCACAATAAATCATATGTGAAATTTTAATTCTTTCCTATAGTGAGGTATTAACTACTGAAAATTGCAAAGCTGCCTGAGGGCACACACAAAGATTTCTCAAAACCCAAAATTCTGGCTGAGGGCAGCTCATCCCACACTATTTAGGGCACTTAACTTATTCACATGACCATCTGCAATGAATAAAACATGGAATTGTATCTGTTAGCACGTACCATAATTTTTCCATAAAAAATATATGAAATTTAAAGAGACATGGAGCAATATAAAAGCTTAGTATTTCAAATAAACATTAGTTACTTCCAAAATGTTATTTTGATGGTTATTAAACTGTACCACTACAAAAATAAAATCAAAGTGATGCTTGTCATGATCTATGTTGAAAATGAATTATATTACTCCAGAATATTAATTTCACGCTTTAAGTACACAAATGAAAATCAAATGGATTTCATGCAACACTTCCCATGGTTTTGATCGCTAAATCAATGTTAAAAAAGGGAGAATGAACGGAAAAAGTGTTGAAATAATTTTAGAAATGTATTAACTGATTCTTCATTGTAAAAATGAAATTTGAAAACAAGATACAATTTTATATTAGCTGAGCTGGACCATAAAGACTTTGAGGCTCATGGCCTTGATCACCCTTATTTCAGCTACTAATGTTGCTATTTTCTCTATTTCTTGGCATAATACTCCCAAAGTTTTATTCAAAACATGATCTTTAAGAACCCACTTAAAGCCATTACCTTTGTTTCACACTCGACACGAATATTTGTTAACCACTGACTCCGCAAGTCCTCTTCCACAGCTGCTGACTTATATAGCACCTCCAACCTTTCCTCCTTGACATAATTTATTGCATAATAATCATTCAAATCACTCGCGATGCAAATACACAACAGAAGAAGATGTAAGGCAATGGGAGAATAAGTTCAATTACCTTATTTGCGATGAAAAGAGTACACCTAAGACTAGTTAAATATTGGGTATAAGAAATTTGTAGAGAAAGCCCATGAATATTAATCATTTCAAGGAAGATTTGGTCCTGAAAATCAGGAACACAGTTGAAAATGTATTTACAAGCAATTACTGTATTTTTGAAACAATAATAATGCGGTGCACCAGATTTCATAATACCTTGGAAATGGACAACCACATTTTCTCCGATAGCAGAAATCGCAAACCATAAAGTAAGGAAGATTGATGAGAGCACAGCTCAAGATTTACTAAACACAAAAAAGGGTAAGATTCACCCGTCAAGGTTCAATGGTATTGCCCAAACTTTACTCCCATATTTCCCACGCTAGTCCCGCACTAAGTTAAGCGGGAGGGAGGAGGCTGACAAACAGAGGTCTCTCTTAGCGAGTCCAGATGGCTCACTGTCTCCTCTCCAGTTGCCTCCTTGCTGAGCGTGTCCGCAGTCTCTCCCACATGCCCCCTGCCATTGGCTTGCAGAATACTTATTGTGGATGCACAACCTCTGGGATCTTGGTGAGTAGTTCAACACTGGGCTACTTTGCCATCATTTTGTCATCTTAAGACATGCATGGGTTATTATTTTGCGTATTGAGCAGAGGCATAAAAGGTTTTCAATGGCATACAGTCAAAGCTCATGTATTCAACTTCAAAGGTATTATATGTTATTGTCACTTCCAGTCATAGAGATTAAATTATCAATTCTTCTAATTATGACTTCCAGTCATAGAGATTAAATCATTAATACCTCTTGAGCTCACATACCACTAAAGGGACATCTGGAATACACACTTTTGACCTTGAAGAAGGGTTTATGGTTACCTCTTCAGCAATAAGGATTATACCATCAGAGTATTATTATTGACTTGACAAAATTGGATGTCACAAGCACCACACAAAAGAACAACACATAGTTGGGGTACAAAGTGAAGAATTTCCAAATAAACAATGCTGAAAAGCAGGAAACTTAAGAGAGGACCTCCGAAAAGGGACATAAACACAAGTCAAAACTAATACAGTCCATTTATAACGAAGTTGAGGGGGGGCGAATATTTCCTTCGTAATAACCGAGCTTCGTCATACGTGGACCAGTTTTTCCCAGCCTTGCTTTGACAGGGAATAGTTTTTACTTCGTTATAACTAGGAATTTGTTATAAACAAGTTTGATATAAGTGGGCTTGACTGTATAAAGTGTTTTACTAAGAGTTTAAGAGACCTGGTCTGTCAGAAGGTGCATTAATGGATATTGGAGGCTTTGAGAAGTTGGACTGGAGAGGAATAATGAAGATTGGCTGGGTGAGGAGACAAGCAGAAATGGTAGGAGAGGTGAGGGAGCTGTCCAAAGAAATTAGAAGGCAACTAAAGAAATGTAGAACATGTTGAGAGGTAGGTGAGGGCATGTTGAATAGGGTGTTGTGGGAAGAGACTGCTGGACAAATAAACTTATTATTATCAATGCTAATAATTGCAAACATCAAGATTACCATAAAAGAACATTCAATTTCAGGGTGCATAAAAATAAGCATAGAGCTGATTCCTAGATAAATGGACAGAATGAGTTGGGCACTTTGGAGGTTATGAGCAGATATCTGGAGTTCAAATTCAAGTGAGACTTAATACATAACATTGAAACACGCTGTTTATAATTAAAGTCAAAAGAAAATTGCTATAGACAAAAGTATATCAAAACAGGAACATCACAATGGAGATGACATAAATACCCCATGATGAGGAAAGGATGACTGTCAGCAAAAGACAAGTATGCTGCTTTAAATAAAGAAAACTAAAAAGAGGTATTGTAAATACGTTTGCATCAATAAACTGCATTTGCTTTTTTGATTTTCTTCACATCATGAAAACCGAAATATATTATCAAAATGGAGACAAATGCATAATTCATAAGTTACAATTAAGTGCTTTAAATATTTTTGAAATTTATAACCTTTCGAATTTCACGAAAATGTGCTTGGCAGTTTTAGGGGCTGGAGGTAAAATGGTCAAAAACAACTGGGACTATCTCTTCTGCAGTAAATATTTTTTCCTAACTAACCTTAGCCCATCCTTTTTTAACCAAAAGTTCTATCTTTTTTTTTACGTTTTTGGTTTACGTGCCGGCATATAAAGACGAGGAAGTAGATTGAGTATATGACCAATTGGAAGGAGTAATCGGGAAAGGTAAGGGCAGGAAGAACGTAATAGTTACGGGAGATTGGAACGCTGTAGTAGGGGAAGGGAGGGACGGAAGTGAAGTGGGGGAGTATGGGCTGGGTGTAAGAAATGACTGTGGTGAGAAAGCAGTGGAGTTCTGTAGGTGGAATAATTTAATGATTACAAACACGGGTTTAAACACCACCCTAGGTGTCAGTACACATGGAAAATGCCGGGGGATACAGGCTGATACATGTAGATTACATCATGATTAGGCAAGAATCAGGAACATCAAGAAGAATTTGCCTAGTTGCCCAGGTGCAGACTCCAACCATAACTTGGTGGTGATGAAATTTGAGATGAGACTAAAAAGGTTGAAAGTAGGATGGAGAGTAAAAAAGTGGGACGTAGGAGCACTGATTGGAACGACGAGGAGGAAATAACGGGAGATTGTAGAGAGAGGCATGAAGGAAGAGGAACAATAGATGAAGGGCGGAAAATGATAAAGATGGGTATAAATAGAGCAGCTGAGAAAACAAATGGGACAGTAGTGCTGGGAGTATCAAGAAACCATGGGTAACAGCGGAAATGATGGAAATGATCGAGGAAAGAAGGAAATGGAAGAGTGTAAACACAGAGCAAGACAAAAGGCATTATAAGGAGATAATTGTCGGCCCCGGTGGCGGCGTGGTTAAGTCCTCGCCTGCTAACCCGAGGGCCGCGGGTTCGAGTCCCGCCTGAGTGGGTTTTTTTCACCACTCAGGACATGGTTGTGTGTGCTCGTCCGTTGTTACATGTTAAATACCCCGATGTAAAGGCCACATGTGCTGTTTTCGGCGGTAGTGGGAAATAAAATGAAATAAAAAATAAGCAACAGAATGATGATAGAAACAAAGAAAGTAAGAGAAAATTGGTGGAGTTGGCAATGTGAGGAGATTGAGAGACTCCGGTAGATATAAACAGTCGGTAATCAAAGGTTAGAATGTTGTTGAGCATCAAGAAATGGAAAACGGTTTGGTGTATCAAAGAGAGGAGGAGAAATTTAGCAATGGATCCAAAGGAGATCCAGTGTCGGTTGAGGAACTGTACAATAGCGAAAACAGGTGTAGGAACTTGGATATAGAAGAGGAAAAGGATGTAGATCAAGATGAAGTGGACCCAGGAATACTGGATAGTGAAGACATTGAGAGAAATGAATCTGGGTAAAGCGGTGAGGATAGATAACATCACAGCTGAACTTCAGATGAACCTAGGAAGAAGAGGTTGGGAGAGACTTAGTGGGTTTGTTTGCAGAACATATGAGTAGGAGGCTTGCCCAGAGGACCATGTAAAAACCATGCTGATACCTATTCCAAAAAAGAGAGTGGCAAAAAAAGTGAAGACTATACAATGATAAGTTTGATTTCTCATGCGGCAAAGAAGAAAGAAGAAACGAAAAGAGAGCAAACAAATTTCTAGGTGAGGATCAGTTTGGATTTCAGAGGGTCACCTAGGATGTGATTGCAGAAATGAGAATACTAGTGGAAAGGAATCAAGAATATAATAAGGATGTATTCACGTGTTTTGTTAATTTCGACAGTCATTCGACAGAGTGAGGTGGCAAAAGTTAATAGGAATATTGCAGAGTAGTGAGAGTAGCTGAAGAAGAACCTGATAGGGCCACAATAAGGAGGGGAGTTAGGCAGGACTGTTGTCAGTACTTTTTAACATATACTTGGAGGACATGGTGAGAGAGGCTTGGGATGAGCTTGAGGCTGGAGTCAGGGGGAAATTGAAAAACTCAGTGACATTTGCAGATGACCAAGCGCTAGTCAGTCCATGGCTAATAAAAATGCTGGATGTGTTGCATGAACTGTGCTAAAGATATGGGTTGAAGATAAATCAGAATAATATGAAAGTAATGTGATTTCCAAGGACAAAAATGGCCAGTTTAACTATAAAAATAGGAGGACAGTAGCTAGAGCAGGCGGAGCAATTTAGCTGTCTAGGTAGTGTGTTGGAGGAAAAAGGGTATAGCAGCATTGAGGTGAGAAGGAGTATTGCATTGACAAAAGAAGCTTTTACTCATATGCATGAATTAATGACAGGAGTAGGGAAGTAGAGAAAAGAAGATGAAAATAGACAGGGTTTTTGAGATGTGGGTGTGGAGAAGGATGGAGAAAGTAAAGTGGGTCGAAAGGAAGACGAACAATGAAGTGCTAGAATTGGTAGGAGAGGAAAGAAATTTGAAAGTAGGATAAGGCAGAAGGTGTGGATGGAAAAGGTAATAAAAGGGGATGGCGTTTTGAAGGGGGTGATTGAGGGTGTTTTGAAAGAAGTGATTGAGGGAAGAACATTGGGTAAGTGGGGAAGAGGGAGGAGAGGAATGGTTAACTTGGATAGAATGATGGGTGGCAGGAGGTATGAGGGGCTGAAGAGGGACAACGTGTGAAATTTAGAGGGTGGGAAGAATTAAATTTCCATTTAGGGCAACCTTCACCAGTAGAAAACTAATAATAATCATACACCTAGATAGTGGCACTGTAAACCCAGCCAATAAATCATGTGAAAGATTGCAAAGTGCTTTGTTACTGCAACTAATGCAATGAAATTCTACAAAGTTATGCTAGAGTCCATCATGCTTACTGCAGAACTATGTGTGAAATGAAGAAAATTAATAATTTGCAGTCAGGTCTCACTCTCTCTAATACATATTTCTAAAACTCTAGGAATAAAATGGAATATATAACATTGGTAACTCTTCATTGATAAAATATTAGCTGCAAAGCTAATCGTGCTGGAGAACAATTTCAAAAGATTTATGACAGTTGAACTACAGCATTCTATTTAATACAGATTTAATACCAACAGTGTTTACCTATAGTGACCAATCAACAGAAATTGTGAGCATTGGGCTATGACTTGAAGGTAACCATGAAATGCAGTAGCCTCAAAGGCTTTCATCAGAGTTGTGGTCTTAACAGTGTTCCGTCATCATGCAAGAGAGAGTTCCTGGTCCTTCCTTAAGCCAAGCAAGCATGAGGTGAAATAATTCTAACCACTTAGCTATGGTTAATTGGGCTAAGTGAGTACTTTGTGCTCAGCTTGTCGACACCATGAGTAAGCATATAAATGTGATTCATTATTCCACACACAACTGTTAATAATGGCCTCAGCAACCTTTAGCATAATTACATTTCTACAGAGAAACAAAATCATTGACCAGAACTCGCCCCAGAACCCCTGAATTCAGTGCCTTCTGGGCTTTAGCCCTAGTCAAGGTCGATGATTTTTATCACTGTCGAAGTCCTGCTACTGTGCACTTCTGGAGGATTGAGGGTTCTGAGGGTGAAGGTTTTTCATTTGCAATCCTGTAATTTATAATTACTTCTAAATGGAAAGTATTTAAATATCTTGTCTCAAGAGCTGATACATCAGCTTTTGCTCCTTGGATAAGAAGTGCAACTGGTTGATATATCAGTCCATAGTGCTACAATGGTTTAAAATGTTTACATCTTGAATATAAAGAGCATATATCCATAACCTACTTGGCCATTCATATCATAATGAAGGTGTGTCCCACTTGATGTAGATACATATGTACTTGTAACATAGGTTGAAACCAGTGAGTAAATTAATGTTTTTCAGAGTAAAATTTTGGCCCAAGAGGTAGAGATATGGATAGTAGATGAACAACACAGGAAATAAAGTGAAAAATAAGATTAATTGAGATTTGGTTGAGACCAATATGATTCAATAGAACTCCACCCAGCTAAAGTTGAAATGTAGAAGAAACCGAAAAAACACTATCTAAGATGAGCTAATTTCAGCACTAGAATTTCAGGAGGAAAACCATTAAACTAAACAATTAGGCTACAAAGTATTCAAACAAAACAGGCTGTTATTATTCAGGTTTTCTGCAAATAGTAGAATGCACCACCATCACATAAAATTCAATGTTACAACAGCACTAACTGATCTTGCCAATAATCACATCATGATGCCCGCCAGTACTTCACCACCAATGTCAATGAATTATAAATGGCACATCACAGCTGATAGAAAATGTAAATATCACAGGAGAAATAACTTCTATACTTAGTGACTTTAGTGCTAAAATTTTCTCAACATTTTCTTCATAATCATTAGCTGACAAACATCATATAAAATGAAAATTTTCATAACTTTAACCAACTTATCATTGTAACAGTAATTACTCAAAATGAGTTACCATTGTTCATAAAGCACTGCCAATTGTCAGGAACCTCAGTAGGGTCACGGATTGTAGGGAGATACCGCCACTTGGTACAATTTCTGTTTGTGCACTGAACCCACAATCCAACATTTCTTTTTCTTTGGAGTCTAAACAACCTTGATCTAGGAGAAAGAGGCATCTGAAGGCTGCTCGACTGACTACATAACAACAGAGAGGAATCTGGTGTCTGAGGAATGGCTCCATGACAAAGACTACCAAAGCTACTTTGGCTCTCAGGCTCTCTCCTTTCAGTCGTTGCCCTGAAATCCTTTTTCTGGCTGCCAATCATATCAGGAGTTCTTGGGCAATTCTGAAACTAAATGTTATTGCTTATAGTTCTCAACTGCCTTCACATGACCCATTAAAAAAGTGTGAAATCATGATTTTTCACAGAATATACTTTTTTTTTCAAATCAGGGTTACAAGCTTTCTTTAGGTCATTAAGAGCTGATGGTTTGGAAGAGGTCTTGGGTTTGTGAGAGGTTTCACAAGGCAGGGAGTTTGACTTCTTAGGTTTGGGCAGGAGGCCAGGTTCTCCTAGAGAAATAACATATTTATTAACATTGGCTTACATAGGGACTAATTATATCAATCGGAAAATGTAATAAAGTTATAATTTTACGTACCAACGAGAGTTGGATCGTCAAAATTTAATTTCGTTGGTCTAATTTTCATTTTCAAGCGAGCTAACTTGGATGCAGGTTTTTTCCTTATTATAGGTGGAAGCACACTGTTGTCAATTACCCTATCAGGTGTCTTCACGGAGGCCCTGTATAAAATTTGATTAATTAATTATACAGTCAACCAGTATTTTTTATCATACTTCAATATTCGACCGAAATTTGAATTGGAGATGCGCTGTTACCCCTTATAATACGACAGTAATTAAAGGTTTGCTCCAAGAGCAAAACACTCTGGAGACCAGTACATCATTATGACTAAATTTTCAAATGAAATGACATGTGCAACATAACAATCACTCAAGATACTCGGATGTCCACGTACCCTGTTGACTCACTAAGACCATCTTCGGCCGATTCTGCCGGGGATAACGCCACATTTGGCTCAGGCACAGCAACCTTGTCCTCCTGCGAGACAATATTTGGTTAGAAATGAAAAAATTAAGCATCCAATTAATAACGTACCGCACTACCTCGTAACTTCCGTCAGCCGGATGCGGTGCATTTGCCCTCCTTGAATCAGTATCTAGTAGAGTACGTCCCAACACTGAATTAAACAAATCTTCATATTGTGAATCAGACAAGGAATGGCTTAATTTTCCCTAGTTCACCGGAGCAAAGAGAGATATATCACAATTCGCAGACCTAGCAACAATTAGTTTGAATAGCTGGTGGCATAGTTTGTCCAATAACTTAATATATACCTTGGGCTCCCCAGGAAGCCCTATTTCACCATTTTTATCTTCATTTTCATATTTACTCAAGGGGTACTTATCTCCCTTCATAGCAGGCGTTCTAAATTTTTTTGAATTTATTCCCTTAGACATTTTCGAATAAATCAACACACTGTTCAGGAAATTGGAGGCAGGGTAGTCTATCCAGTGAAGAACCCTACGTTGAGAGATGCTGGAGAATTAACTGCTGAGTTAAAATAGAATTTCATCAACACTTTACCAATATATTCTCTACACTTCAAATTGGATATCATTATCATTTGATACCTCGATACTTTTACCGCCGCTTTAGTTCACCTTTTCACTACTAGCCTACTAGAGACATCTTCATTAAAACGTACGAATGGCGTGAACTAAGAAGAAATCACTGATTTCTACATATTTTATTGCTATTAAAAGAGCCTAAATAACGTGTTTTGGCTAATATGCGATAGAAATTTATTTTGGCATTCAAAATTTACATTTATTAAATATAATTTTTGTAGTTGGTTCCTGAGGTACACTCCCACATCCAGGTTTTAGTGCAACCCCTTGCTGGAGAAGGCGAAAAAGAGAACAGATTGAACGGAAACCACCAAAACGTACCATCAATGATGGTGGCCGACTGCTTGTATGGTGATAATCGTCTGTAATATTTCTATAATATTTGGATTTTTACGTTTCGTTATGAGGTCATTGTTGGCCTTCCTGGTTTAAGGAACGTGCATCTGTTCATTGCAAAGGTAAATTTCTTGTAGTAGATAATGGGGATACTGAAATCATCTTCCCTCTTATTATCGTATTTGGGAGGCTTACTGAATTCAGATAACCGTTCGTGAGACGCATGCGCAGTGTTGTGCGGAAGTCAATGTATACAAACTCACGTGGGGTGTAAGCTAAGTGTGCAGACATGTCAGTTACTATTATGGCAATTGTGATAGTTGTTTAACTTGATTCATGTGCATTTTGCCAAAATATCATTACCTTACCATTGTGAAATATCTTTAGAATCATATCCATCAATTTTTCTTTGAAATATTATTTCTTATTTTGATACAAAACTAAATCGTAGCCTAATGTTTTTTTTTACATGAATGTGGTTGTAAATGCATTTTCGTTACTGTATATCTCTGGAGAGGTTACCAACGTTGGCCTATCCCGGAGGAATGGGGATAATACTTTCGCCAAGAATAATTTCTAAATTGTTTTCCAATTGTAGGTTGTATATGGCATCGACACAAATAAAGAGGAGAATCGGAACGAGCATTCCTGCTGCCGAGGATGCAAACAAGAAAAGGACCAAAGGAGACCTTGAAAAGGAAGCGGAGAAATCCAGGAGGAAATCTACAAATTCTTGCGCTGCGCCTAGTCCTAAAAAGCCCAAACATGAGAACGATCCCCGACACTTCAAATTTACTCGGAAACGAGCCTTCAGTCTAACTGGTGGCAATGGTAAGTATTTACCTCTACATAAAAGAAGAAAAAAGGAAGGAATTATACCACCGACCAAATTTCTCTTGGGTGGAAACATCTACGATCCTCTCAATCTTAACAGTCTGCAAGATGAAGAAATCAATAGGTGAGCATATGATATTTCATTTCATTTGCATTCTTTTAGGAGTACAAGAGTGTTTATCACCCCGTTTACATCTGTTATCCTTATATTTTATCTCCAGGGCCGTGAATGCAGTCACGCCACGTTCCTCTCCTTTACCCACGCCTCGTCACAGAAAGGAGGAAATTCAAGTACTAATACCTCCGAACATTCACGATCCCCTGAACTTGGCTGCTGGAGAAGATGGTGATGATTTTGAGTTGAAGCTAGTTTCCCCCAAGAAGCGGAAAGGCCGGAGACGCCGAAGGCACCTTGCTACTAGTCCTTCGGGCGAAAATAAGGAAGATCAACAGGCTCCTCCATCTCCCCCAAATGAGACCGCTGCATCGTCTCCACCGCCCACGGCGAGTGCTCCCTGTCAAAAAGCCGAGGTCGAGGGCATTCCCGAATGCCAGGAACTGCAGGAAGTGGAAGTGGAGGCGACCAAGGAGAGCGAGGAGAGCAGCCCGAAGGAGAAAGACCGAAAACCTGGAGGCCGGAAGAGTGGAGGCTCGGGCACTGATGAGCGGAAGGCTGGAGGAAGCAACAGGAAGGTGTCTCAGGACACCAAGGACAAGATCGTGAGCCCAGTGGTGCCGCAGCCAGGCGCCCGCAAGCGGCCTCCCGCCTTCAGCAGGAGTGCCTCTCGGGGCGAGGGCCCCGCTGCGGAGGGAGGCCCCGAAGGGCGGTCCGCGAACGAGGCCCGGAAGGCGGGAGGAAGGCCCCCACCGCCCCACCAAGCAAAGCGGCATTTCAACAAGAAGAGTGTCAACTACCAGTACGGGAATTATAATCGGTGAGGCACTTACTCGTACATTCCTCGGTATTATTTACTCCATCGTCAAACCAAGGGTCTTCTGGTAAACACGTAGATTTTATCGTTTGCTTAGAAATTCACGCGGATTGGACCCAGGCTTTCGCTATCAATTCTCCTGTTCAGTGATCCACTTGGTTACCATCCACACCCATCGGCTGCGGTCGGTAGGACAAGACATGGGATGTAGGGGTTTGACGTAGAGTTCATGTTTTTGTGGGCCAAATGGGTAGTGACATTCACATATTTGGGTTTTTTGCCGATGGATATTAGCATTTTCCTGAGCAGTAATTATGTCCTGCCAGTCATCCTATTTGGATTATAGGTAGTGAAGTCCTTAGAGGAATCACCTGGATTTAAAATTTCTGAACTGTTGCAGGTTGCTCATGATTCATACTTTCAGAGTGACAGAAATCCACTGTTAATGTAGTGAGTATACGCTAAGGAGTGTAATAGAGGTTCATGGACATTTGCTTTGTCTCTGCGGAAAGAAATTTAGTTTCTCCAATCTTGTTAATGCGTAAAGGTCCTGGAGTAAAAAATTCCAAATCCGATTTGGTGTCAATGAGCTTTTAAATGAATGAGTCAAATTTATTATGATCTAATGCTCTTCATAATTGAAGGATGAGTGCTGTGTTTGCCACTGATTTCATGAATTGTCATACATATGTGCCAGGTTTCGTCCACGCCATCCCTGAAAATATTCATGCCAATAACAAAATATCCACGTATCTCATGTAGTACAGATGGTCTTAGTTAATGAGCGCTTTGCCCTCAAAACTACTTATTTTAAGCATGGGTGTCCAGGCCAGTGGCACAGGCCACCCTTCATGAAATCTACATGCAGGGGCCTGGCCGTGAATAGTTAATTGAAAGCTTGAATCATTAGTATCATGTAATTCAATGGATAATTTAATTGTTCATAATGTTCAATTTAATGAATACATACTGCCATTCCCATTGTGGGGTAATTACATAAATTTCTATTCATAATAAATGTAACAGGATACTTCCAGTGTGTAGATCTGGTAATTATTTGCTTTACTATCTGCATTACAGCTTTTTTGACTGTGGCATTATTGCCAAAATACCCTTAATTACAATATCCTGGACTTCGTTGAGGGAGGCTGGTTGTGGTTATGTTGGTAGCTGCTCATTTCCCCCTACAAGTGGTGGAATATATTAACCACATTAATGCATTCTTTAATTGTGATTGTGTCTCATGCTTCAGGTATTATGGGTATAGAAATCCAAGCCATAGTGAAGACAATCGCCTGCAGTATTTACGGCGGGACTTATTTGAGGGCAAGGATGTTCTTGACATTGGCTGCAATGTTGGCCACGTGACCTTGGTCATTGCGAGGGACTTGGGGGCAAGATCCGTGATTGGCATGGACATTGACAAGAAGCTCATTGAAGCTGCCAGGAGCAATGTGCGGCATTATGTGGGCAACTGTGGGCCGCGGAGCAAGCACAGGCGTGGCAGTAGGCATCCCGTCGCCCTCAAGCAGGAGGAGAAGTTCCCGGCTTCGATGCCAATCCTCTATGGTCCCATTGATGCCGGCTACTCATACTTTGCTGCCTCCAAATCCAACGACGAGAGACAAGAGAGGGACTTCCCTCACAATGTGCAGTTTGTGCAGGTAGGGTGATGCCATCTTTATTGATAAAAGAGTATTGGTTTGACCCATTTTTGCTGTTTTTTTTGTACACTTAATTAACATACAACTGGTAATACAGTTGAAATTCCCATATTATAACTTTAATGGGATTTAGTAATTTAACTTTAATGGGACAGAGAAATTGGTGTACAGTTGAGCATCTTGAATCCGGCACAGTCGGGACCGAAGTGATGCCGGATTTGGGATTTTGCCGGACTATGGGTCATGCATGGCAACTGGTCTATTTTTGACGTCCGGGATGTTTTCATTGAAAGGTGTCAATTATTTGTAACAAAATGTATTCATTTGCCATTTACTGAACATTATTTTAAAAAGAGTTACTGAGACTAATCAGAAAGAAATGGTTTCTTAATACACAAAGCTATTATTTAAAATTATCGAAGTTGCGCAGTGAGTGAAAATAACGGAATCTAAGCATTGTGCATATTGCTGAACATGTAAAAGTTTCATGTTGTTATTGGAAAAGGTTATAAATTTTGATATTTCTTATGCTGTGCTTTGCGTAACATAATTTCCTACCGCGCTCGATTTGTTATCAGCTGATTCAGCGCGATGGCAACGCGTGGGTGCCATGTGTACGGCCGCCCATCACTATGTCGCCGTGGGTGACCGGACTGGATTATTCTAAAGACCATCAATAGTAGTCTTCCTTCAACAATTTCAGGCTGATCATCTTCATCCCCACTCGGATTTATTGTTATTAATTACCATTTCAATGATTTCATCATCTATGATATGTTGTGTGGTGAGAATCAGTGAGAATATCGTGGCCGCTAACTATCTTTTCGTATAAATTTACCAATTCCATTTCCTTTAATTCAGGGTTATGGATGATGTTTGCAAACTCCATCATCATATTTTTATCCTCAGAAACATAAAATATTTTAAATCCCCACTTATTTCGTCTATATCAAACCTTAAAGCAGGCCACAATTTAAACCACACGTGTTTTAGAACAGACGGTGAAATGCTATTGCCTGCACGTGAAATTTCCCGAATCACGTCTTTTGGATTGATCACGTCTATTTCTGAAATAGTTTATCCAGCTCCATTAGCATTTGGCCAGAAATACTAACTGAGCCCTTCACTTCAACGCAAACCAAGCTATCTAAATCAGCACAAATCTTCTTTCATAGTTTTTCTCTCTACTATCTACTTCTTCGTGTCACTTTAACAGTAAGATTTTGATGATTTTTCTCTTTCAGCTTCTTAATGTGCTATATTGTTGAAGATCCCATGTAGTATGTTTCAGTCAAACGCTTTACTGATGCCACGGTGTTAAGCTTTTTCACAACTTGCACTTATTCTGCGATGGTTAACGTTTTGTGCTGTTGCCACAACTGTATGGATGAGACATGTTTTGGGTGAAACATAAGATTATAACCAATTATTTTTATCAAATTACGTCTAGTGGTCAATCAAAAATTCGCGCACCATTGAAAGTGGCCGATCTGTAAATTAGTCGTAGTCCATCTCGGCGATGTCTTCAAATTTATTTATGTTTACTTGAAGTTCCAGAATAATTCCAGTGTACACGAAGTACCCGAAATTAATATGTTTAAATTATTATTATTCTGGAAATGGGAAAATTAATGTTAAGAATGGTATCTTGATTTTAATATAAGAATAATATCTCGGCAGGTTATGAAGCAATGTTACGGTTAAAACTTTTTCAGAATTTTCCACTAAGTACCAGGTAGTTGGCCATGACAAAATTGCCGGATTATGGGTGCTCCCGGATTAGGGGTTCCCGGATTAAGGGTGCTCAACTGTATTTAGTATGGAAATTTTGTCGGAATAGTTTTATTTTTTACTTACTAAGGTTTTTTTTAACTTCAAAATGGGTTAGCTATATCTGATGTAAATATAAAGAAAAACTTCATAATTCCACAAAACCTAGCATTTACTCACTAAACGTGGTTTGCTACACTAGAGGATCTGCTGGTATGCTTCAGTGTAGCGAAACATGTTTTGTGAGGAAGTCTTGTTATGCATGTTTTTAAAGTTTTTCACTTGCATAGGAATAGCAAAGTTTTTATTGTGTGTATTATGAAATTCCTCAAAGTTTCATCCTCCACCATTACCGCCTGACTTATCTAATAAGATTTTGTCTAAGATAATTGATACATATTAACCTATAATGAATTATTATTATTTTATCTGTATAACTTGATTACTAGTGTTTTGAATTAAGTTATAAACACATATTGGAGCTTCACAAAACACCTGACAAGCATGTGTATAGTTTTTGGTGCCCAAAGAAATGCATCCCAGTTAAGGATGTTAGCCCAAGGCAGTAACTTTGATGCTGGGCCATGAAAACTAAAGGGTGGATTGCAAGAATGAGGTTTAAACTGTGGTTTAGACGGTGGCTATCGAAAATGGCTGAAACCGCGGTTTTGGCTAGCAAGAACAAGTTTTACGTCAGACATTGTTTAACCCGCGGTTCAAAAGCCACCAATTTCCGAACCTCCTGCTGGGTAGGTTTAAGTCATGATCTGCATTCGCGAGAGACACCAAACATGGCCGTCCAGCAGTTTTTTGACATTCACGAGGCGGAGCAAATAGAAGAAATTACAGATATTGAGGATGCTGATGTTCCACCAATTAGGATAAACAGATAAATTAGGGACCGCAGTGATCTATTTTTACCATACATCGATTCAGAGTTTGAACAGAGGTAAAGACTTAATAAAGAAGTAACTCATCAGCTGTTGGGAGAAACGAACTATCATATTAGACTTTCGACGGGCCACTATGGATTCCAAGTGCCACCAACTATTCAATTGTTTATGTAATTAAGGTTTTTTCCTCTGAAAGTTTTTTTTAAGGTTTTAGGTGATCAGATTAGTGTTCATGAATCAACGGCTCATAAGTACTTAAGGAATGTACGCTAAGCTTTGTGCTCATTAGAGCCAAATATTACCAAATTCCCCTTAATTGCCACAGAATTACATAATGTGATAGCTGGATTTTCTCTCTTATCAAGGTGGGCATGAATTACATTTGAAATGTGAAGTAATGTTTAGAAAAAATAATGATAAATAGGTTTCGCTTGTACAGTTGATTGATGATTAAAAATTGTGCTCCAAATTTAGTGAAATTACCCATTCTTAGCTGTTAACCGATGGGAAAAACCTCTAAACCGCCGGCCCCGGTGGCGGTGGGGTAAATCCCTTGCCTGTCGATCCCAGGGTCGCGGGTTCGAATCCCACCCGGGGAGGATTTTCTCTTTCCGGGGCATGGATGTTTGTGCCGTCCAACATTGAGGAAGAGAGGACTTTGAGTCCTGAAATTCGCATGTTAAAATAAGACATAAATAAATAAATAAAAATAAATAAATAAATATTTTCGCTAGTGCTTTTCGGAAAATGTATGAAGTTAACACAGAACTAATCGATTTACTAGATACCTAATTTTATTAGGAACAACTTCCCTGACATTGGTTCTCTAGACTGCACGCACATTAAAATTTCCTGCCCAGACATAAGTCACTAAGTCATAAGACATAACGGTCATATATTAAATATAAATATTCAATCAGCATACAAATAATAGATTGAAAGTAGAGTTATTTATTTATTTTTTAGCGTTTAATGTTCACTTGACATATACATACAGTAAAACCCCTCTTTTACACTTTTGAGGCGGATAAGGGAAAAAAGTGTAAATCGTGGGGAAGGGTAAATTGAGGGTAGGCACAATTTAATTAAAATAATCCCTTAAAGTATTGCTAAATGTTCTGTTTTTCAGTTGAATCATGTCTTAAATGAAAAGTAAGTATAAAAAATGTATAAATTATGACAATAAAAAAATTCTTTATTAATACCAAACTCTCAGTGAGGAAGATTGTACAATATGCCAGTCTTCAGAAAGAGATCATTTTACATAGTTGGTAGCTGATAAATAAATAAAACAGAAGTACATATTCCATAAACTCCATAAAATGAAAAAGTCTTCTCAAAGTAAAAATATTTAAATCTTTGGATAAACTAAACAAAAATATGACTTAATAATCCATATAAACCTTTAGTTTAAAAAAATATGTACCAACCTTTACTCTCAAAAAGTCATCTCAAAATTTAAGCCAAAGAACTATCTCAGAATTTAAATAAAACATTCTTGGCTGAATTCAGCTATAACAAATAAATACACCATAAATAAATGTTCATTTAACTAGCCTCCTTTTGGAAATATTCCATTATCTTTGATTGCTTGCTCATTTTATTTGTATTAATTGATTCTACTCTCTTTTCTATTCTGTCCAATAGCTCTAATTTGTTCTCACTTCCTGCAACACTTGATAAATATAGTCGTAATACATTAACAGCCGAAATAGCATTGATTGTTCTTTCTTTTGGTGTTTCCGTATCATCATCATCCTCCTCGCTTGTTACCTCTTCACTGATATGCAGGTCAATAGCTTCATCAATTGTAAGAGTGTTACTTGTTGATAATTGCTCATCCACTCCTACAAAATCCGAAAAACTTATTTCAGCTCCAAACAATGGCAACTGATCATTGTCTCCCATAGCTCTATTATCTCCTCCCCCTTCTTCCCTTGGTTCTTCACTATCCTGTTCTTTGTCCTGTTCTAAGTTGCAGTCTTGAGAAAAACTAAATCTTGCTTTTTTTAAAACAATTTGAAATGTTTCCCTCATCAACATCTTTCCATAATCGTGCTATATAGTATAGTGCATCGAAAACTATGACTTTGAAGCTCTTTGGGTCCCTCCCGCTGTCTATAAGATTCATAGCTTTTCTCACCAGAATCCTGCAGTAGTTCACTTTGAATACATGGATTATCCCTAAATCCAATGGCTGTAACTGGCTGGTACAATTGGGTGGGAAGAATACCAGTTTTATATTCTTCAAATTAATATTGTTTGGGTGGGCTGGGCATTGGTCTAAAAATACTACAATTTTTGGTTTTGTCCACCCATCTTTGCATCTAGAGCTTGCATTTGTTCCTGAAAGACATGTGACATCATCCAAGCTTTGGTATTAGCGGCATAGGTTGTGGGAAATGTCTTGATGTTTTTAAAACATCTGGGATGTTTGGACTTTCCAATGACAAATGGCCTTAGCTTCTCACTACCATTAGCACCTAACAATACTGTCAGACGAGCTTTATGCTTTCCCCCATGGCAAGATTCACCTTCAAAGTCTAATGTCTTATGAGGAAGCACATTGAAAAAAGGCCTGTCTCATCTAAATTGAAAATGTCTTCTGGTGCACACCCTTCAATATGCTGTCTTAAAGAATGTTCCTTCCACTGTGTAACTGTCTGGGGATCAACACTGTTTGACTCACCACGAATTGATTTATACACAATATTGTACCTAGTTTTAAATTGGCTTAACCATCCACTTGAAGCCTTGAAGTCTTCAATTCCTAACCTCATTGCCACATGTTGTGTCTTTTCCTTACGAATAACTCCACTGATGGGCATGTTAGATGCTCTGGCACACTGAAACCATTCCTTCAAAATTTCTTCCAGTTCATCATATTTTGAATACTTGATGTATTTTCGCCTCCTTGCACTGGGTCCGCATTCCACTGCACTGGTTTCAATGGTTTTGTGTGGTTTAACAACAGTGTTCAATTGGAATCCCAAGTTCTCTGGCAAGGGAAACACGTGAACCTACACGCAAGTCAACTCTTCCCGAAATTTTTATCCTGTCTTCTATTGACAACGTTTCCTCTCTCGTTTGTGGGCCATTTTTTGTTTTGTTCGCATTACTTGACACTGTCACGGAACAAGTGATTACGATTAGAATGACTTTAAAATTAATGGCAGAACTTCGTAATGCACGAGAAGAGTAAAACTAAGTGCGTGGATCATTGTGAAAACACCCAAGAATATAAATATACAGTGTCTATATTCGTGGACACGACGCTTACAAGTATGGTAGAATTATTTGCAGACATGACTGTTAAAGAGAAGTGCATATCATTGTTTTATTTCACATAGTTACAGCCAACTTCTTCCCGGAATACAGTTTTACGATGGAAGATTCATATCCTTCATGATTTTACCGCATAATTGCCACTCGTAACGTAATATAAGGCATTTGGGGAACTAGCACAATTGTTATAATTTTACCTGATTTGCCTCTTGAAGAATTAAAACGAGTTTATTACGAAGGTATGAGATGAACCCAGAAATAGAAGGAATTAGAAAATTTATTGTAATTCAAAGGTCTTTCGCTTGCAAATGTCCCAAAACTTTTTCTGCCGATTTCCATTTCGTTCCTCATATGGTTGTGATACGCTATCCGCCATGTTCCTTTGGGCGGCCTAGTGCAAGTGGCGGACCATTTAAAATTTCGTAAGTGTAAATACGGGGAAGACATAACACTGTGGAGATATATAAATCATTGGGACTTGATGAAAATGTCGTAAATTGCGGGAAAACGTAAAGTGCGGGAGTGTAAAAGCGAGGTTTTATTGTAATTACATGGCGAACAATAAAAAAATATAGCTAAAAAAATAAGGAATAAACTTGTTACAGCCACAAAAATAATAACTTAACTGCCTTGATCATTATGTCACTTCACAAGCAAATTCTTTGCTTCTTTTAAAAAGTTTTCTTTCCTTGCATAAAAGTCCAGTTCGTTGAAATGCATTACTCTTTTGGGTTGTTGGCATTATAATTTCCACAAATATCTTTCAATTCCTCCTTTTCCCTATCCAAAGTGGTCGCTTAATACGACTTACTCTCTAATATTACATATTCTGATATAATAGAGATTAAGAGCAGCTTCTCTTCCAGCGAAAAGTTTTCGTTTCGTGCACTGCATATTTTTACTAGATACTCACACGCTTCCAAACTGAAAGTTCGTTGTGTTTATTTACGTCGCTAAGGCACTTACAATTGCTTTTCGGGAAAAAAATGACTGTAGCCAGCATTGCCACATAATCAACAATGGCAGGCTGCAGTTTTCATAGACCGTGACGAAACCTTGTTTATGCTAGCGGAGGGAAGATCCTGTCCAGGCCGTGGCTTATGAAGACGCCGTTTAAACCATGGCCTGAACCTCATTCTTGCAATCCACCCAAAATGTTTGTAGCTAATTCATTCTTCCTGTAAATTTTAGCAGTGATGCCTTATATTCCTTGTATCACTTGATGAAATATGATATTTTCAGGCATGTAGAACACATTGGCCAATAAGACTATACATATTGTCAAGAAGGAAAATGAATCTCTACCTTTTTCTAGTTTTTCCATGAGCAAGTTTTTCTCTGTCCAAAGAGCCTGCAATTTTGTTCAGTCAATGTAGTGAGGCAACACAAATGTGTAGTAATTTTGCTCATGTCACCAAGTAATACAGTAGAAGCTCTACATGATGGAAGTAAAGGGGTCGTTTCCAATACTTTTTTCATTGCCGAATGTGATAGAGTTTGTAAACTGAAAAGATCCCTATTTTTCCATGTGACTACGCTGCATAAGGATATGATTCTTTCTATTTTTATTTTCCGCACACATCCCTTGGCCTTGACCTACTGGATCAACCTCCCAAGTGACGTAAAATACTATCAAGACCATGGGTCTCGTAGCTGTTTTTCATTAACTTTGTTAATAAATGTTACAAAGTTAATATAAAGTAAATATATAAATAAGAAACACATAAACTGAATTAAAGCTATATTGTTAATCATTTCACAAAGTATAGAGTTGTCCTGATTTATGTTTGTACAATATATTTCTACCCAACCAACCATTGGAGGTTGTCATATCCATATTTCCCAAACTTATACATTACGCAATGCCTTTTCTCTTAAGATGAAGCCATTCACGGCGATATCAGATGATCTAGAACTTAGAAACCGCTTTTTAAGTTGGTGTTCCTTCGTACCATGATTTCTTGACATTTTGTCTTTTTCGACAGGTGTCTGCACTAGCTAGCATATTTCTGAATCACATCGCGATTTTTCATAATTGCATCCATTTTAGAGACTGGTAATCTTAGATGTGTCGCTACATCAGTGCGAGTTGCATCATGAGAATCCACAATTTTTATTTATGCCAAAATGGAAAATATTCTAGTTGCTGCGAAGGTTTCCATGGTGATTAGGTGATCACTCGAGGGTTTCCATTTTTTTTCCTCGTTGGTTCATCTCACTGCACGACAGCTTCGCCGGCTTTCCGGATGGCATCTTCAGGTCTGAAGTATGTATATAGAAATATATAGAACGAAGATATAGGAAATTGGATGGGACGAGATCTTCGGACCTGAAGATGGCGTCTAGAATGCTGACGAAACTGTCGTCCAGAGGAAGGAACCCGAAAACCCTCGAGTCATCTTGAAAAACAGTAGAACCTCTTTTTCACAAACCTCTTATTTACGAAATGACACCAATTTACGAACCATTCCGCAGGTCCCGATCTTTGTATATAGGAAAACCATGTAAAATGACCTCTATTTTATGAAACCTCCAGTTTACTGATTGACGAAGTGAGAGGCCGGTCCCTAGGAGTGACTGATCCCTGTTTTACGAATTTTTTGAAATGATTTTGTAGCACTGAACTCAGTAGAATGGAATAACGATCGCTGTATACCACGACAGGAGTAGCTGAAGCCAGATTGGTCATATTGAGAGGGCCCTCGGTCCAAGTATTTCATATGGAAAAATGTGGAAAAATCGAATGTGAGCATTGTGCTTTTTGACGTGCTTAGACTAGAAAAAATTCCAGAGACTGATCATCCAAATCGCAAATCAATTCTAATTACATGATCAGAGGAAAAAATGTTCAAAGACGCATGGCACGACGCCTACTTCTCGAAAACAATGCCCCAGTTCATAAAATAATCGGATTAGTGCTTGGTAATTTCTGTTCCTTTACTATCATTTTGTGTATTGCAAATACCTAACTTGTCGTCACAAAGGATCCATATATTCTCTGGAAATATTAATTAAATTTTATTTAAAATTAACTTTAAAATAGTCGCAGCAACTCCAATTCAGAACTTTGTTCAGCCTCTCACTTGAAAGTAGCATTCCCGTAGGAAGTTCTTCTCTGCAGCTGTCGTGGAACTTATTTTCATTAAGAATATTAACTTTGTAATAATAAATTATTTATATTCAAATCTTGATGCATTTTGAATATTTAATTTTTTATTAGAAGTGTTTTACGTCGTTAGGTAAGAATTTGCGATCGCGACATAGCTTTCTGTAGCCGTGAGTAAATAGTTCCCGCAAATCACCGCAAGATGTCAGCACTGTAGAATGTATATTAAACAAGAGGGAATTTCAAATTAACTCGAGTGAAGTTCTAAGATTGACTTTCATCAGCTGCGAAATATTATTGAATGTGTTTCAAAGGATACACTTTCTTCAAAAACTGCATTTCGTGGTCTTTTCACTGAAATATATTAGGTCAGTTGGACCTTTGTCTTGTAATTTCCTAGTTAGAATGCAGCCCTGGCTTTCCCATGATAAAATGGTTTCTTTAAAAACAAATCAACTAGCACTAAATATACCTCTTTCGTTAATTACAAATTAACTGCATATGCTTAAAATACTCTGCGGGATGAATTAATTCTCTTATTTCCCTTATTTTGAGATACACCAACCGAACAGCTAATTAACTTAATTCAGTTGCAGCAGCCAAGTTCATACCATTATACATTTGTAGAAAAATATTTACTTTTTTTTGGAATTCATGGCTGTGAGTTTCATTCTCTTTTACTAAAGTGAGTGTCCTAGCCTTAGGAATAACGCCTATGCTATACAGGAAATCAATACAATTGAGGTCTAATTTTTAAATCCTTTCAATTTGATGCAGATACACTGCACACAGAGAAATTCACGTAATATGTGTTTTTTTTCCTCAGAATGAGCAGATGACTACTATTTGTCATAGAAATTAGTTTGATTTCAACCCTAACATAACTACATGACAAATTTAGTACAGCATAGTGCTTAATCACATTGAGAGTATACTCACATTCTTGTCAGCAGAGTTTTAGTAGACGTACATTTGTCGCAGATCAAGCCTCTTATGCCTCCATGCTGTGCGAGGTGTTGCCAGAGCATGGGACAGTGTCACCGCAAGAACTATTTCCAACTGTTGGAGATCAGCTGGTTTTGGTGAGATGTCAGTTCCAGAGACAGAGGAGTTAGTGGAAGATAACCTCCAATTTACAAACCCTCTGATTTACAAAGCTCAAATTTTTGGGTCCCTTCAACTTGGTAAAATAGAGGTTCTACTGTATTGTAATTCGCATCCATTTCCCATTTCCAAGTAAAATAAAATTTACGTACTGGAGTAATTAAGGATAACATAAACGACACATGAGAATATTGAGCTACCTCGCTGGTCGGCCAGTGCAGTTACCCAACGGCCAAAAAATTCTCAACAAAATAATTTTTTTCATTTAATGCTGTTTTCATGCGATAAAACTAGTTTCAATAAGTTTTGTTTTGCAGTAACGTGTAGTAAAACTGTTGAATTAATGCAGAGCGATGGTCGGACGAATGATCCCCTGTTGTCACCCACCAGTTCAGTTCATGTATTTTTAACATCTCATAATTTTTTGGTAAAAATTCATTTTCATTCTTCACAATATGAACTTTGGTACAGCTTAAATATACTCCCCGCAGGTGTTCCTCAATGATAAATTGCATCCTACACGCATTCATTTCACAGTAGGAATCTTTTACTGACAAAAGTATAGAGAGTGTCTGTCGCAATCAAAACTCGCGATCGCTGAAACGATCGCGAGTGATGTTTCATCTTTCCTTCACTAGTGGCGCTGTGTACTGCCCCGTTATGCCGCTAATTTCAAATTCTTCCTTAAAACGGAGCAAATTACTGTTCTCTCTCTTGTTTTTGAGTATATGCACAAAACGAGGTGAAAAGTGTTTCATACAGACTTGTATGTATGGCTAAATGTCATAGAAGGGAATTTTGTTGTTTTAATCTATCGCATCCTTACCCGCATCTAACGCAAATAGTGGGAAAGCGGAAAAGTGGTGGTATAAATACAGGGTTCTACATATGTTGGAGATATAGCAGGGTGTCCACTGACCGGGAAAATCGGGAATTATTCGTGAATTTTCAATGCTGGGAATTGTTCGTGGATTATTCGTGATTTTCTGGTCTGAGTCGGGAATTTTGAAAATTAATTCAAGACAAAAAATCCTTATTTTGTAAATAGGATCAACAACGATGACTTTAAGATTTATATGCGTATATGATTTGATAACTGTACAAGATGTAATGGATTTACCCTTGGTATGAATGAATAAATAAACGACGAAAAAGTAGTTAGGCTCAATGTCGTCAGCGCGTTGATCGAATGTCGTCGAACGGATGCCTTCAGCATCACGTCAAGTGCCCTTTGTTCTTATACATTGCGCATTGGACTAAGCCAAGGACATGATACGCATACAAATGCCTAACGTGATATTTAAACCAAATACAAGTACCCAATATTTTTGGGCCCGTGTAGTTGTTAATTCTCCCAGTGTGTTGTAACAGTTTTAAAATATCAGTTACGAATAGAGTAGAGTGCTGATTATCCGTGCTAATGAAGGGGGAAGCCCAAACAGATAATCCGATCACATTGAACTATGTGGTACCTAGTTATGGCCTTGGTTTCAGCGCCATGCTTTCTTAAACGCTTTTTGTGGCATTCTTTCATTCCATTTAGTTCTCATAAACATTTCGACACCTAAAATTAATGACTATTGCTTGTATGCAACAAATATGTGCTAACAATTTGTGGAACAATCGGAGGTGAACCGTATTTCGAGACGCGCTTTGCGTTCCGTTCCATACATTCTCGTAACTATTATGATACCTACTTGTGGTTATTGCCCCTAATTTCTGTTCAGTTGCCATCAATAAGCATTTAAATTCAAGATCGCTGCATATTAAACCTGTTTACACGATGCATATCCTGCGCGAGTTGATGCGAGAATACATTAACCATCAAAATTAGAATCGTGTAAATATGCAAAATTGCACAAATGCTTGAATGCGTGGCCATGAAATAAAATTTGGAACGTTTGTTCACACATACAGCCACGTAATTGCGCGATTCCATGCATCGTGTAAACACGCCTTACACTCATTGTGAGGAATACGACCTTGCAGATTGGCAAAATTAGCTTCCACTTTTTTCAACTTCCGAGACATATTAAGATAGTTGATGCACACTTGCACAGCAACAGCTCCTCAGAGTCGGATTCCTTCAATGGGAGCTATAGCAACCCAGGCACACATCTCTTCTGCAGTAATTGGTGCTCTCGCCCTTTGAGAGTTCCGAGTCCCTTATCTTTGTGCTTACTCATCTGGCTGTCGATGTAAACAAGGTCACTGACCACCCCAATTCAGTGGAGCGCTTACTGTATGTACTCAGTGAGTCAGGAGACTCAAAGTAATGTGATCTTAATAGTTGTTTAGCCTATTGCACGAAACCTGTGAGTGAGAGCAAAATGTAGCAACTTTGTCGAGAATGCGGCCGCTGGCTGAGTGTTCAAACACAAGTAGGAAGGGGAGGGGGACGAATAGGAAGAGTAGGAGGAGAGGGGGTTGTTGCTGGATGATAGATGAATAGTCGGCCGATACCGGCGGTATGGCGTTCTTGCCAAATTTAAATACCCGGCATCCCCAGCTATTCTTTTAGGTAGGCCGGCCTACGTAGGAAAAATAGGGTAGACCGAGGCAAATGGATCACTCCACCGTTTACTTTTTATTTCGAAAAAAATATGGTGAATAGATTTCTCTAAACTTGTTTAAATTACAGGTCAACTCTTTATCACACGAATGAGGAAGGTTATAACTGTATTACTGTGAAAACTTTCACAAAAAATGTAATTAACAATCAACCATCCAATATCCGTTTAACGCCCTTAATGGGGGTAAACGGATCATGGTGCGAATGTGTCTAAAAAGGGAAATATATGAGTATATATAAATGAGTGAATGATGAAATATAAACGTACTTTAGTAACTTATTAAAAAAAAGTCATTACATTTTGATTGGCATCCCTATCTGGCTTAAAAACTGTACAGATTTTTAATTTTCAAGGTTCTCCAGTGCCGTTATGTGAAATGTCAGTTTTTAGGTTCACGTGGTTTTGGTGTAGTTTTGCCAGCATATTGTCGGGTTAAGGGAGAATATCTTTGAGAACCTCATCACCGGTAGCACTAGCAGAAGCTGTTGGGGCTGTTGACTCCTGCAATAGCTGATCAGACAGATCAGAGCTGCACTCTTGAGAATCGCACCGAACACAACCTTAGATAACCCAACGTTGGGATGACTAAGTTTGCTAACTAGTGGCGTATTGGTTGTAAAAAGTCTTCAGGGGTTTGAAAACACAATGCGTCCAGTGGTTGAAGAACTTGAATGGCATGAGGAGGTAGTAGAACCAGTTCTATATCTAAGCTTTTGCATAGGTCAGCACAAACCTAGCCCTCTAATATCAAAACAACCTTCCCCGGAGTTTATTGAAATTATGCACCCATTCTAGGAAAGCTTCTTCAGTTACCCATCCTTTTTCTGTCATCATGACCTGCGTCTCAGGAGGCATACCGATCATGAAATCATTCCTCTTGCACACTCCATTAAAAAGTACGAATGGTGGAATGTACGAGCTGGTTGCATTCAGACACGCTATTACTGAAACGTTTTCACCACGCTCTACACTGATCATACTAATGACTTGTCGGCTTCCCTTTTCCACTGCGATATTGAGTGGACGATTACTCAAAGGGAAGGAAGTCCTGTTTCAACTTGTTTATATATGCACTCGGGTTTTCCCTTCAGATTAAAGCGATTGAGGACCTCTTCCAAGGCTTTATCAAATTCAGCACTTTTTTTTTTAGATGCACTCCATTTATTCCTGCTCTCGAACATCCCTCTGGTTTTATAGTAGACGGATTACAGTTTCGTTTAAGGAATCTATGGAATCAATCTTTGCCAACCATTTTTGCTTCCTGGTTAAAATTTGGATCGAATGCTATGCGTTCGCAATAATGAAAGGCATATTTCCTTACCATTTTTGGTGTCAGCCCAAATTATCGTTTTGACAGATGTAATATTCTATCTGCAAATCTTATTTTAGGATTCGAGATCCATTACAGGTTTATTACCCACGACTTGGACTATACCAGTCAGAGAATAAACCCTTCTTTGAACCAATGTGTAAGGTACTGCGTAGTGTTCGGCAGCTTGGCTCAGAGTTATAGCTTTAGATTTCACTGTCTGCACACCTCTTTCATGGCTATTTCTGACCACTAATGCCGGGGCGTCCTACGAACATATGTACGCACCATCTACAGTAAGAAATCTTAATTAATGTTAAAGATAAAAGCATAAGTGACAGTGAAGGTCATGATCCGTTTACCCCCGCATAGCACATGTCAATTTAAAAAATCGTATAAAAGTAACTGAATATATAATGATTGAACACTATTTAGTTATCACTGTTCAACATCTACTACTTCATTAGATTGAGAAAAAATTGAAAATATAATATACATTGAGCAGAGAAATCCTTTGATACTGTTCACAAAAATTACAGTGACGATAAAAAGAAGCCCACATGGTTCGGCAACGCTTCCTAGAATGGACGCCGACGTGAGCGCAACACTTCCAGCCACTTGTCTATGTAGTACATGTACATTCAAAAAGATTAGTCACTCAGCATTAAACCCAGCAATGCAGAAGATGTATATTTTTGGATTGGAGAAGCGACAGACCGTAGCGAGATCGGTTCAGCCCCATGATCCGTTTAGCCCCGGTCTACCCTACTATGACTTAGTTAAAAAAGTATTTATAAAATCCTGTTAAATATTTAGCGTACTTTATTGTGAGTACATTGTAAGCAGGCTTACTGGTAGGCTATGCAATATATTTTTTACAAAATTTTCTATAATTGTTTGAGAAATCTAATGGCTGATGTTTGTTACATATATTCAGGATGCGCTCACTTGAGCTAGGATTTTTGTTACATTAATTTTTGTAAGAAACAAGATGAGGTTGTCTATTCAACACCAGATGTGGTCTATCTTTCATTAATTCTTCTGTCATCCATCCCTTTTCATGGCATCTTACTATTATTCCACTCAGTATTTTTCCCTTGAGCATAGTTTTCTGTTTTAGAATCACATCCGGCGCTAATTTAGTACCATCTACTAATACTCCCAACGTAACATTCACTCACATTTTTTCGTTACTGGTAGATTTGATAAGGACGAACTTGGCTCATTTCTCGTTTCACCCACTCATGCCATGTATTTCTACATAATGTCAGTTTTAAGTGCTACGTATGTGAGGTACAATTCAGTCTCGAATTCAAAACTTCAGATAAATGTGAAAACTGCCGAAAGTGAATTCCAGCCTTCGTTTGTTTTTATGTATGTGCCTGAAGCGCTCGTTTGCAATACATCGCTCTGGCTATAGATAATCGTAAGTGCTGGAGAAAATTTATCATTGTAATAAAATTTCACCTCAAGTATTGTTTATTTAAGTAATTATGGCAATGGATTCTCGTGGAATGGATCCCTGTTAATCACTTAGTCACATCCATTTGTGCATTCATAGCATAGTGCCACGTAAACACAGTTATAAGTTGTACTCGAATATAAGACGAGTCTAGATATCTTTAAATAAAATTTGGCAAAAAAGGTCTTAGCATCGGGTAAATACGGTATCTAATAGAGTTCCATCTTCTCAATATTTTGATTATGTTATCCATTTGATTTGATGGTGTTCCATAACTAATTTGTTACAACTGAGCCTGCAAAGGTCCTTTGCCTTATCGCAATGGGGGACACACAGCTGACTCTGCCAATAGGAGTAGTAGCGACAGCATCTGTGCGAGCAGACCTTCCGAGAACCCCCCTCCATTCCCTTCCCCTAAATGCAGTCAAGGACGGGAGGAAAATGACGTCAATGTTATCACAGCAGATTTTTCGGTGGGCGTCACCTTTTGCTTATTTTAATTTTTGATTTATGAGTGAATGGTTGTGGTTAGAAGATTAATTTTTTCACTAAAATGCATTTTTCGTTTCCATCTAGCGATTTCGTGTACAAAATTGCGATTTCGGTTCGGAGTAAACACCCCCATTGGAAATGGCTAATTTTGAAATGGGAGTCTCAAGCCAATGGGAGTGCGCCAGCTCTTGACCCCTCAATTCTGATTGGCTGCGATGACAGGAGGCCACCCTGAAGACACTATAAATACCCCGGCCGATCTCATTCAATGGCACGGATCATAGATCTGATGATGTATCCCACAATGGGTACGAACTGTTATCTTCCGACTATTGGAACAACGCAGCAGAGAAACCTGGAAACCCAAAGACTACAATGATATTGCTGCGAAAGCCTTCAGCAGAAATCTCACTCCTGTCTTCATTCTTGTTCCTTCTCAGCTGGGTCCAGATTTAATGTTGGTTTTTATATAAGCTGAGTACAATTCTTTGGTCATTGTAGAGCACTACAATTTATTTCAGAATTTTAAGCATTGAAATCCAATCCATTTTGTCGAATGCCTTCTCCAAATCCAGAAAACAAAGTATGCTTGTTCTTCCTCCATTCTCTTGTCTATGGTCAGCCTGAGGGCCAATATTGCTTCTCTTGTGCCCTTGCTTTTTCTGAATCCATATTGGTGAAGTATTGAAAGGATTGAGTGTCAAAAAATAATGGAATCCTGGAATTGTTGGCATTGAGGATAGTGTCGAATTTATTGTATCATCCCATCCCTAGGAGATGCTTACTGTGCATGGTTAGTACCCTTTAATATTAGTACATGCATGCAAGAAATGGTGATGTGTATAGCATTACACAGGTCTGGGTTTGGCTTATGATGCGGTTTGTATAATTGAGTTATTACTTTTTCTTTCTAGGGAAATTATGTCCTTGACTGTGATTTACTGTTGGAAACGGAGCAGCCTAAATTCGATGTGATTCTCTGCCTGAGTGTAACCAAGTGGATTCACCTCAACTGGGGAGACGATGGACTGAAACGAGCATTCCGGAGGATGTTTATGCAGCTGCGACCTGGGGGGACGTTGGTGCTGGAGCCTCAGGCGTGGGCCTCGTACAAGAAGAAGAAGAACATCACGGTATGCCTTTCCTGCTAGGAGACTATTTGCCACTCTGCCACGCTTCCATTAGTTTAATTTGCCGTCATCAAATTAACTAAGGAATTATTTCACCTTGTACCACACTTTACCTTTTACATTTTTTTGTCCCCATTTATCTTACACCAGTTTTTATTTAGTTTTACAGATCGTCTGTAATTATTCACAATTCCCATGTAATTTGTTTATCCTCTCACGTCCTTAACTGAGGTCGCACAACACACAGCCTTGACTATGGTGGCACAACTTGTTGCCTCGAAATGGCCGTATTAGGCTGTATGTTACAACATGTCATGCCTCATCATTTCCATGTTAATTTTGGGTGAAATAGTCTTTCGTACTCTGGGGATAGTTTTGAAAGGAGATACCAGATACCCGTTTGCTGGAGATGTTGCCTGTTAAATGCTTATTTTATTGGAAGAAGAAATCTTTTTAGCTATCATTTTGTGGAATTCTTAACTTTCTAATAAGGCTGTGCGAGCAGGGATTTCTTAACTTGAGCGAGAATTTGAAAAAATCTTGAATCTTGAACAAGATCTGAGATCGAGCGAGAATCAAGTGCACTGAAATTGCAGTATAGACTTTAATCTACAGTAGAAGCCCGGTATAGTGAGTACGGCTTATTGCGACAATCGCGTTATAGCGAGTGATTGTCTTTGTACCGCCAAAAGGCCTATGTTTTACATGTAAAATAAAGTGGATATTGCGAGGCCAAAAAGTTCCTTCCACGGTCTACGCTCGGTATTACGACAGATATCTCTCGAGGGCGATGCACCGCCTAGCAAAAATAAACTATTGGGTTTTGTATTATCTGCTAATTAAACTAAAAATACAAGATTAGTGCCATATCTACAACACCTAAAGCCAGTTATGTCCAAACATTAACGATTTACGGCCTTCAGTTCGCTCTGCGCGCTCCCAATTTACGTTCTTCTTATGTTAGGCCCAGTCATCAGTGGGAGTGGGCAGACGACGAGCAAGATGAGAGTAGGAGAGGGAGTTAGGTCTAGGCATGGGCGATATTTATAATTCAATATCGGGATACGATAATTTTAGCGTATCATAAGGTGGCGATAACGATAACTCAGTGTGACGATAAACATCGTCTTATCGTGCTCCGATATGTTATCGGGGCACGATAAGATATCGGGGCGCGATAAGATATCGGGGCGCGATAAGATATCGGGGCACGATAAGATGTCGGAGCACGATAAGATGTCGGGGCACGATAAGGTGTCGAGGCGCGATAAGATATCGGGGCGCGATAAGATATCGGGGCGCGATAAGATATCGGGGTGCGATAAATATCGCTATAAATAGGTATCGCGATAACTATCACGATAAATATCGTGACCATGATAAATATCGCGATAAAATATCATGATATCGCGCCCCTATTAAATATCACGATATCACGCCCCGATAAAATATCACTATATGTTATCACGATAAATATCGTGATAAAAGTACGTGATATTGCGCTCGTTCAAACATAGCGGGTTCGCGCCCGATAAATTATCGTGATATTGCTGCAGTTAATCGAGTCGGAAAAAGACTGCCGTAAGTTGGCCTTCGCTTAAGCTTGAAAAATATCTACGACCCCCAAAACATGCCGTATTTCAGTGAACCTTCAGGCCAATTTTCCCAACTGATGGACGTACTGGTTAACATTCGAAAACTCGACAAAGCTGATGTTATCGTCATGACATATTCGCAAAATTATCCAAAAACTTCCACAGTATACCTAATATTTTAATTCCGACTAGTTAGGCTGTCTTTACAGCTTTCTTCGGCGATCGAAAAATAGAAGAACTGGAAGAAAAACATTGAAATTAGGGGAATTAATATTTTATATAATGGAAAATGTCCTGTTTCTTTCATGAAATATGTTGATATTCTACCAGATTGTGCCTGAAATGACTTTTTTGCTGTTTACCTTCGTCAAAACCCACGGAAACAAAAGAAAAACTGTAAATACGAACGACTATGAGAATTAGGTGGGTTTTTTCAACACCATCGGATATAACGAGCGCTCGATTTAGCGAGTGATTTCCAAGGGATTATGAGCACTCGTTATACCGGGATTCCACTGTATGTAGGTACTAATTTTGTACTTAACACAAATACATTCAAGCCCGTTTATAACGAAGTTGAGGGGGCCGAATATTTATTTTGTAATAACCGAACTTCGTTATATGTGGACCAGTTTTTCCGAGCTTCTCTTTGACGGGGAATAGCCTTCACTTCATAAATAAGTTTGGCAATATTCCACAAATGGAAGATTGCCAAACTTATTTATTATGTTATTCCACCATATAACGCCTGAAAAACGACTCTTTTTAACCTTCACTTCGTTCTAACCGAAAATTTGTTATAAATGGGTTTGATATAAGTGGACTTGACTGTGTAAGTTTAAGCTTAGGCATTATTATCCAAATTCTGTCGAGCATAACTTTAACATTTACATTTGGAGTACATCATCTATGTTGAATCATTAGGATGAAGGCATCCTGTATTTATGCATTGATAGGCATCCATCGAATTATGTACACGCCCCTACTTTCACCTCTAAAAAATTAAAAACTTTTTTGAGAGTAAATACCATCACTCAATACCCAAGCGTAATGGCCACACCCCATGTTTTAACTTGGTATATTTTTATATGCCTGGCCTATATTCACATAACTACATTTTAAATAAAATAACATAACAGGATTTCAAATTAAAGTTTGTTCTTTATTAAATTATTACAAAAATGAAAAAAATCTTACACGACCTGGATTTTCAGGTTTTTATTTTAGAAACATAAGCTAACTGTTTCACCCTCAAAGATCAAGACAAAACCAATGCTCACTACCTGAGATCATGGATTAGTTATCCATGACATGTAGGAACTGTGTAACAAGATTAAAAGAAAAACTTTATCTAGATCTTATTAAATCTTAGTAGGGCCTAGCCGCCTACTGAAAACACACAACCTGTATTTTCTGGTTTTTATTTAAGGAACATAGGAAAACTGTTTCACCCTCAAAGATTAAGAAGCAACGTATGTTCACTACCTGAGATCTTTCCTCGAATAGTAATTGAGGGGGTTAATGATAAAAAAGAGTTAATACACAAATTTAATATTAATACGAGGGCAAACTTAAAAATAAGGTCTCCTAAGTCATTGCGTTGCCGCATGAAGTGCTAGGTGCAATCCAGTAACACCACCGTGTTCCTTGGTTTCCCCACTACCACTCTGCTGCCACGAAGCATTGTCGACAGCTTCGTCTTGGCATAGCAGCAGTCTGCGATGGAACTTCCACTAGCGTCTCCGTCCAGGTGTGAAATTCGGTCTGTCATATGATTTTTGACCTCGAAAAAGGTGGCACCTATCGACATTCATCGCCAATTGGTTGAAGTTTACGGTGAAAAATGTACGGATGTTAAAAACGTTCGTAAGTGGTGCCGCGAGTTCCTTTCCGGCCACGCAAACGTCCACGACGAGGAAAGAAGTGGCAGGCCATCGCACTCAGATGAGACAGTGCAAGCAGTGGAGGCGGAAATTCTGAAAAACCGCCGGGTAACGGTGAAGGAGTTGGAAGAAAAACTTGGAGAAGTGTGTAGCAGAGACTCAATTCACGTAATTTTATAGGATAAGTTGAATTACCGAAAGGTTTCTGCCAGGTGGGTACCCAAACAGCTCACCGAAGACCACAAGAGGCAGCGCGTGGAATGTGCGGAAGAAGTTGTGCGCCATTTTGAGAGGAAGGAGATGATTTTTTGTACTCTATCGTAATGGGTGATTAGACATGGATACACCACTATACCCCTGAGACGAAGCAACAGTCCAAACAATGGCTACACCCGACGTCTCCGAAACCGAAAAAGGTCAAACAAACTCTGTCAGCCGGGAAGGTCATGGCAACAGTGTTTTGGGACCGAAAGGGAGTATTGTTGGTGGATTTCATGCCCCGGGGAACCAGTATCAATAAGGAAAGATACTGCCACACACTACAAAATCTTCGGCGCGCCATCAAGAACAAACGTCCAGGAATGCTGACGAAGGGGGTCTCATTTCATCATGAAAATGCGTGCCCTCATACGGCTAATCAGACCCAGGAACTGATCTCGAAGTTTGGGTGGAAAGTGATCGGACACCCTGCGTACAGCCCCGACCTCGCACCCAGTGATTTCCACATGTTCCTTGCCCTGAAGAAACACCTAGGAGGGACGAAGTTCGCGACGGACGACGAGGTGCAAGAGGAGGTCAACGCCTATCTTCGCAACGCGGACGGAAGCTGGTATGACGACAGGATGCAAAAGTTCATCGTGCGGATGAGAAAAGTCATCGACCGCCAGGGTGACTACATCGAAAAATAGCTGAAGCCATGATCTTTCCAACGATGTATCCAACAATATCAATAAATTTCATTTTCTATGAAAAAAAATTGGAGACATTTTTAAGTTTGCCCTCGTACATGAAACTACGCGTACCTACAGGCCAAAATGATTGAAGTGATTTTGTGCTCCCATCTAGCATGTAGTAGATGAACTTAGTCTAACCAGCTCCAGATTTGGTTTGTATTTTATAGTGTTTCACTAATATGATTCTCAATAGGGAACCAATCTTTTCAAGGCACGAAGCAAAATGGTTCTTCCTGGTCTCTGAGCGCATAGGAATTTACATGCTTACTGAAATGTAACTCGTACTATTTTTTGATACACGCAAAAGTTATGAAAACAAATGACATGACAATATGTGAAAGTTTTTACAGCTCAGTATAACATATCAGTTGGTTACTGAACGCAGCCCAAATTTACACAAGTTGATGTAAGTAGGTGAATGTGTCGATAATAGCACACATTTTCGTTGCCTGCACGGACATCAATCAAGCAAGGTTACCACATTGATTTTGCGGGTTGGGTCAACACACAATTTTAGACACATTTATGGAATTTCCATGAGACATTATTGTACAGTAGAACCTCTTTTTTACGAACCTCTAATTTAGGAAATGACACCAATTTACGAACCATTCCGCCGGTCACGATCTTTGTATATAGGAAAACCATGTAAAATGACCTCTATTTTACAAAACCTCGATTTTACTGTTTTACGAAGTGAGAGGCCGGTCCCTAGGAGTGATTGACCTCTGTTTTACGAAGTTTTTGAAATGATTTTTTTAGCACTGAACTCAGTACAATGGAATAACGATCGCTGTATACCGCGACAGGAGCAGCTGAAGCCAGATAGGTCATGTTGAGAGGGCCGTCAGTCCAAGTATTTCATATGGGAAAATGTGGAAAAATCAAATGTGAGCATAGTGCTTTTTGAAGTGCTTAAACTGTAGCAAAAATCCCCGAGACTGATCATCCAAATCGCAATTCAATCCTAATTATATGATCCAAGGAAAAAATGTTCAAAGACGCATGGCACGACGCCTACTTCTAGAAAACAATGCCCAAGTTCATAAAATAGTCGGATTAGTAATTGTGAATTTCTATTCCTTTTCTATCATTTTGTGTATTTCGAATACCTAACTCGTCGTCACAAAGGATCCATATTTTCTCTGGAATTGTTTAAAATTAGCTTTAAGTTAGCCGCCGTAACCCCAATTCAGAACTTTGTTCAGCCTTTTACTTGAAAATAGCATTCCCGTAGGTTTAGGTCAATTTCTAAGATTGACTTTCATCAGCGGCGAAATATTATTAAATATATTTCAAACGATACGCTTTCTTCAAAAAAGGCATTTTCTGGTCTTTTCACTGAAATATACTGGGTCAGTTGGAACTTTGTTTTGAAATTTCCTAGTTAAAATGCATCCCTGGCTTTCCCATGTTAAAATGGCTTCTTTAAACACAAATCGACTAGCACTACATATACCACTTTCGTTAATTAATGCATAACTGCATATGTTTCAAATACTCCGCGGGATGAGTTAATTCTCTTATGAGTTATTCCCCTTATTTTGAGATCTACCAACTGAACAGCCACAAGAAGTTAATTCAGTTGCAGCAGCCAAGTTCATACCATTATAAATTTGTAGAAAAATATTCACCTGTTTTTTTTAAATTCATGGCTGTTTCATTCTATTTTACTAAAGTGAGTTTCCTAGCCTTAGGAATAACACCTATGCTATACAGCGAATCAATACAATTGAGGTGTAATTTTTAAATCCTTCCAATTTCTTGCAAATACACTGCACACAGAGAATTTCACGTAATATCTGTTTTTTTCCCTGAATGAGCAGATGACTATTATTTGCTATAGTGATTAGTTTGATTTCAACCCTAACATAACTATTTGACAAGTTAAGTACAGCATAGTCTTTAATTGCATTGAAAGTACACTCGCATTCCTGTCAGCAGAGTTTTAGTAGACGTACATTTGTCGCAGATCAAGCCTCTTATGTGCATGATGTGCCTCCATGGACATTGCTCCATGCTGTGCGAGGTGTTGCCAGAGCATGGGAGTGTCACCGCAAAAACTATTTCCTACTGTTGGAGATCAGCTGGTTTTGGTGGCACATCAGTTCCGGAGACAGAGGAGTTAGTGGAAGATAACCTCCAATTTACAAACCCTCTGATTTACAAAGCTCAGATTTTTGGGTCCCTTCAACTTCGTAAAATAGAGATTCTACTGTATTTACAATCCAAGGCAGGCAAGCAAGTAGACACATTGCTAAAGCAAGTGTAAGTAGTTGTCACTGGTGCAGGCTTCAAGAATATGCATATGTTTGTCGTTAGATTTGTCGACATGCACTGCACAAGCAACATATGAGTTTGACACTGTTATTTTCCCTTCCACCTTGAAAGTATGCCTATGCATACTTGGGACAGAAAAGCTTTTTGATCAGAGTAAAGGGAAAAGTGACAGTTTCTTTCAATGTCTTTGTATTTTTTGTACGTTCTCTGGTACAGACGGTAGCGCTTGTGAAAAATCTAATACAGCCAATTCAGATAGGATTGGGAGATGAGAGAGAACCAGTGAACACCCACTTAGGTTCCCTATTGAGGACCGTTGAAGTTAGACGCACATAGTATTCAGATGAACTGGCGTACAAGAGTAAGCTTTTCTTACCGTGCCTTTAGAATTTCGATAGCTTTCATAGAAGAGCAACAATGGTGTGATGTGTTTGATGAATTTCTCTCTGTATAGATTGCTAACAACTTAATCCATTTATCTCTGAATTACTTTTTGTCACTTGGTTCATTTGGCCTCTGACCCCCTCAATTAATAATTTAAAAACTTTATTAACAATATTTGTCCTCAGCCGATGCCAACAACCGAGGCAATTGGGAAGATATGTGACATTGCAGTATTACATAAAACATCACAACTGATGGCATCACATGGGTAAAACTCGCTTAAATGCTTGGAAACAAATTTTTCCGGTATAAACATGTTCACTCACTACCTTCTCCATGTCTAGGTAGATAGGCTGCGTTGTCTGTACTTTTCCAATCTAGAGCTTTAAGTGGAATTCGATTCACGGTTTGGATTAGCCAAAAATTTAAACAAATTGAATGGAAGAACCAAGGAATATGAAAATGATAGCGAACACGGTGTTATTCAAGACAAAGAAATTAAGATTTTCAATAAATGATAATTACAACTGATGCTATCGTAGATGCTACCTGCACTGTTTTTAAGCACCCTTTCGTGCTGGAGCCTTGCAATGAAAAATGCTTCTCTTGTCATTAGTACCGTGAGCATATCCTTGTATTCCTCCGTACGAAACTTACTCTTGGCAAGGAATCCCACAGATATGCTCCTCATCTATCTCGTATCACAAGCCGGGGAAGCCTTTCCTCGATCACTGGGCAGAGTGATCAAACGACCCTCTTCTCAGTACCATCCCCACTCAGCCAACTATATGTTTACTCAGTGCATTTACTAAAAATATTTGCTGCCTACTACGAAAATAAAGGCCCAGCAGTTCATACCGAATGTTTAGTTCTGCATTTATTATTTTGCAATGGAAGTTTACCGTTATTATTGACAAGCTCCTTGTAAAATGAACACTCGAAAAATTTGTTTAATCCGGCGTTACTCGCACGGGGTGCCCTGAAAAACCCACCCTCTCTTTCATTGTATAAAATTTTTAGTCTTTATTTCATTGACCTCTCCTCTTCAGTAGCTGGAATGTGATATGTTATCTTTCTTTTAACACCAACATTCACAAACATACATTGTAAACAACCTGCGTAGTAGCCTCAAAAGGGGATAATGTTCAAGTCACTCAATCTCCTACGGCCAATGCTTAACTCCAAACCTCATTGTTTTTGGTTGCAACTTTTTAACTGTAAAATTTATGTTAATATAAAATGTGCGTTCTTGTATTTTACTTATCTGCTCGAGAACGCCTCTCAAATCATTAGTTATATTCTCATTCACGGTGTTACTCGCGTGGGGTATCCTGAACATCCAAATTGTCTCTGCACCCTAGACTCCTCGGCATGTGCTTTATGTGCGGTAGGTTTTTCTTGGTTTCATCATACCATTGAATAATATTGATGATATAGTAATTATATTCATGTTTTAATGGTCATAATACCTTATCATAAATTTCAGATTTTTGGCTCGATTTGATTGCTTACAACTCCGAAAATATTATTTTTTTAATCTCCATGTTACCATGCATAACTGCATATCGAGTGTAGTAGATCACCCAGTACATACGTACCTAATATTGAAAGTTTAATTGTGATTTTCCTACTGCCAAAAAATATTTCAGAAATATGATTTTTATGGGTTACAACTTTGCATGGTATAACTTCTTGTTAGGAATATTGTTATGCACAAATATTCAAATTCAAAAAGTAGGTGTGAATTATTCACGTGCGAGAGATGCTAGGCCCACTGATGAGGGAGAAATTGAATGTTTCGTAGGGCGTCTGCTCTTCACGGGAACAAATAGATCTGGGTGACAAAGTATAAAGGGTTTATAGGATTGAGATGGCTTGGGTGTTGACCTGTTTTATGTGCCCATAAATTATCAAAGATTCTGTTTTAAAGTTTTAAAATTTGTTCAATGAATTGACAACGGCAAAGGAAAAACGAAAACTCCTTTTTCAGTTTTTGTTTTCCCCACCCATCCCCCACCCCTAATCCCAGAGAAATAGTTTTTTGCAGAGGCCAAGTTCTGAGGGATAATGGGGCTCAGCAGAATCTAATTTGCTTAATTGTATGAGGAGCATCTCGGGTGGTACACCTGGTCGCAGTGTTCATTGTAGCCGACGTTTCAACACTAATAGAGCGTCGTTCTCAGGGCAGAGGTGACTCACCTTTTCCCTTGAGGACGATGCTCGATTAGAGTGTTGACATGACTGATACAATGAACACTGCGACCCAGTGTACTAACCTAGAAGCTCCTAGTTCACACATCCATCGGGAAACTTAGATTATACATTATTTGCCGAGTGCTAATTTGGGGGGGGGGGGGGGGGGGGAAGAAATCACATTTTTACCTTTTTTGGGGACATAAGATAAGATAGTCATGTTCTTTCTAAATCCAAAGAGATCACTATTCTTCTCCCTCTATTTTGTGCACACCATCTGAGGGGGCAATTCCCTTTTCTTTTTTTTTTCCAGAGTTCCCACCTGTGCCAATTTACTTTGCACCAAATCCTCTGCCAGGGGAAAACTTGTAAACCAATTGTCAGCCGTGACATTCCTCCACGTCCCTACAATTGGTTCCACTAAGCGCTTTACCACATCTTTAGGAGTATTATCTACTTTGTAGGGTCCTTCAGGTTGACTCCCTGCATATACAGTTGGGCATTTTTAATCCGGCACGGTCGAGACCAAAGTGATGCTGGATTAGGGATCTTGCCTGACTATGGGTCAACTGGTCTATTTGATGGGTCAACGTCCAGATGTTTTCATTGAAAGGGGTCAATGATTTATAACAAAATATTCATTTGCCATTTACTGAACATTATTTAAAAAAAAGTCACTGAGAGTGAAAATAACGGAATCTAAGCATCTTGTGCATCATATTGCTGCATGTTTAAAAGTATAATATTATTATTGGAAAAGGGTATATAGAATTTGATATTTCTTATGTATTGCTTCACGCAACATGTTTCCTACCACCCTTGGTTTGTTATCAGCTTATTCAGCACGATGTCAATGCGTAGGTGTTGTCCACACGGCCGCCCATCACTAAATCATGGTCGATCGGACTGGATGATTGTTTAAAGACAATGGTCAATAGTAGTCTTCCTTCAGCAATTTCAGGCTCATCATCTTCATCCCCACTCGGATTTATTGTTATTAATTACCATTTCAGTAATTTCGTCATTTGTAAAATGTGTGGTGAGAGTATCGTGGCCGCTAACTATCCTTTCCTCTAAGTTTACAAATTCCATTTCCTTTGTTCAGGAGTTGTGGTTATGGATGCTGTTGGAAACTCCTTCATCATAAGAAACATATTGAAAATTGAGAAAAATTCAATTATTTTAGAATTCCCAATAGATTCATGTTAAGAAACTGACCTTGTTTTGCTGATGAGTTGTGCCACTGTGTTGTGGAGCAATGCATTCCCGTACAATTCCAAGGGGCTTCAGTGTGTGGCACTGGTATGTATGGTCATTTGCACTGGTGTGCCATCATCGTTGAACGGAGTGTGAACTTAAATTGTTGCGCAGATTGATATCAGTTTCTATTGTATAGTGGCAAATATGTGTGGCCAAATGTTGCCATTTCCAAAACATATTAGTGGAGTGTATTAAACAAAGACAAAGAAAACCCCTTGTTAATTGTCTGAAAACTTTATTTCCTCGACCTGGGTTTCGAAAGATTAATTCATAGGGTTTTTATTTTCCTTCAACTTGGATTAATTCCTCACAGCCATGCATGTTGTCATGTGGAATATAGGTATAGCATTTTTGTGGAGCTAAGCTTGGGGAATTACTGTGCCTGCCCATCAGAATTGATAATTGGAAATGCCATGTTATCTTGGTGTATGAGTTCTGTGAGTTCTAAGTTATTTTCATGAAGATGAAATCAAAATCCCAGTTATAACTGAATTTTTGTCCCCTAAATTTCAAGATTTTTGGAGTAAATAACTTGGACAAAAGTCATACTGAGATGTGTGACTTTTATGATATTATAGTTGTAAGTGTAGATAAATTTTAAATGTAATTTTAAACATTATTAATGTCAACCATTTGGCAATCAGTTATATATTTTTTTACTTCCAGATAGGAATGCTTTTTGTGTTAATGGAGCTTTAATATTTCATTGAATATATCATCTATTGATAATTTTATCATAACTTTGAATATCCCTCATTTCTCTTGCAGGAGACCATCTCTAACAATTACCATCACATCACTCTTTTCCCGCAAATGTTCACTCAGTATTTACTCTCCGAGGTCGGCTTCAGGAAGTGTGAGGTGCTTGGCATGCCCCAGCATCCTTCTAAAGGGTTCCAGAGACCAATTCAGTTGTTTTACAAAGATAATACGTCACCGCGCTCGGACTGTGGTGAAGGCCCTTCCCTCCTATCTCAAGAGCTGCGAGAAACGGTGACGACTTCCCCCTCGCTCCGAGGGAAGAGCGAGGCAGGGGGCCCTTGCGCGGCCAGTGTCCAGTCGGGTGGGGACACGACATCAGCAGGTGCTGCCTCTGGTGGTGAGAAAGGGGTGGCCGTCGTCGGCGAGGAAGCGGGCGTTCATCGTCTCTCCTCGGACGGGAATGGAAAAGCAGAGGAGAGTGTGGGAACCGTGGTGTCAACAGGTTCACCCACTGGTGTGGACTCCATTGCAGTAGAATGCCACCCTCTGCAAACGTCACTCGCGGACACTGGGGACAAGTCGGCTGGCGTAATGATGGGACAGAGTTCAGGCGGTTCTTCAGTGCTCTCGGAAAGTGTGGGGACGGACGACGTATTAGTGGCGACCAAAGTGGGGCATTCCAAAGTTTGACTGTGATCAGTGGCTTCTGCATGCTTTTGAGGAGAGTGTTAGAGGTTCGAGAGAGAGTTATCATTAAGGGCTGGAAATAGACTAGCTGCTGTTGATTAGCAATGAGAGTAAATAATTATGTCAGCGTAGTGATCCCATGTCGGACTCTTAAAATTGGTCTCACGCATGAGACTCAACAAATGTGTTCTGATTGCTGTGCACAAACCCGTAGAATACTGGAAGAGAATTGTTTGCCTGCTGGGTTTGCGTATTGAAGTACACAACATCCCCAGTAGCTGCTGGTTAATCAAAAAACTACAGTTTAGGTATTCCATCAAAAGACTTTTTATTGTTATCATTGAAAGGGTTATTTTCTTACCTTTCAAACTAAAAGTTACAGTAGGAAATGTATAGTTTGCCCTCTTCCTCTTGAAAATTGGATAATGCTATTCTTTCATAGTGTCTATCTATAAAAATTCCTTTGTGTATGTTTTCCACCTAATAAGCTTTGTATGTTGGTAATGTTGAAGGGAAGAAATGTAACATTTCAATGCACAATAATGGAAATCATTTGTTTCAGAGTGAGCAGTTCTTGATTGGTAAAATCATTTTTGAAGGTGAAATATTTTAACTCCTATATGATTAAAGTATTTATTTAATGTATTAAAACTATTTATGTGTAAAAATGATTAAATTGTTATTGTAAATTTAAATCAACAAATTTCTGAGGTAGGTGGTGGTGTTAAAACCGTTAGTGGTTGAACCAAACAGTTGATAATATAACCTGTGAATTATGTCAAAGAATAAGCCATCAAGACTGTTAACTCTTTCAAAGTATTTACAAATGTTCATTTCCTTGTCAACCTTTGACCTCATTTGCCTATTTTTTCTCATGTTGTGTTTGCTGGTAGAATATCGTAGTTGCCTTGTAATATGGCCGGCTTCTTCCCTGTTTCATCTGTATCATGTACATATAATCATGGTCATGTTAGTGACCTGACAATACAAAGTGATTTATTGCGTGCTTTAAATTTTTTTATTTACAGTCTAAATATGTTCAGAATTACTTTGGTATTGCTATATACCAATAATTCCACAATTTGAACAAAAATGTTTGTGTTAATAATTCATGTCAACTACATGTTTGAACATTTTCCAAGTAGAATTATTACATCTTTCATTTCTTACTAAATTAAATTGTGATATTTAATATTCATCCTTTTAAAATTGCATTAATACCATTAAAAATTGCATTGATGTCATGAAAAATTGAGAGAATGCTTTGGAAAAATATGTTAGCACAAGCATTAGCATTATGCTTGTGCTATTTCTTGCAGTGCAATACAATTGCACTTGTTAAAAAATTTTTATTTTACACTCTTTTATGTGAAATACTTATTTCTCAAGTCCCATTTCTTGGAATGCATAATGACTTGTTTTTGCATAGAACGACCCTGAAATCATTCTGGTGTGTTGCTAATCAGTGGCATCTGTCTCGCCATCAATTCTATCTTGCTTGCTCCTTCCCCTTCACTTCTCACAAATACTGTCTTTTCACTGGTTGTGACTTGAAGTGGTTTCAAAGGCTTGGGTACGTAGCAGTAGAGTACGGAATTATTGCGCATTCAGTGTCATTGTTTGCAGCCCCTAGTCGTCGACCACTTCCCACAGCATGGCTGCGGCATCTGTGCCGCCCACTGAAACCACACTTCTGTCGTTGAACATGAAACGAGCCGAAGCGACATGCGAGCTCATTGCCTTCTCCTCATTGTATTCCGCTCGTGGACTGATGCAAGGGTACCTGCAAAGAGATAAAAATGCACTGGGGTGTTATTCCACTCTCGCTCAACCTATTTCAAGGTGCACAGAAAAGTATTTTTCATAGAATTTGTTCTCGTAACTTGTGTGCGTCATTTTCAGGGGCAAGGATTTTTTGGAATGCTTGGACTTTTGCAATTGCAATACTGTCATTAATGCATTCGACTAGGTCTTAGCGGTCAATCTGATAAAATTGAATAATTCACTGCATCTTTCAGGGCAAAGTGCTCTCTCATAAGAAAACACCGGCTTTGGTCAGTCCTAGCTGAATACCCAACACGAAGATGTGAACAGCAGTAATGCCAACTGTTGTTGGCCACAAATAACTGACATGGGACAACCCTTGAGCCATCTTCAAGTCATGGCACTAGAAGCGCATGGCACTGGTTGACATGAATTGGTTGAATTCATGTCAACGAATTAAATTTGGAAATGCCGTAGCTATCCTTGGGTTTATTTGTGTGACATGTAGTTTTTCCAAAAGTCACTCGAGAAGAAACAAATGCTTTGGTTTATCTAAATAATGCTCAGGAGCACTAAAGCTATTTTCTCTCTAAATTATTTTTATTCAGGTACATCCTATTGATCAATTCAATGAAAGGTGATTGTATTGAAAACTGTAATATCTATCACTATTTTTAAGGTTTGTCAGCAGCTGTTTGGGTGCTACGTGTAGTGGGGTGTTTGCACCAAGAGAGACCCCATACACAATTTTATGAATATAGTATTAAATTCTGGTTTTACATACAATTTTGTAGGCCTGGACTTAGCGACTTTTCTCTATGGAATTTCCACAGCTTGTGCATTTTCAGTGTTAACTCCATGAAGGTTTTTGTGGCAATGCATAAGCTGTGGATATTCCTTTGAGAAAATCATTTGCTAAGACCAGGCCTACAATCCTTGAATTGATATACTTTTAGATTCTTAAGTTACAAAAAAATCTGATATCCTTAATTCCAGCTTACCGAAACAGGCGTAAATGCCCATCTGCATCTCCAGATATCAACAGGTCATGGGCTGAGGATCGGTGTGTAGTGACAATAACTGATGTCATTGGATAATAACGGTTGTTCCACATACCTGGAAAGGATGTGTAAGCATTAATTTTAATGGTTCATATTGTTCAATCAAATGCTATAGGACTAAATGCCATAATGACAGGAAGTTAACTTTGTATTCCTGGATAGTTCTAGTCAGTATCCTGAGGAACGTGAGTGTCCCTGTGGTCAGGACAAGAAGGGCGGGCAGATGGGAAAAATATTAAGAGCTTCATAAATTATGTGGTGTACTTTTCAACTAGGATTTTAATAAGTGAAAGGGAATAGCATAGGTTGCCTTGTTGACTGTGGGTGAAAACTAGTGCCATTTCTGTACTTGGAATCCAAAAGGTGATGAGTAGCTGTCTATAAAATGCCATGTAGCATTTATCAACTTGGCATAACTTAAGTATGTTTATGTTAACTAAAATAATTTTAATACCCACTAGGTCACCACGCTCCCATTAAGACAATATAGGTTTATGATTTCAAATATATAACAACATAACTTCACTACAGATTATGAACTATTGAACATACATAAACTTTTATAAGTGTTTAACCCTATTAGTGCCATAGGCCGATACATCGGCTTTTGCTCCACGGGTGAAAAGCACCACGAGCCGATATATCGGCTTAAGGAGCAAACTAATCTTTTAACTATTTTTTGTTGTAATAATTACATTTATCCTTGATGCAATGTATCAGAATACCATAAACAGCAATCATTTTAGTAAAATAACAAAATATTACATTCATATCTAAAAATTAGCTTCATATCTTTTATATTTTTCACAAGGAGTTACAAAACTCTCAAATTCATGGTGGCACTTTCCGCTAGTACCACCAAAATTTGGCGGCACTAAGAGGGTTAAACGTCTTTAGGATCTGACCAGTTTTGGATTAACCACAAACTATAAGTGTCAACATTCAAGCAAATAAAAAATTTATAGAAAAGATCAAACATGACAATATCAGATCTGACAGGATGAACTGTGGTTTTACTATAGCAAAGTAAACCTTTTCCTCATAGTTGACGCACAATTCAGAAAGGATCCACTGGCGGTATAGCATGCCTAAGTCCCTGAGTTTGAGAAGCTCTTCTTCCAAAAGAGAGAACCAGTTTTAATGCAGTTAGGTGATTGTGGTTATTATTATCTCTCTCTGCCTCTTCATGCTGATGACCGATCAGTGGCAACAGTCCTTGTCAAGTCACCAGTTTCATTGTAGGGGTGGATACATTTTGTAAATGTAAATTTTTAAAGAAATATTTTTTCCTCAAATTGTCAACATCATCATCGACTTTTTTGGTTGAAATTTCAACTTAATATTATGACTGATGAAATAATAATAAGCACGTACACAATTTTCAGTCTATGGATTTTAAGTCCCAAAAACCCTTTTCTCAAAAAGGTAAAAGTTTATCTATGGTGATAAAAACGTTTTCTTTAAATAAATACTTGTAAAATTGAACATTCTACAAGATACATTTCAGTGCATTAAAAGTCTTCTTCTCAAGGAGATATGGCCCATCAAACACTGAGGTCTCGGGATATTCTCAATGTATGTAGTGATAGCAGAGCAGAGGAAATCACAGCGACTGTAATGTGAAATTTGTTAGATACTTGTGAAAGTACGATTTGGAAGAAGAGACATTGATGATTTGAATGTAAATTGGAGGAGGGGTGGGTGGGGGCCTTCTGGAGCCCCCTTCTGGCACTTAGACCTCTTTAGAACCGTTGTGCCGACCCACATATTTAACCTGCCTGCCACTTGCAGACAGGGGACAAGAGCACCACGGTAGAGGTATACCTATCCAACCTCAGTCCAGGTCCAACGTTGCTTAACTTAGATGATCTGGTGGGAACCAGTGTATCAACATGGCTAGGCCCTTGCCCCAATGATTTGGATGCTATTATGGAAAAAGATTTTCCTTGCTAGAGACTCGAGAGAGAAGGAGAAATAGGCAGACTGTACTCAAAGGTTAGAATGTTATCGGGAATCAAGAAATGGAAAACGGTCCCATGCATCAAAGACAGAAGGGGAAATTTAGCAATGGAACCAGAGGAGATCCAGCGTCGTTGGAGGAAATATGTTGAGGAACTGTATGATAGCAAAAATAGGCCTAGGAACTTGGGCATAGAAGAGGAAAAGGACGTAGGCCCCATTCAGGAAAAGGTTCAGGATGACGTGGGCCTCGGAATACTGGATAGTGAGATAGAGAAGGCACTGCGAGAAATGAAGGCAGGTAAAGCGGTGGGGATAGATAACATCCCAGCTGAGCTTATGAAAAACATGGGAAGAAGGGAAAGGGACAGATTTTATAAACTTGTTCGTAGAATATACGAGGAGGGGGCTTGGCCGGAGGATTTTGTAAAAACCGTGCTGATACCTATGCCGAAAAAGATGGGGACAAAAGAATGTGAAGACTATAGAAAGATAAGTTTGATTTCTCATGTGGCAAAGGTAATGCTTAAAATCATGAATAGGAGAATGGAAAAGAGAGAAAACGAATTCCTAGGCGAGGATCAGTTTGGATTTCGGAAGGGGAGGGCCACTCGGGATGCGATTGCAGTGATGAGAATACTAGTGTAAAGGAATCTAGAATACATATAATCAGGATGTATTCGCGTGCTTTGTTGATTTTGAAAAGGCGTTCGACAGAGTGAGGTGGGACAAGTTAATGGAAATATTGCGGAAGATAGGAGTAGACTGGAGAGACAGGAGACTGATCCGGAATTTATGCATGGCGCAGAAGGCACAAGTGAGAGGAGCCGATGGATAATCGGATGGATTAATTTTTTCCTTTAGGTTGCTGGTAAAATTATTTCAGAGATTAATTAGAGCCACATACAGTTTTTTTTCAGTGCACGTTGAGTCGTTCTTGAAGAGCCCATCATCGTCATTGGGCAACAATGGTTGGTTTGATAACTCAGCTCTTAATTATCCTCTTGGCTAACCTGTTCATCTTTGCGTAATTCTTCTCTTCTCTACACCCTTCATCACTTGCCCCATGCATCTCATCCAAGGCCTACCTTGTCCATTCTTCCCTCTCACTTGTCCCGCAACGATTGTCTTCATCGTGTGTCAAGGAGTTGCCAATTAGGTTGGTCATGCAGTAAGGAAAAACTTTGTTACTTCCACAGTTTATCTGTGGAAGTTTAAAAGTTTTTTTTATATTCTGCATATCAAAATTCGGAAAAGTTATGCTGGAAACAAACAAAGAAGTCCTAAGAAGAGTGGGAGAAAAGAAAGTCTGCTGAAAACTCTTTAAGAAGAAGATGCGACAAAGTAATTGGCCATATCTTATGATACGATGGCCTGATGAAGACAACCGTCAAGGGAAAAGTGAACGGAAAAATTGGAAAAGGCAGGCCTCGTATGAAATATATGGAGAAAGTTGTGAAGGACGTAAAGGAGAGGAATTATGTCAATATGAAGAGGTTGGCTGATAGAAGAATCAAGTCAATCCAATCCTAGGATTGTTTGATATGCCAGAAACTGTTTTTCCATCTTCTTTTCAAAGTTTTCAGCTGACCTTTCTTTTCTCCCACTCGCATACTGCACTTTTGCACTGCCTTTTCAATCAGTCCGTTATATCATCTTCATCATTCTTCTGGAGCATCAAATTTGGAATGTTTCCATCGCGACTTCTCTGCTGCTATCGTTGTCCACGCTGCACACCCTTGAGGAAGCATGCCCCAGATGTGAAATGCTTCCTTACTACAATGCTTGTAGCTGTACAAGTAGATTCTTCTTTTGGTAGAATGCCCTCTTCACCAGGGCTGCTTTCTTTCTTGCTTCACCCATCGCTATCCATTCAGTTCCCTCAATAGGCACACACCTCCTCTTTTGTACCTCAAATGTAAGCTACCTAACAGTCTGCTCTCGTACCATCACCTTAATTTTCTCTCTATTGCCCTCTGAAAGGCAAGCTGATATTGGTTCTCACTCAATTTCTCTATTTGGTGGGTGTTCCTTGTTGTATTATTCAGTTTCTTCAGTTTAAAATGGTATTTCATCGTAATTAAGTTGTGGTTACTGCCTATATCTGTATCAGGGATTTTGCATTTCCACCTTCAGGGATCTTATATTCCATGCTCCCACCTTACATTTCTTATCACAGACGACTGAGTAAAATCACATGGGGATCTGAATGGGTGGCCATTTCCGGAATGTATGCAAATATCTTACTGAAGAGGGTTCCATTATGTTTTGAAAAAAAGAATGGAGTGATTGTAATGCATCCAAATGATAGAAAATCGTGAGGAGATGGATGGAATGATCTCGTTGGATCTAAATTGTATGCGAAATGAATGCAGAAGAGAGAGTTGAGAGGGAGGGGCTGTTTCAATCACTTCCCATTCATTTGCCTACATTCTGAGGTGAGTCTCTGCATTGCATTAGTTGAATTCAACTCTGTGAAACCTTTGTGGTGACTTAAGATTCATTTGAAGTCTCAAAACTTGGCAGTTTCATGGCACAAACAGCTGTGAACTCTTCAATTTAGGTGAATGAAGGTGGTTGGATATTGACGAGAATCATCTATAGAAGAATAGAGCGAAAAGCGGAGGAGTTCCTGGATGAGGACCAATTCGGGTTCAGAAGAAACAAGGGCACAAGAGAAGCGATTTTGGCCCTCAGGCTACTTATAGAGAAGAATCTACCAACGTTTGTTGCATTTGTAGATTTGGAGAAGGCATTTGACAACGTGGATTGGAATATGATGCTAAAGGTTCTGCAAGAAATTGGAGTATCATACAATGACCGAAGACTTATCCACAGCTTGTATAAAAACCAGGTGGCCATAATCAAATCAGGACCCAGCAGTACAGAACAGTACAGAAGCAAGCATAAAGAAAGGAGTGAGGCAAGGAGTGTGCACTGTCTCCTGTATTATTCAATGTCTACACCGAGAAAGCCATCCAAGAAGTCAAAGAAAAGTCTCCAGGAGTCAATATCCATGGGGAGAAAATCAGCATGCTATGATTCGCCGATGACATAGCAGTCATGGCAGAAGCAGGAGATTTAAAGCAGGCAATAGGAAATATGGAAAGAACGGTGACCAGATATCATCTGAAGATCAATAAAAAGAAAACTAAGGTATTGATATACAGTAGAAGAAAGGAAGCCAGGACCAATGTTAAACTAGGAAAACAAAAAATCAAGGAGGGGGAAGAGTTCTGCCACCTGGGAAGCCAAGTAACCAGCGATGGACGAAGTAAAAGAGAAATCGCCAGTAGAATTGCCCAAGCAAAAAAAGCATTTTACCAGAAGAAGATTCTGCTTACAGCTGCAAATACAAGCATAGAAGTGAGGAAAAATTTCATTAGAACATACATCTGGAGCATTCTACTATATGGCAGAGAAGCATGGACAATAACAGCAGCAGAGAAGACAAGGCTGTAAGCATTTGAAATGTGTTGCTACCGAAGAATGATGAAGATAAAATGGATGGGCCAAGGGAGTAATGTAGAAATCTTAAGAAGAGTGGGAGAAAAGAGATGTTTGCTGAAAACTCTAAAAAGAAGACAGGACAACTTAATGGGCCACATCTTAAAACACGATGGATTGATGAAGACAATCGTCGAGGGAAAAGTGAACGGGAAGATTGGAGAAGGCAGGCCTCGTATGAGATACATGGAACAGGTTGTGAAGAATGTAAAAGAGAAGAATTACGTCCAATGAAGAGGTTGGCCGATAGAAGAATGGAGTGGAGGGCTGCGTCAAACCAATCCTAGGATTGTTGACCGATGGTGACGATGAGGTGGGTTGAGGTGACTCACCTGCTACCAAGTAGCCCACGGTGCACGTCTGCGTGTACCACTTGACGTCTTTCATGGCGAGTGCACTCTTCTCTGGGGAGAGGGCACGAACGTCCCCTGCAAGTGAAGAACATTATTAAATCAGTGTTTCAAGTCAAAATCTAATGATGTACACATCAATTGAATCCCTAACGTATGGTTCCTATTATATTCTATTAATTGAGAGTGATGCCAGTAGTGGTACTTTAGAAATTTGTTAAGATCTTCATTGCCAATTATCTTCAAAGTGTAATTTTTTCCAAATGACGTGATTACTGATACGTATATAACTTTACAGTTTTTAGTGCAGATAAGTTGATGACTGCATTAGGGAAAACCTCCACTTTGGGCTATAGGTACTTCAAGGTTGGATTTTAACAGCCCCTCATAACTCTGCAAAGCAATCTAGACATTACCAGTCTGGAGGTAGCTTTATAAGTTAAGGTAGTGAAACACCACTTAATTTTTATTTTTTGTAATACTTTGTTTCTCTTGCTGATTGCATATTTACCAACATAGCGTGGCAATTAATAGTATAGTACTTATATATAGTAAATATATATTGATAATTCATAATAAATATTTTCACTTTTCATGAAAATTTTAAAATGATTTTACCACAGGCCATTGAATAATAAAGATACTCACAGAATGACAAGTCATAATCAGCTGTTGCTGTTTGCAGGAAATTTCCATCAGTGCTCCAGTCCAGATGTGTCAGGGGTTGATTGCCTCTCATCTTGTTCAGCTTCTTGTAAGAAAAGCCATCGCGAGAAACTCGGAAAAGGTACACACTTCCATTTTGAGATCCTATTGCAATAGCATCACCCACTGTAAATTAAGGAGCATAGGTAGTTCTGAGGTCTTTTATTTAAAGAAAATAATTACTTGTAATGCAAAGCATTGAATATTCTGTTGTGGACATGAGATACTTTTAAAAAAGCACAATTTTCATGCAGTTAGGTTTATAAGTTCAGCTGTTACTGAAGAACATAAAAAAATGGAAACTTATATGGGTAAATATATATTGCGATGTTTTTTCCATAGACCTTGTTTAGGTTTTTTACTTAAGGCTGCTCTATAAACGCCATTAAAAGGCTGTTGCAGATACTTTAGGTCAACATGACTACAAATTTATCGTTGTAGCTGGAATCGTGGAATTACTTCCCATAGTAGAACAAGGATTGTTTTCTGAGTTAAGATGAATGGATATTTAATAGGTGTGTTGGTTGGTTAATAAAAATAGCCAAACTTTCCATTTATCATGTTTATTTTCAGTCGCTTTTTGCGAAACCTATGAAACAACGAGACTTTAACTTACACTCTTCTCAAAGCTTGATCCTTCATCTACCCATTCAAATAACAGCTATTGACGCCGTTTCTATAGCTAGGTCAAAATAGTGTTGATCGTGGAGCATGCATTGCGTTCTCAAGTTCGTGGTGCATGATAGTTGGAACAATTAAGGCCTACAAAAGGTACACTTGAGCTCGAGAGAGTGCAGAGCTTGTACAAAAGGTTTCTTCCGCTTTCGATCTTGCCCGAGAGCTTCTCCTTATTAACGAAACTCAGGCGAGGAACTCTGATCGGCACACAGTGGAAGGCTGAATTCAAAAACAGATGTCCAGTATTTAGTCCAAAAGTGTTTTTTTTTTCGGCCCAGACTTTGAAACTTCGCATGTTGATTCTCCATTGATTGTTGCATTTGGTTAGGATGTCAGTTGCCCTAGGTGTCGCGCATTAACAATTAACATGGGGTCGAAGTTGATCAATTTTTGCAAAAATCGGCCTCCGTCAACTTTCCTGAAAATCCATAAAATCACACTGGTGCTGAACCGTGAAATATAGCACTTTGGAATGAAAACTGAGACTATGTTTTAGAACGGTTCTTTACCTTTAATTAAGTGTAAGTAACATGACCGAATTGTAATATTTAAGTACTACAGATGTAAAACAAAAGGGCGGACCATATTTTCAGTCAATTTTTTGTCTTCATGCAGGAAAAGAGTTGAAAGCTATATCGAGATAAAAAAGTTACTAACATCACAAGATTTTACTCTGAGTTAGAATTCGTTGTGAACTTCTGCGACCGTTTGCGACGCTGAAAGTAAAATCGATATTTCGATAGCGCGACGTAGCCTGCTCCTGCAAGCCAGCAACCAGGAATACGCCGTCGAGTGTTAAAAACTTTGCTTTGGTTATTTTGGAGGTTTATCAGTTAAAAAGACCCTCCATAGATGGTTCAACAACCCAACAGTGTTGCCATTGAAACAGGCTTAAATCGAATTAAAAACTCTGGTAGGCCAAGACAAGTCATGAGGTGCTTAAAACTGCAACGGACAAAGTCTGTCAAAAGCTAAGGTGATCTGCAATGAAAGCCGCTATTACCCCAGGCTAATCCGAGAGGCTATAGAAATCACGAAACAGCCGGAAAATTACAACAGGGAAGACGGCTACACGCTGGCAAACTCTTGGAAAAGAGTTTTCAAAATCGACGACCAATCAGAGCCCACTTGAGACCACAAGAACTCAGAACCAATCAGAGACGACCTACGACACCCAAGCCCCTATATAAGACGGCCAATTTCGAAGCATCGACACTTCTGACCTGAAGACGCCAGCAGGATGGCTGGAGAAACTGTCGTCACCCTGACAACACACGACGCGGAGGAACGCCCGAAAGCCGTTACCAGTGTTGAGAAACGCCGCGGAAACCTCAGAACCAATTTAAAAAAACCACAAGAAACGGAGAAAGTGTGATTTTTTAAAGCAATTGAGCCGAAGTTAATTTTGAAGGAATAAGAGCAAAGATGCAGCGGGTGAATCTGTGTCAAATGGAATTTCAGTTACTTTTCTCCTTCAACTGCTACTTAGCTCGATAGGTTTCCCTCGATAGATCCCTTCAGTTTTTGGAGCAATGCTGCTTTACCCATCCGCATACATCCCATTAGACGAAGCTGCAAATATATTTTCAGCACATTAATTTTCCAGTTTCTATCTCGAATGCCCCCTAGACTAGTTTCAGATCCGACTCCATGTTTTATCACATTATCGCATCGGAAAAACACTAGGTAATAGGTACTGCTATCGTGTTCTTGTGCAACGTAATGACTCCGTCCTCACGTTCAGTTCCTAATTTCCGACAATTTGCGTTCATAGATTACTAGGACTCGACTAACGAACGCCTTTCTTAAAAAAGCATAATAAAGTGAGCTTTTCCAGTAGCTGATCTGCCTTCTCCTAAGAAAAGGCTTTGATTGCCTGACGCCAGATCCTAGGCAACCCCTCTGCAATTTTTTGTGTTCAACACTATAAGCTAGTAAGGCCCACTGATGATGGCCACAGCGGCGATTTACAATCGTGTTCTGTTAACGCCTCAAAAAGTATCAACTATTTTCTTCCCGCTTAATAGCGTACGAATTGCATAATTGCTTCGCCGGGGCGAATTACTCGGAGGACTTTAGAACGAAAAATGCTCTCAAATGTGCGAGAGTGGCGCTCATGCCGAAATGTTTAAATGAATATATAATAAAAATAGAGTATTTATTTTCTTCATATCCCGCAGATGATTTCTTCCACCGACAACTTCTCCGACGTCTCATACCCTTTCTGTTCTCCAGATTGCCCGGAATATTCTTCGTAGCCTTCTTTCGCCAGATCCCTAGTGGCATCGAGAGAGATGAATCCCCACACTATCTGTGAACCCTTCGCTATCAGTTCGTGCCTCGGCCCTCAAATCAAAGACTAGCACATCATGTAGGTCTTGTGCTAGATCAAGTATCGCATGAGGCGGGCTTTAGTTCCGTTTACAGTATTTTCTTTAGTAATCGTTTGTTTTTGTCCTCTGTCATCGGTGTTTTGGTCACTAGTTCCTTTAATATCGACATTTGAATGTTTTGATTTATCGATATAAGCTTCCAGTAATTGTACCGCAACTTTTCTAATGAGCATAATTTTCCCCCTGAAAAATGTTTTCTTCCGTATTTTTCCAACAGGTTTATAACGCGTCTATTTATAGTACGTATCATTGTGCTACCTTGGTTCACTGGTGGAGTATAGCTTTTGTTCATCCACAAACCGTGCTGTTTTTTTCTAACCCGGCCTTATTTCAGCCTCTTATTATGTCTACAACGGGCCCATGCTCCACGTCCCTCTTGCATTTCCTTGACAAAGGAGTACCGATGATAGTGGAGACGGCCTTTCCTTTTTTCCCCGCTCTAATATCGAACACGATCGGGTTCTGCATCCTAGTGACCTCATATGCGCTCGACGGGTTATTTGTACTACATTACGGATTAGCCTCCTAACCCTCCAGGATATACCATTATTCCTCAATATTTAATTGCTTCCTGTCGTACACCATTTCTCCTCAATATTTCCATCAACTTATTCCATTTTATGGATGGTTGTCTCTTCTTGCGTTGGATCGTATTTCCTGGCAATAGTTTCGTCAGCATTTCAGCGGGCTTCTTCCGGTTAGAAGTACCGGTGCAACATATTGTCCTCCATGCATAGGCCTCACAATCATTCCCTGGCGAAAATTTCCGCTTCCTCGAGAGGTTACGAAGGTTGATTCGTTTTAGGGTGCAAATGTCCATGGCGTTGATTCGCTTTGGGATGCAAATCAACGTTGGTGTTTCTTTGATTGTTGACGTTGCGTACGGAAGCGGTGCTATGCTTCATGCGCTCCATGTCAGCTTTTTTTCAATTATGACTACTTTATTATGAGCTGAAAGCAAAGCTTTTCAGATCATCAGATAAAATTAAAACATACATCAGAGTTGTTTTCATGTTTAGCAGCACAGTTTCAGCCACTCTTTTCTGCTTTTATTGTACATTGGTCCTCAGCGAATGCTGTGAACCTGTTTTCCGGCGAGCGCACCAGTATTTTCTCCAAGTCCGTTGACGTCTACGAGGGACTGAGAAAAATCATCCGTGGACCAATGTTCAATCGCTCTTGAAGATGGTGAATCGCGTTTAAAACCAATTTCTGATGTACATACTTTCACTCTCACCGATCCTCCTGGCCTTAGATTTTTTCGGCGAGCGCACCCATTTTCTCTAAGTCCGATACCGTCTACGAGGGACTGAAAAAAATCATCCATTCATGGATATCCACTTGAATGGATATGAGATGAATATGACATTTGAGCCCATATGAGATGAATGAAAAATATAATTTTCAGATCTAGGAGACATCTAACAATAAGATATTTTCTAGACATCTTGTAAACATTTAAGATATTTAAGACATTGAGGATATGCCGTAGATATCTAGTAGATATTTTGTGCTATGTGGGTACTAATGATGACAGTGATAAACACATAAAGTACCTATATACATTAGCACAGTACGTTCGTTGAATGGAACTGAGGTCAGGTAAATGGTAGGAATATTACGAGGGTGGAAAGCTATGCAACGGATGCGTAAAATCCAGTAATATAGGATGGATGAAGAGAAAGGTGCAAATAGGTGCATGAAAAAATTAGTACTTAAAGGGTCATTATTCAGAGTTGTTCCACACGGATTCACTACATCTTGGCTAAAACTCTTGGAGAACAAACGCCATGTAGTTGAGAATGTGCTAAGTGAGATCATATCCAGCTTAGATGCGCTGTAATCAGGCAGTCCCCTTACACCATCTCCCAACGTTGGCCCAACGGATCATAAGTAACCGTGCGAATGGCACCGTTTCCCAACGTTTGCGCAACGGTCATAAAGTAACCGAACCGTTCCCCAACCGTGGCACCGTTTCCCAACGTTGGCCCAACGGTCTGTGCTACATGGGTATGTGTGTTCATAACGGTCATACTTATTTTTACCCACAAAGTGGTGATTGGGGAAATTTTTTAAGGTTGCAAAATACACCAGTTTGACAGTTACTTATTGTTGAGAAACAGGCAATTTTTAATACTTAGTGTACCATGTAATGTCTCATACTTGCAGTGCCTGTACTTTGTATCAATTCGAGTAAAGTTGTTTTTTTTGGTGCTCTCCGGAGCTGGACTTAATGAAACTTACGGGTATTGCCTTGTCGACCCTGCCGTGAGACGGTTGTATCCTGTGTGAACGATTTTGATAATACAGTCAACTAAGTGCTGTCTGCAAACCTGGAGTATTTATTTCTGAACGCCGCCTTTTTATCTACATGAAATTTATACACTTATCAATATGTAATAAATGTCAACCGGCAGCTGTAAAAATATGGCCTCCCAACCACAGTTCGATGACTGAGGGGCATTACTCCTCGCTAATCGGACGTCTGAAGTAGCTGAACAAATTGTGTAGGAAGTTGCGAAGGTAGTTCTATCTGTAGGCCCGAGAAATGACTTATATATTAACATGTAAAGGAAATCAATAAACACCTAATGGTTGTATTGATTTCGTGGTTCGTCACCATCCTATAAGCAAATTCCACATTTCCACGTGCGAGGTTGCTTTGTATGTACAGACATATTTGCGTACTTTCATAGTGCTCTCGCTTTTCACACTTTACGGTTTATCTCATTCCTAATTTTTTTTAGTAACTACAAAATACATATAATCCTAAAGTGACTCATATATACATTATGTCATATTAAAATTGTAACGTATACGATGACATCTAACATCTGGTTTGCTTTTATTGACATAAACTATATTTGTTGGTGTATATGACGCACCCTCTTTTTTATACCAATTTTCACGAAGAAAAATCATTCTCTATAATTTTATACCAATTTTCACGAAAAAAAATCATTCTCTATATTTTTCTACCATACTTCCCTGGATAAAGTTTTCCTTTTGAAATCATAAGTAGTGACAATTTATTTCCATCAGCACGGCAAGGTCACTGTTATGATCACAGTAATTGTAACGGAACAGTCACATTTTAGAAGGTGACAGGAGGATCACAGTTTATGCCATATCACCTGTGCACAGTTTATGCCATATACCTGGCACAGTGTATGCCATCTATGGCACAGTTTATGCCATACACCTGGCACAGTGTATGCCACTTATGGCACAGTTTATGCCATATACCTGGCGCACCATTTCCTCAGATGCAATCTTTACTGAGCAGAGGAATGTTGCACGACATCGAGACTGTTTTCCATTGAGACTATGTGCATCTCTTTATTTTTTAAAACAATTAAAGAGTGGATAGCATCACAAAATAAAATAAGTCAAAAAAGTGGATTGCGAGATTTGTTTTTATCTTTATCCACGGAACAACTAGCAAGAGTGTTGAAATTTGTCGGAGGACATACTACCTAGGTTTCCCGAAATATTACTTTCTCATTATGATTGCTTCCTTTGTACATCTGTTCTAAGTATTCCTCCCGTCTCTACACTTTATCTTAAAGTTAAATTAAAAGTTTTTATTCTTCTTTTCCTGATTTCCTGATCCTTGTATTCCTGATGGCATTACATTATGCATTACATATTCTGTTTCTTTTAACTGGGTACCTAGGTATGTTTCGGGAAACATCCGATCTTTGCCGATGCGGAGATCATTTGCGGGTTGATTCCCGGTATATAAAGGAAACTATTCCCCTTCTCAACACATAAGGTGAATTGACTCGAGGCATCGTACATATCCAGATATTATTTTTTCGTCCGAGCGATTTGTCTTCACGAATGCGTGCATTAGATGACCCACACTTACCTTGAGATTTTAATGGTCTGAATTCCATTTCACGGGAATCGCGTTTCCTCTTTCTCAATGACCCAATCACGATGCTCGCGACTTTCAAAAGAACAGATTGCGCCCATACCTGGGTTGTACGAGATGCACGTGAGTGGTGATCCGCAGACTCGCAGCGTGGCCATGTGACTGCCTGTCTCCGCGTTCAGGATCACCAGGTGTCCCTCGGCACTCCCGGCGGCCAGCGCCACGCCGAACGGGTGGAAGGCCAGTGAAACACACTCGTAGAGGATCTGCGAGAGAGAGGAAGCAATGGCGAACATGCACTATTTTTCAAAACTCTTTGAATGTGAAGTTTATTAGCTAAAATGTGCTTGGCCAAAATTTTGCTGAAGAGTTAATTTGCGTTACAAAGATATTACTCTTTGAAAATTGTGCCTTTTCTGAAGCTTAAAAATCCGACGTCATCGCATGACGTCACGGCACGGTATCACTATGGGCGTTGTTTATCTGTTTATGCGTGGAGGTAAGTTGCTAAATGAATACTTGGCGTTAACGTATGTATTTACCTATCTCATTTTTTAAAGCAATAAACGATTGTATTTCTACTTTTTTATTTACGTTGTATTGATGGTAACAAGCGAAACGTCCATAAATTATATAATGCCTGTTTAGTGCCCTAGAATTTCTACTACGTCTATGCAATCGCTGGTTTTTTTAATGAGAACGCCGCCATAAGGGAGTCAACCAAAGGATGTTGTCGGAATGTGCTTTTTTAAGTATTTTTTCTGTCATCGTTTCGTCCGAGAAACGGCTAAAAACCTCAAAACAATATATTCACTTCGTTTTCTTTTAAAAAATAAATGTCTATCTACGTATCAATATGGAACCTATGACGTGCAGTGACGTCAGAAGGCTTTTCAGATCACGTGACTTTCGTCAATTTTCGGGAACATTTTAATATCATTTAATAAACTTTGTGGTTGGCATAGAAAAATTTGGCTTATTTTTTTAAATTGGTGAGAAAATTTCGCATCAAGTACATCATTAATCTTCGAGAAACAAATTTAATGCATATTCCCCATTGCTCGAAGTGCATTCGCGATAGTTGTGAACTTGAAGAAACTACTGTGTCCTATTCTCATCCGTTCCTTTGCTCCAAACACATTTCATAATTAGTAATTATTGTCTTTTTCTGCCACGGAGTATATCCCAGGGCGCAGTGTATTGGTCCAACATAGACAAAACAATGAATTGAGAGGGAATGGTAAACAATGAACATGGCTGCCACGACCGAATAAGCCGTGACAATGTACCTACAATGCATTTTTTTAATGTACCTCTTTGAATGAGAAGTTCATTAGCTAACATGTACCTACATACTGGACGAAAATTTTGCTGAACAACAAAGCTGAGTTATAAAGATATAATGCTCTTTAAAGATTGCACGTTTTCGAAGGCTTAAAAAAACATGACGTCATTGGGTATCTGTGGGAGATATGACTTTGGGCGTTTCTTAGCCGTTATGCGTGGAGGTAAGTTGTTTCTTTGCGAAAATGATTGTATTTATGTCATAACTTGAATACATTACACTAGTGTAATTTGATTTTCTTAATTAGTAAGAATCGTAACGAGAAACTAGTCCATAAAATTCTGTATTCACTCCGAGACTCTCATCTGTGACAAAGCAATCGATGTTCTTTTAAAAAAGCAGTCCCAATAATTGAGTCGACCATTGGCAAATTATCGGATTGTGCTTTTTTAAATCCATTTTCGGTTATTTTTTCGGCCAATGAACGGATAAAAACCTGAAAACAATATATTCGCTTCGCTGTCTTCGAAAATAATCGTCGGTTCCCGCAGCAATGGTGACGTCAAATCAATGAGAGGGTGTTGCAGGTCACGTGACGATCGTCAATTTTCGGTTACATTTTAATAGCATTTAATAGCATCTTTGTGGTTGATATGGAAACACTTTCGTTGTATATTTAAATTTGTGAGAAGCTTTCGTGTGAAGTGAATCCTAAATTCACGAGAAACAAATTTTGTGCATATCCCTCATCGTATGTATGCATACATATCATATGTATGCATAGCTGAAAAATTCCGTACACATTTTCTACGGAACGTAAGGAATTCTACAGAGTTTCTGTAGAAACCTTTCCCTTTCTACGGAGTTCTACAGAACAAATTCTACGGAACAGAGGGACTTCTGTAGAAAGTTGTGAGGTCTACGGAATTCTACGGAAAATTTTGCGAGGCAAGTTCAAAGTTCCGTACACTGCCCGAGTATTCCGTAGGAAGCCCGAGATGCCTCTACAGAATATCATCCCGGCATCCCTTTCGGCCATATCCTTAAGGAATAAGCAGACATTTCAGAAAAGTACGATATGGAGATCAGAGACGTTAAGTTCCGGGACATTTACGCCCGTGATATGATAAAATAGATATATGAAACGTACATGTACCTTTAGCTATCCAAGATGGCACTAAATTGAATTATGTTTATAGAAACTAACAGCGCATTAGGTATCGCGTATAAATTCATCTTTTCAGTGCACTCAAAAAGTATGCACAATTGACAGAGCAGTTGCGGGTCTTTTTCGCCGCTTAAGGTGCCTCCACCGAATTATGAAGCAGATGTCATTTTTGTGAAAATTTCAGGACACACAATTTTTTGGCCCTTCTATCGATTGGTAATAAAATAATGAGGCCTTTCCATTTGAAGAAAAAAGACGTTGGAAATCAGATATTTTATACGTGGCTATACGGCAGAGCATGGCTCCTGCAGTAAAACTTGCAGATTAATAATGTAAAGAGAAATGTCGTTTTGACGAAAAACTAATATAAGATGCGCAATTTTATGTAGAATTTAGCATTATAAAAAAGTGCTCGCCTTACCACACTTGTTTAATTGATATTAATAAATGTTTGCTCGAAGAAAAGAAGAAAAGCCTTAGTTACATGTAAGTAGTGCTACAATATGTTGTTATCATTGGCAACGGTACTTGTGACAGAACGTGCTTACAAACGTATTTACCGACTTAATTTAGGAATATACCTTACCAAGGTCCTTCTTATATTTTTTATGTAATTTAAATATTTCATTGGTTGTTGATATGGAGAAATTAATACCAATGGTAGCACCGTCATTGCTGCCAAACTATTTTCAAAAATATCAATATTAATAAAATTCAAAACAAAGAGTTGTATTTGCAAGGGAATAGTTCAAAACTGAGTAAGAAAATATTTAAAATATTTAATAAAGTGTTAGTAGTGCATGCTTGGTGACCTTCACCCCCTGCCACACACCCTAGTGGTGGCTTGCAGGGTATCGTGTAGATGTAGATGTTAACCTATTTTAGAATACGTATTAGCGGGATTGAGCATATATTCTCACTTAGTAAATTAAACGTGGCATGTCAATCATTTTCCGAAGTCAAAATGAGTTAAAAGAGCTCGTAAAAAATAGAACGCAACTAAAACGCGATATACAATAGCATACTCCTACCATTATTGTGCATGCGTGTTCGCCCAACACATGATTTTCCATGTAGGTGTTTTTCTGTGTCGGTATTTATTCATTAAATAACAAATAGCTCTTTTACGGGATTTTGAATCGCGGAGTCACGGTGGAACCTCCTTAAGAAGAGAGCTTAAGTTCCAAATTAAGAAATAAAGGGAAAATCCACCTTTTCCCGCCGTAGAACCATTAAGCAACCGACCAATCAGAAGCCCCCTTTGCCTTCCGTTGCCCCTCCGAGAGGATGCGGCCGGAAAAACCATCGTATTCTCCGCTCCTTATCCCGTAATGCTTCCTCAAAAGACCTCCTGCCGCTCCTCCTTCTTTGACTTCAAGTCCTCCTGCACCGCAAATGGCGCCTCCTGGCGAAGAGCTATTGAAATTCCGTCCTGTGCACCACCTCCGTTATCGGACATGCTTTCACCGGGCCAGAGAATTGCTCTCGACAAAGCACTGGGGATCTGGGTTTGAAACCGTCGATATTAACTCGAATTGGTAACCAAGGAGTCACGTGGTACAAACACGAATTTTTGGCAAATTAAGTGTGCCTGGATTACTCTTTACATTATCATCAATTGTTTTCACCTCAGTTTATCCCATTTTTCTTGACTATAGAGCCTCCAGATGCGACATGACACAAGTGTTAATAAAGAATGAGGTTGTAATCAGCGGCTTTTTACAAACCAGATTTGCAAACTGTTCGTGTTTATACCACGTGACTCCTTGGCTACCTATTCGAGATACTTCCGATGGTTTCAAACTCCTGGCTTCCAGAAACCCCGCATCGTTCATCATCCTGCATCTCCGTCCCTGCACCTCCTCTGCACCACCGGTATCATCATCCAAATCCTGCACCCGGCACCTCCTCTACCATTCCGCATAACATATCCCAGTTTCTTCCTTAAGTCTTCCGCCGTCTCACCCCGCACCCAGCACCTCAGCGCCCAGCCACTGCAATCGGATCGTTTACCATATTTTCTTATTGCCGACTCTGATAGAGTTGGCAATAAAAAACATGGAAAAGTCTGATAGTCGAAAAACTGATGTTTTTTTTAACACTTTCGTATGCTCCGGTCTCCATCCGTATCCCGTAATGCTTCCTCAAAAGACCTCCTGCCGCTCCTCCTTCTTTGACTTCAAGTCCTCCTGCACCGCAAATGGCGCCTCCTGGCGAAGATTTATTGAAATTCGGTCCCGTGCACCACCTCCGTTATCGGACATGCTTTCACCGGGGCAGAGAATTGCTCTCGACAAAGCCCTTGGGGATCTGTGTTTTAAACCATCGATATTAACTCGAATTGGTAACCAAGGAGTCACGTGGTACAAACACGAATTTTTGGCAAATTAAGTGTGCCTGGATTACTCTTTACATTATCATCAATTGTTTTCACCTCAGTTTATCCCATTTTTCTTGACTATAGAGCCTCCAGATGCGACATGACACAAGTGTTAATAAAGAATGAGGTTGTAATCAGCGGCTTTTTACAAACCAGATTTGCAAACTGTTCGTGTTTATACCACGTGATTCCTTGGTAACCTATTCGAGATACTTCCGATGGTTTCAAACTCCTGGCTTCCAGAAACCCCGCATCGTTCATCATCCTGCATCCCCGTCCCTGCACCTCCTCTGCACCACCGGTATCATCATCCAAATCCTGCACCCGGCACCTCCTCTGCCATTCCGCATTAACATATCCCAGTTTCCACATCTCCTGATCAACCAGCGCCCACACCTCGACTCATCCATGCCGCACCTCCGCACCCGTCTTCCCAGCCTGCCGCACCACCACAGAACCTGCGCTTCTTCCGCCGTCTCACCCCGCACCCAGCACCTCAGCGCCTAGCCACCGCAATGGGGTCGACTTTACCATATTTTTTTATTGTCGACTCTGATAGAGTTTGTAAAATAAAGAACATGGTAAATAAAGTATGATAGTCGAAAAACTGATGTCTTTTAACTCTTTCGGAAAAGTGGGCGTGCAAAGGACTCGTACGTCATCCACTCCGTCCAATCACAACTGAGATCGCGAAGCTCCTTCTCCCAATCACAATGGGGGACACACAGCTGACTCTGCCAATGGAAGTGGTTGCGACAGGATCTATTTAAGGCAGACCTCCCCTCCCTCCCATCTCCCCTCCCTCCCACCTCAACTCCCCTCCCGTCCTTCCTCAACACAGTCAATGGAGGGGAGGTGGATGACGTAGTAATCCTTGAGACGCAGCTCGTTTGGTGGGCTTTTGCTTATTTTAATTTTTGATATGTGAGTGGATGGCTTCTTTTTTACTAAAATTCTTTTTCGTTTCCATCTAAAGATTTCGTGCACAAAAGAGGGATTTCGGTTCCGAGTAAACGCCCCCATTAGCAACATCTTCTATATACATTAATTTTGTTGCATGACAGTCCGTCAATCTGTGTCCGTTTTGTTTCGTTCTCTCTTAACTTTTGAGCTAAAAGAGTGAAGTTCGGTGCGTTGAATGTGGATTCTCTGTCTGCATGATTTGGTAGTAGTTTTGGATTTTTAGCAGTTTGTGGCGCAGAGAAAAATGCAAAATAAAAATTGGTGTTTTCCCTATCTTTTAACATGGGAAATCTGTTGCTATGTAAATTTGTTGTCGTTATTAAGTAAATGTGTTTACGTTTTAGGTTAAGGGGCAAAAATTGGATTGAAGCAGTTGAAGAAAATGGAATTAGTTTCATCAATCAATTTTGTAAGTATGCAAATATTAATTGACGTTTTCGATGTGCAGATAGTGAAATAAAACAATTTTTGCCTACCGGCCTCAATCTTGTGTACGAATTGTGAATGTGCCACGAAAAGAAAGCCCTCATAGGAGCCCCTGGGGCCTTTTTCATGTAGCCTATGTTCCGCCTAATTGACTCCTGTTATCAAAAAACCCTTATATTCAAATTTTAAAAAAAATTGGTTAGAGCCTTTTGCGAGCAAGTTGCGATAAACATACAGTCTCATTATCTTTTCCTTTGTTTTCTTAATATTATTAGAAATAAATACGTCTCCGAGCAAAGCTCGGTCCCCCAAGTACTAATAATATGATATCAGTGACCTTCGTTTTCGGTCCGTTTCAAATGTTTGTGATACTCGAAAAGAGTCATCGAAAATGGATTGGAAGTTCGTTTTTTGGTGATGTCGTTGTGTTTTTTGTGTAGATATTTGTTTGGGGAAGTTCGTTGTCTTCTGGAACGTCTTTGTGTTCCAGCAATAGTTGTGTCGTGGAGTTGGCTGGCTGTAATACTGCAAGCGGATATGGTACTGTTGGTACGACGTAGGATATTTGGAGATTGTCATTTGTTTTGAACCATGCGGTGTGTGTGGATGTTGCCATTAGGATTTCGTGGTTTCGGTGACTTGGTTTTCATTTCATTTAAAATGTCGGTAATCCTCGGAGAGTGTCGAGAATGAAAATAAAGAGGAAGTTTTTGCGTGTTACGTATTTCGTGCTACGCAAGTCTCACGTAAAATGTGTTGTGATTCTTTTGTGGACGTTTTGTATTCTGAACTCATTCATCACTATTCGTATTGTGCCTCTGATAAATAAAGATTATTCTGATTACTATTTTTTGATATGATGATGGCTTCTGACGTAGCCTGTGGAAGTGGTTAGATTTGATGGTTTCCGACTTATTTGTAGAAGCGGTTCTTCCAGATGAAACACAACTTCGTTTTTCTCTTCAGAATAGTTAATGCAATGCTTATTTTTTTTCGATAAGGCGTAATTATCAGGCAATAACCTGATAATGATTGCTCATCGAAACCAAGGTACTATATTGAATATTCTGTGAGGAAAAACAAGGTTTTGCCTTTTTACATATTTGTGAAATAAGCATTCAATATGCAGGAAATAATCGATAGTTACCCCCAAAATCGAAACGGTCATGGTAGATATGATATATCGACTGGCAGGTTCCCTCGGCTCTCGGTAGATGGCACTATATTAGGGGATCGGGAAATGCTAGCAGAAAATTAGGCAAACTTTAGAACTGGAATATACGCATATTAGCCAATGCTTAGCAGCGTTTTTTATGTACAGGTTATTCGCTAAAAGATCAAATCTACCTTTCTATCTTTTAGCACCATTATGTATGTAAATTCTAGTGCTATGTTGAGTATATTCTATCCTTTGTGCTTGCTTGAATGGATTTTTTTCGGAATGAGACATGGAGGACTGTGGTGCAATGGTTCGGTCAAGACTTTGAGAGATGAAACAAGGTTCAGATAAGTAGAGATGAAAGAGGCAAAAGCTTTACTAAAAAAGTAGACATTTCTGTCAAAGTCTGATTGTCGTACTCACCTGTGTATTCCATACAAGCTTATGCTTCCTCCAAAGGGCAACGTACTTGTCATGTCCTGCCGTTGCAAATACCTCATCATCTGGATGGACAGCTAGTCCCCAGAGTTGTCTGCTATGACCAAAAATAACCTGGAAAATGTTTTTTTATTAATTATTACGTCTGCTAAATGAAACAAATATCAAGGTTATTTGATTTGCTGTGCATTATTTCATTGGTGGTTGCCAAAGATACATAAATGAGAATAATTTGTAGATTAATTCTCACTCCGTGTAAAAAAACCCTTAAATGTGTACTTGAATAAGTTTAAACTGATAATCGCAAAACCAGAAGAAACGTTATTTTGACTAGAAAACTAAACTTTTTTGCAACAGCCTGTGTTTGTAAAATGTTCTCAATCTAGAAAAGGTTGAATTAAAATTTTGAAATGTTAATAATTGTTCTGACAGGAAACATTAGCCAAATTATATGGCTCCCATCAAAGAAATAGATATTTTGAATGTTCCAACTCAAGCTCTTTCTACTAGAGTTAAGATCCTTTACCTGGTTAAATCTTCTTTGTAAGGATCCTTCCAGAACATTATTCTTCGTTGTGCCGACGTAAATGTTGCCATCATTTCGGCCCGGTCTCTGTGGATAGATAGTTCGTACTCCTCCGGCTGCTTCAGGTAGCTAAGAGTAAAATAAATTTCCCCGTTATACAACAGATTAAAAAGCCATTATCCAAGTGGATCTGTAACAACTGTCATGTGTAACACAATCTGGAGCACCTGTCAGTGTGTGTACCCAAAGATTGGATGATCCATATTGTACCCCTTAGATCCTTAAATCTCATTTGTTTTGATGAGATTTAATGTCATGAAAAGAGGTTGCATGAATTATCCACGGTAACACATGCTCAGCTCAAGAAGAGGAAAATGGTAGGCAGCAGTGTTTAACACCAAAAAAAAGGAGAATTCGAATTTTAGCCTACCACCGAATGTATGTACCTACTTATAGTCTCAAGAGTAGCTTTGGGCTGGGTATGCTCCATTTTAAAAAAATGATGGACAACCTTGAATTCCCGGAAATAATGTTGCGCTCCATATACAAGAGAAATAATCTTGGAGAAGAGATTGAATTAAAGGAGAATGGACACAGTTAATTTGATCGCAAGTTAAACTTAGCATAATAAATTATCGTGTAAATTGCAGAGCTTATTCAAAAAAGGGTGGTATTCTGTCAGAGTATGGCTACATGAAGTGAAGAGGGCAGAGGTAATTCCCTTTATTGTATTTTTTCTTTTGAAACAGCTCATGTGAGAATCTGTACTATCAAGGAAATCTCTATCCTATGATGCCTTGATGAGACAAATAAAACCAATGCTTTCCATTGATATTTTTGGCACAAGAGAAAACATTTTGATTACTTAATGGCATCAACCGGTGGTCATAAATTATCACAGCAGTTGATGATTAGCATGTTTTACCTTTGTTTCTGTAATTTTTTTGTAGTTTTGCAGTGAGTCCCAGGCACATATTTTCCTGTCTCTCTCTCCACCGGATAGCAGAGTGCCTTCTGACAGCATTACTAAAGAGCCGATTCCTTTGTTATGAGCCTGTGGGAAAAGAAAACACTTATTTTATGCTCTGACCGTGGAATCGAACATGGAAAATTACAGTTCAATAATCGACTTAGAGTTGAAAAAAGATGAGATTCTACTAATTTTTTGCACTCATTTGAAGGCATGCGATCAGTTATATGCATTATTTAATGATTGAACAGTCAAATGCAAGATTGATCCTTTAAAGTCCGACTATAGGATGAACACCTTGACTCACCGATACAGGAGGGAAGCAAATGCAAGGGCTCTCATCATGCACTCTGTGGTTAAAAAGGAGGAATTGCTTTCAGAGCATTTCTTAACCAACGATCTCTTTGAGAATAAGAGCATCCATGTGGATTTCAGCCTGGATTGTTGAGCACATGGTTCTCCTGGCAGTCGCATGTACTACTTTCTGGATCCCCTCCCTCATAATTCTGATTGCAGTTATTCGTGAAGGATTTGTCTCTCTCTCTCTACGAAAAGGGGAAACTCACCTCAAACTCCAGGCGCACGAAATAGGAGCCATCCGAGTCCACGGAGTAGATGGTGATGAATCCATCGCCGTCCCCGACGACAACGTCACCGTCGGCTTCGAATTGTAAGCAAGTCACGTGGGTGCGCGACGATGCCTGGTCCTCGATGGATAACAAAACATTCAGTCAGCAGGTGATACATTTAGTTAACTTACAATCGATATGTTTGGATAAAAATACACCATGATGTACTTGACGATATTGGCCGTTACGACACTAAAACAATATATCAAGATACACTTGGTTTTCCCACAATATTTTTTACTTACACGACTTCTTAGGCCATTTTCAGGGGTGACCACAAATGCTCTGTTATATAGTGTAGGAGTAGAACAAGGAAGTACAACAAGTCTTCGATGGAATGAGAGGATTTGAGAAGAGGTTGAGTGATTTTAAAAATGCTGCCTACTGTACTACAGTTCTGCTCCGGGCCTCGCGCCTTATTCCAGGAGACATAAAATTCGATATAAAATAAGATGCTGACTTCAGCCTAATGATAATATCTGATTCGCTCTGGAAATATAAAGGGGAAGATGACAGTTTTAGTCTCGTGGCGCCATGATGCATATTTGCCGAGAAAAAGTGCGGTAATAAATGGAATAGCATACCAATAAGTACTAAAGATAAAAACCATGAAACTTCGTAGACGTAATAATAAATATATACTTCACCTTTTATTAAAATTTTGTTTTAGCCAAATGCTTTGCTTGGCAGTTATTAGACGTCAAAGTGACGCATGGCGCCTTAGCGCTAAAAAATGGGCCCTTTTTTACTCTAACGTGAGAAACAGGTCCAAAATTTGTTTTTTAAAATTATTGTAGCAATAGCCGTATCCGAAAACCAAGTATGCTTCGGCAAAGCATTCTTGGTGATGACGTATTGTTGACGCACAATGAAGCATGCTTGGGAAAGAATACTTCATATTCGGACAGTCTACGGTTAGGAGCGACGTTAAGCAGTAGTGGCAACAAAAATAACCACTAGGTGTAGTGAAACACGATAGAGGGCAACATTTATAAAATGTTTAGATCGGAAGAAAAAGAGCGATGTACCTTTTCATTATATGTATATTAATAATTATGCAAATGAAATATACTAAGTAAAAAAAATAGATGCTACACACATTTATAAGTAACCAACGGCTCTGCCATCTTTTGTTATTCTCGTCAACAATGCTTTGAAGCCTTTAACAATGGAAGCGTGCTTCTGTGCTTTGGCCTCGTAGCATGCTTCCCCCAGAGTGCTGGTGGTGCTATTGGAAAGGACGGGGAAAGGGCCTTTAAACTAAGGACTATCAGGTGATGGGCATGGGCCGACTCACTTGTTCTCAACTCTACGTACTATCAATCGTCATTCCACCAAGTCTCGTCGACCCCTTGCCGAAGCACCCTGCTTCCCACCCTTTTGATGATTGCTTCTCCCTCGCCATCGCTGAAGTCCTCCCTGAATCGAGCCACCTGGGTCTTAAACTACAACAATGAGAGAGCCCGCCCATTGGCCACCTGGGTCTTAAACTACAACAATGAGAGAGCCCGCCCATTGGCCACCGTTCCCTCCCCACCACTCGCCCCTCTTCCCCCACCCTTCCTCTTCCCTCTTCCTCTCCGTCGAGAACTTCACTCTTTTCGGATCGATATTAGTGCCTCGAGCGCCGAAAAGCCTCCGAAATCACTGTGTTAGTGTCCCCTTTTTTGGTGTCTCTATGTTTAGAGTTCAGTTTTTATCAATTACGTGAATTTATATATGTATATGGGTCATTCCATGTCCATTCGACCATAAAAACGGCAAAAATGGCCCTTAGGGTAACCTAGTTTGACCAAATTAGTCATATCGTCATCGTTTGATAGGAAAATAAAAACCCCATAGTCGTTTTTCAATCGATCTTGCCGCTCAAAAGATATTACAACGCTGCAAAATTAGAATTTTAGAAAATTTACTCTATATTTTACGATATATCTCCGAGAATATTGAAACTACAGATGTGCAAAAGGATTTTTTTAAAGGTCCTAAATTATGAAATAGTAATAAGGGATTATATTACAAAATATAAACAGTTTTGTAAAATTTATAACAATTTTAAATTATCAAATTGATTTTTGACGATGCACCCATCTCTTCGATTTTGCTCGTTTTCATATGCTATAGATACAACCCTCTTCTACAAATTTAAAAAAGTTTCGCAGCGGTTATGTTTCATTTCAGAGAGAAAAATATTTTTAAATGTAAGCGTAATTAATTCATTGTGCGTGTAAAATAAAACCGAACATTAAACATAGACACACGAAAAAAGGACGACCTCACATACGTATGTATATTGTAGATGTTTCGACACTCATGGAACCATCCGGAAAGAGCTTCCTTCTTTACTCAGCTTTCCTCAGGGTGATATTATTATAGAGCAATTCATTGTTTATGATAGCAATCAGTACCATTATTATATCTATCATCTATCCATCTTAAGAGACGTTAATGGCACTACATGATTTACTTCGAAATTTATCGAGAAAGTTCTTATATTCCCTCCAAAATATTGGTTTGCCAGAGATCGGATCGAGAATTGTGCCATGAACGTCTCCAATATACGTATTTTTTTTGTTCTCCGTACAAGATGACCCAACAGGTCGAAACCGGCTGTGTGAAGTAAAAATCACGTGGGAAAACCAAATTTTTTTCTTGATTTGTGCCCTATGGTTTCTTACAGACTCAAATATCTTCTAACTTTCAACGTTAACAATAAGTTAACATGGAAATAAAACGCGAACCAAATGCACAAAAATATTTCTGTGGATTTGGCTCGTGTTTTCCTTCTATGTTATCTTACATAACGAATGAAAAATAAACATGGTATTTTCACAGTTATTTATTCTTCATTCATTATGTAAGAAAACAAATTCCATAAAGTAGCGCCGGAAAACATCTGTGTTATCTTGCTTCGTTTTCACTCCATATCGCCAGAATATCCAGAATTAGTTTACAATAGGAATTACCATAAGCGTATATGAAGCTCCGTTTCGGCTTTTGAAATTTTATTGGTAGCATGAACTTACTATTGAGATAATCTCTTTACCCAGGATGATATTTTACTATAGGGTTTCATTGTTTCTGATAGCAATCAGTACCATTATTATAACTATCATTTATCCTTCTTTAGTGGAGTTAACGGCACTTCATTATTTACTTCGAAATTTATCTTGAAAGGTCTTATGTTGCCTCCAATATGGTGGTTCATCATCTGCTTTTACACTATAGTGTGGCCAGGAAGAGTTTTGGATTTTAAACTTCTTCCCAAATAGACAACATTGATTTTTTATTTTAGTTTGCGATCAAGTATAAGTAAGTGTAGTCTGAACATTTTGAATGGTTGCAAAAATAATACTTACAAAATCACTGAATGTATTCAGGTTATGTTAACTGAGATTTATTGAGTTACGCACATGCATATCTCCTGACCCTTCGATAGCTTCGGGAAACACGAGCAGAATTTTAATGCCAGTTAAATGAGCGAGGACTTACTGGTTTCACAATGTCTGTCCTCTCAAAGAATCCATCCTTCCGTCTGGTCCAGAAGGCGAGGTGACCCTTTCCATGGGTAATAATGAGATTGTCATCCAAAGGATGGAACTCAGCGCCTGTCAGCTCATCTTGGTGTGTCTGCGAAACAATATATTATTAAATTTCGGTTTCGCCTGTATAGTCCATGGGTTCTTAAAATGGGTTACTACATAAGATTAGTGATTTTGTATGGGTCAAAATACGCAACTTCTAACTTCTGTTGTGTGTAATACAGATCGTGGTTTAATCACATCCTGGAATACGCTACTTTTATTTTTGAGACACCATTTCCTGTAGCTTAACTGTGACCTGTGAGAAAATGTAAATAGTTTCTCGAAACTAATAATGTCCAAAATCACGATAAAGTGCATTTATTTTGAACATTTGCTAATTGATTTGAAAGACAGTCCACAACGGCCTCATTCCTCAAGGAGACCGGCATTTTTTTTTAAATTCGAACTGACTTATAAAAGAGCGCTAATTCCACTGGAATTACACCCTCTTCAAAGGGAACCTTATGCTAATGCTCCTACGACCTCGCGTACGACGTTGGACAGCTCAGGGTCGCTGGCTTTTCGCCCTCGGCAAAGCACGGAACCATATCTGCATAAATAACAATGGCTCACTTCCACCTGCTTCGCATTAAGTCTCTGAGGCTTTTCACGAAAGGCAGAGAGCGCAAGGATATCGTGTTTTCACATCATGTTCACACAATTAGTTTAGTAGATCGGTAGTTTACTGGATTATCAAATTTATGAAACCATAACCCTAGGAACTCAAGGATGCATTATGTACATTCGTAAATCTTACCACGAATAGTTTTATATGCTCACTTGGCTGAATAACTCGTTTGCCTGAAACAAATGAATAACATTACAACCTCGAAAACATTAACTAGCCTGCGATGACGCGTTGCCGGGGGATTTTATGCACGTCTTGAATTATTTGTTTTTTTTACGGCACTCTGCGACGTTATTGAGACTAAATCCCTTCTTGTCCACTATTTGTAAATACTCTTTTAGTTTTCATCAATAAAATGGCGTACATTTGCGTGCGAGAGAATTTATTTCACATCGATCGCATATTCGCCTCGTCATCTCTCGATTATTAGCGATATCTCGTAACTCTGCCGACAATTCCCTTAATACTAAGCACATAATGCTGGTGAACACTATTCTTGTTACTGGATTCTTCTTATGTGTGACTGGTTCCTATTTCCCTAAAATGAAGGAAAATCAATGATATTGTGATTCAGATTTGAGGTCGGGGCTTTGAGTTTCTCATGCTTTTTTAATATTTTTTACCCGAAGTTTGATCCGGACTGGCGAAAAAATCTCACCATAGTACTGAGCCCCCCTCCCTACCCTCCGTACAACAGAAAGAGCGTAGTAGAATAGAAGAATTTTTTATAGCTTTTCTCTGAAGACAACATGGGTGTTTTTTGTAATTTTTGCACCTTTTCCGTGAAACAAAAACGTTTACACCTTTTTAAAATGTGAATTGATTGGTAGAACACATTCTAATAACACACTTTTTTTAAAACTATAAAAGGCACTCACAGAATATAATAACCTCCACTATACATACCGTAGTAGTTGAAAAGCCAGTAAGTTCACTCCAGGCAAATACCCGGTGGCTGTGTGCCCAAGCCCCATTTCCACACAGCGTGACGCACTTGTTAATTGACAGCTACTGTTACAAACGGATGTGTAGGAAGCCTTCTGTTTCGGTGACCCATCCAAGCTGCCTTTTCTTTCTTGCTGAGCTTTTCTTCGAACTTTTCTGACTACACGATCTTTTTAACCTGTGGCCTCACAAAGATACGGCATTAACTTCCGACAACTGAGGACACTTCTCTCAAATAAATTGATAGGGTTCTTATTTTTCGTTCCACCCATTCGATAAATTGTTTCAGCTTTATATATAATGAAGACATTGAAATTTTACTTCTTTCGACCAATGGTTGCCCCTAAACGTTCTTCTTTCCGATAGTAAACTCCGGTCTCTAAGGCTGATACTTGTACTTGCAATGCCGGTGGTCGGCCAACTCTCTCATGAGCAAAGGAAGCAAGGATTCTTCGCTTAGTCTCCTTGCAGACCCACGAGGAACAATATCATCTTAAAATCTCCGATTATCTCCCACTTGTGACTTTCGTGACTCAGTTTTTACAGCTCTCGGAATTTTCCTGGAAAAGAGGAACAAAAGGGGTGCCGAAGTGATTTCCAGGCTGCGAAAGGAACCGCCAACAAACAGATGACATTGGTTTGTTCTATTCCCATTTCTTCGATTTGAGGTCTGAGAGGAAACGCAAGACTTGGTGCGGAAATTCGCAAACGTTCCGTTCTTCTGTTCAGTCATGTGCACCGCTTAGACCGCCAATTTCCTCAATTCTCGTCAAAATTTCCAAATTTCTAATATTGACCAAGAGACGCTGCACCAATTCACTCATCCTGTTGATTGGGAAAGTATGGTAATTTCTATATTTCCAGCAGCTCCAGAAAAATATCCAGCGAGCTGAAAGGTTCTCCTGTTGGTGAGGGAGAAAGGTGAGGAGAGGCAAAACAAAAACTCATCGGGCGTGAGCAAAGTCTGCATATCTGGATACTCTGTTCTGGCTTCAACCTCGGGCTGGTTGTGATTGAAGTCGTAATTCCGAAGTGCTCTTACACACGTGTGGGACGAAATAGCTACCTCATGCCTGCCCAAAGCATCGCCTCATCGCCTTTCAAACGCCATTAACTGGTGTGTGTGGTGGGGTATATTATATTCCATCATTGCTGCTTAGGGTACATTAAGTTGTCAAATAAAATGCATTATTCGCACCTATTCGCATTTTAAGATTGCTAAAGGCCTGATTACATGATACAACTTCTTGCACGAAACACTGTCGTAATTTCTGTCTCATTTCTTGTCCTGATTTTTTGTACAATCTTCTGTTCAAGAATCTGAATGAGCACCTACACGGTGAAAGATTTCGTGTAATTTTTCATGCAAATTTCTGTTACGCATTTTGCGATCGTTTTTGTTTTGGCAACTGTAGTAACCATTCGGTCAAAGATTTATATTCATCTGGAATTCACTAGAGCACGATTGGTGGAATTATTGGAAAGCATCTACTTCGATCTGAAAGAAAAAACCTGTAGGTGTATCCATAGATTAGTTTTTATGCAGTGATATTTTACGTTTAAAACCCTTTTCATCTACGTAATACCCTGCGAGCCACCACGAGGGTGTGTGGCACCTTTTATGACGATGCGGAAATTTTTTAAGTACCACGATCACGTACGGAGTGGAATGATCATTGCACTTAAGTTTGACACCTTGCGGAACTTTGCAATGTCTATCGAGGCACAGGACAGGAAACACATAGTTCTCAGACCATCGGTCATCTCGGGTCCAATTACTTTGACTACAAAGGGGGCCACTCCACAATGCTGCTTGCTGTTGTTGATACCGAATGTAAATTCACTTCAACGTCAGGGACGACGGAATAATTAATGAGTTGGTGAAAAACGTTCCGTGTGGATTGCGCAGGACGTGAATAATGACGATAACGTGAGAGTTAGGGCCAATTAAGGCAAGGGGCAAATGTATTCATTCCGCGGGAGTCGTGCTGAAGTTGCAAGGGTCAAACAGCAGAGCGAATTCCAAGCGTAGCAGAGGTCATGATGAAAGTAAATCACATAATGAGGCCTAATATTGCTAGTCACAGAAATATTAACTAATGAAATCACAGCAGTTGCACGTAAACACACTGAATCGCCAAGGCAAAAAGGTAAAAAAACAACTAGAAGCTTAGTTTCCCCTGCCTACCACTCGGTGTCTCTGAAACACCAAAAATGGTATGATTGTCTGAACGAAATTAGAACAGGTTCTGTTTTATGAACAGTCTTTCTTACAATCGTACAATTTGGACTGGTTACACGATGAAATTTCGCATTCATTCTCGCGTTCAGACATTCATGCAAGAGATTTTATAAGAAATTGTATCGTATAACCAGCGATTAAAAGTTTTTCTTTCACGGAAATAGTATAAAAAATTACATAAACAGTCATATTGTGTTTAAATAAAAGTTTAAAAAATATATTTTTTCAATCAATGACGGTTCCACTATACCCTTTCCAGTGTAGGAGGAGTCACTTGGGCTTCCAAGGCTAGGGAGAATTTATTTCTTTGTAATCCGGAGCTTAAAATCCAGAGCCGGGTAAAAAACTGGAAAAAGTATAAAGGCATAAAAGGCATTTCCCTGATCGCAAAAGAAAATCAGAGCTACTTATAATATTATTGATTTTCATTAATTTCATTCAAGTCAGGTATGGTATTCGTGGGTGTGTCTTGCGTAATTGGGATTTGGTAGTTTTTCTTCCTTTCTTCCCCTAATTACTTTTAAAGGTGTTGTGTTAGTTTTTTGTGGTTCATTTTTGTTTGATGTGTCATTGTTCCTGGTGTGGATGCACCCCCTGCCACTCACCCTCGAGGTGGCTTGCAGGGTATGTAGTAGATATAGATGTGATTTTAGGGAAAAAGGAAACAGTTAGACGTAAGGAGAACGGAGTAAACTTTTGTTCCCCAGTGTAGTAGGTCCACAACTTTGTAACATACCTTAACTCCTAAGGTCAGAGTTAACTTTCGAATTCAGTTACAGCAACTCAGCTGAGTGACCGTGGAAGCTTTTTGGTCCTCTCTTCATCCGGACCAGGGTTGAGCACTTCTGTAAAAACTGAGAGTATTCCTCATGTGATCCAGTTTTAGTTTTATATTTTTCTCCAGAAGTGGGTAGAAAACCGTAATCCGCATATGCTTCAACCGAGAGTGGGTCTGGAAGACTGGATATCCTAAAAATACTGGTGGGTGGCAGGGAAGTGGAAAATTGAGGACGAATCCAGGCGTACGTGCGACTGAAGGAGCAATTAGTGTCGAAGGATGCACTTTTCCAAGCATCTCCCTGTGAGTGATGCACGCAATGAATGGGAATAGAAGGATCAAGAGTAATGCGATCGTAGAAAAACCTGGATGACAGTGGAATTCGCAGAGGTTTGAAGCTGGGAGATGCTCTCTGTCAATATTTTTACTCGCGCTGGACAAACCTTGGAAACAACGTTGTTCTCTGGAATGCGGCGGTTCATAGCAAGAAGAAAATCAGGGAAATGCAGAATTGCGAAAGGAAGGAAAAATAGGTGAGATGGGACGTCAGAACTATGGCGAAGAATGGAAAATAGTTGCTATTGCTCTATCTAGAACAAAGTATAGTCAAGGAGCGAGCAACTTCGATGCAGCAATACCAAACAATCTGGAACCAGTGTAAATTTACGAATTCATAAACATGGACATTTCCATTTTTCCGATCCGTATATATCATAATGGACAATTCAGGTAATTGATTAAGTACCAGTCGTCTTAGAAGGGGCTAAATATTCTAGTAAAATTATATCCAAGTGCTTAAAGTTCTTAGGCACGTTATTTGATCCTATTTTATAAATTAGAACTCTCTATGATAGTTTCCAGTTATTTTGATGATTCTTTACGCTTATATATCGGGCAGTTAATGTCATCAGCAGAGGCAATAAGTTTTTCTCCTTGGTGGATCTTTCACTAGTTCTGTACAGTTATTCTCGGGTCAGGTACCAGCTTTCATTGCCTTCAGCACATCTTCAATTGCAATTTATTGCCTTTTCCTCATTCGCCTCTTACGTAATTTTTTATCGATTCTCGATTCTATCGACTTATCGATGCAGTCTCTTTTCCTGGAGCAAACCTTGGCTACAGCTGCACTGTCCACCCTCGTTACATCCAAAACGAGTGCTTTTCCTTTCTCGCCAACACTTCGCTTGCTCCCTCGAGGGCTACATACATACATAATGCTTCTTTTTTCGGATGTTTCGTTCAACTCATTTTCTCCAGAATTTTATCTTCTGCCATGTCCATCTTGTTGTGTCTCTTTGTTGTGGATTTATTGTTCGGCTTCCTTTCAACTGTCAAACTCCTTAATCCAGGAAACCCCCCACATTTTCTTACATCCTTGAATATTTCACTTTGGCCCAATCAGCGCGGTAAGTGGCTGCATGGATAGCTTTCACTGTTGGGTCTCAATCGAAAGAGTAAGAAGCAAGACCTTCGGACTTTTTGTGTTGGCTCTCTTCTCGATTGTCCTGTTAAATTTTAATTGGCTCTCATTGCTAGCAGTAGCAGTATGCCGCAGCAGACCTTGTCAGCACATTCATGTCCTCATCCCGTCATATCAAAAGGCCAGATGTTAACATTGATTCCTCTGTAAATGTCAAATGCCCCACTGTTTTTAAATTACATTAAAAACTGGGTGTGAGAGCTCAATAAAGTCAAAAAGAAAAACTGCATTATCTCTCTTATGAAGCGATTATCAATTTAATCCATCTTCATCGCCTAACGCTAGTAAAATTAGATCGAAAAACCAACAAATGGTGTTGAAATTAATATTCCCTTGAGTTAATCTCTCATTTAAAGTACGTGTGAGAAGGTTCTCATTTTGATGCTCATTTGTTTCCATTGATTAAGTTATAACGTTATTTATATTTACGTGGTAACTATGTACTCCATGTTAGTGATTGTTCGTAAATAAAGTCAAAAAGGAAAACTGCATTATCTCTCTCTCTCTTTGAATGTAGCTGATTGCAAGAAACAAGTGTGACGAACAGTTATTCCTCGAACTAGTGATTGAGAGATGTGCATTTGTCGGACCACCTTACCGCCACTTTTCCCAGCAGATGTCCCCACTGCCATTGCCACACGGACAGGATCCTCTCTCGGCCGCCGTCGACCGCCAGGACGTAGCTGCCGCCGTTCTGGAAGAAAAAACGACCAACTTTCAAATCCTGGTTCATCAAAAATATTCCCTCCGCATAAAAATATAGGAATTTCATCCGATGAATCACTGAAAACATTTCATGTAGCAAATTGGCGAAAATCTAGAGCGCCTATTAGTGCGGGTTTGAAAGCCACGGACAGAATACGACGATGCAAATAGTTATTCGTAGGTTTCCCCGGCGTTGGTTAGATATTCTCTGTCTTTTTTCTGGATACGTCTGCGTCGTTTGAAGGTTGTGACAACAGTTTCGCCAACTTACCTGCTGGCGTCTTCAGGTCGAAGTGCTGGAGAAGTCGTTTCCGTCGTCCTCATATATAGGCCTGTTCGTATAAGTTCTGCCCTCTGATTGGCCGGAATTATTTTTTGATGACCCTTTTGCAAACAGAATGCAAAGGGTATCCGTCCTCTCCGCTTTATGTTCATCGGTGTCTTTATTATTCCTATCGCCTCTCTAATTACCCTCGGAAAGTATGCTGAGATCTGGCGGAAAACACCGAAGTTAAGACAGGTCAAACTTCACATAGAGGGACCTAAACCTGGTCTAGCCAAGAAATTACTCCTACTAAACAGGAGTCAACTACGTACGATAGTGGCACTGTTCACCGGACACTATCAGGTGATGAGACACCTCCATCTCCTGAAGATCACTGATTCAGCTAGATGCAGATGGTGTGAAGAAGAGGACGAATCAACCTCTCCTCTCCTCTGCGAGTGCCCAGCCATAATGAATACTCGGAATAGATATCTTGACTCACCTTTTCTGGAACCCAATGAAATTAAAGGGATCCTCATAGGAGACCTCTTGGCTTTTAGCCGGGCGATCGGCCTCTATGGGAGATCTCCTGAGTGGTGGTTAGCACAATGGACCAACAGGTCTGAGTGCCCCAGGGACTCTTAGAGAACCTCCACCTACATCTTAATCTAATCTAATCTTGCCTCCCTTGTTATTATTTTGGCGTCTTCGAATTGGATTACGTGTCCTGGCTCGCTCCACGCATGTTCGGCGATGGCGGATAGATGGAATTGTTTATTCTTAGTCGCCCTCTGGTGTTCTTTCATGCGCGTATTCATAGATCTGCACGTCTCGCCCTCGTGTGACTTCTCGCAGGAACATGGAACTTTGCATGTACACTCCTTCATGTATCCCCGGAGGAAGTTTGTCCTTCGGTAGAATCTGGTTGATCTTGGTCTCACTGTTGAATCTCGGGACCACGTCGTGTTTCTTCAGGGCTCTCGCAATTTTCTCTGAGGTTCCCCTGATGAAGGGAATAGTCAGGACCGAAGGATAAACTTCCTCCGGGGATACATGAAGGAGTGTACAAAGTTCCGTGTTCCTGCGCGAAGTCACACGTGGGCGAGACGTGCAGATCCATGAACAACGCGCATGAAAGAACACCAGGGGGCGACTAAATATAAACAATTCCATCCATCCGCCATCGCCGATCAGGCGTGGAGCGAACCAGGACACGTAATCCAATTCAAAGACGCCAAAATAATAACAAGGGAGGCACGATACTTTCCGAGGGTAATTAGAGAGGCGATAAAAATAATAAAGACATAAATAAAAACATAAACAGGGAGGACGGATACCCTTTGCATTCTACTTGGAAAAGGGTCTTAAAAAAAAATTCCGGCCAATCAGAGGGCAGCACTTATACGACCAGGCCTATACGTATAAGGACGACGAAAACGACTTCTCAACCCCTTCGACCTGAAGATGCCAACAGGAAAGTTGGCGAAACTGTTGTCACAGCTGTCGAACGACGCGGACTAATCCCGAAAACAAATGCAGAGATACAAATATTATTATTTTCATTCCGTCGGATGGAACGTGATGCAGTCTCGTCGAGATCATGCCTTTCCCTTCGCTCTCCCCCCGGAGTTCTCCACAAAGCGGCTGCCAATGCTGCAAGCTAGGTGGTCGCTATGTAGAGTAGGACTCTGCCCTCCCCCAGTCCGAAGCGCCTCCAAGTGCGAGGGCGCAGAATCACCGGCAATGAACAAATGACAATACGACGAGGCACTTGAATAGGAGTCGTGGCAGTTAAAACATCCTCACGTCTTGAGACTTATTACAAAAAACATTTGAACTGGTATGAGACATCTTATCCTTCATGGAGTCCATTATGTCATATTGTGGCTTGCGTTTTACCAAGGAGAGTAGAGAGTAGAGTTCTCTACTCTCCTTTCGTTTTACATTCAATGCACCAAAAAATTACAGTACCCGAGTGATAATCAATTACATTTCTTGCTGAAAATCAAAGGTAACGTCCATGTTCTAGGGGAAAACTAAATGTTATAAAAATGTTAATGTGGCACAGCGAGCAGTTTCGCCAAATAGTCTTCATCATGAAGTGATAATCCGCTCTTAGACCGGTCTCAAATGTCGAGTCTCCTTATAGCGTGGGATATCTCTGGTTCCAAGAGGCTTCACGTTCCCTCGTTTCACTGATACGTCACGCGTGACCAGTGATCCGCTACTACGTCATCTCGGCTCGCTTTTCCAGCACAGTGATCGTTTACAAGTATGATGATATGGAAAATATATATGGTAAATGAACATGGTACAAATATATTATTATAATTCTTATCCACTTATTGTAATTCTTTGATCGATGCATTTACAATATAATAAAGTTTTTCATATGCATATGGATTATTAGAGAATACTCATGAAAATTTTATATTTACACGTTTGCATTAACTTCATACGTACGACGTGTAAGGAAAATGGCGAATCGCTTTCCGTTATGCGGAACCTAAATTGACGTGAAAGCAGGCCCTCCTTCCTCCCAAGAATGTGATTCGCAATGTTTCCGGCAAGGGGGGCTGAGTTTGAAACCGTCGGGATTATCTCGAATAGGTAACCAAGGAGTCACGTGGCATAAACACGAATGATTCGCAAAGTTGATGTGTTAAAACCGCTGATTACGACATCATTCTTTGTTCACACTTGTGTTATATCTCAACTGGGGGCTCTTTAGTTGGAATAGATGAGAAAAACTCAAGTGAAAACAATTATCGATGTTGAAAAGAGCGATTCGGACACATTAAATTTTGAAACCATTCGCGTTTGTATCACGTGACTCCTTGGTAACCTATTCGAGATAATCCCGACGGTTTCAAACACAACCCCCAAGGGGCCTTCTGTGCATTGGCTTCCCCCTTATTTTTCAACTTCTTCTTCCTTCCTCCCTCCCGCGCGTAACACAGCGGATGCTGAGAGAGGCATTTATTGAAAATGACTTATTTCTTACTCTGTGTTGCTATTCTCCTACGGATGTGCGTCTTAATTTGAGCGTGTCTTTCTCCGAAAGACCCGAGAGGCTCTTCAGCGAAGCACTCGCTGAGTCTACACACGTTAGCGTCTCCACTTCCGTCAATCACGATGCTTTTGTCCAATGAGACTTGCTGCAGGTCACTTCTCCTCCCGTCCCCCTCCTCTCTTCATCCCGACACCCTCTTCATGACTCAAGTCCTTCAGCATTGGTCCAAGTATCTCACATGCTTGCTTCCCTTCCCTTTCCCCCTCACTACTTCCTTAGGCTATGCTGCCTTCGGATCAGGTTCTTTCTCCTTGTGTCCGGAACTTTTTTATCGAGACTCATAATCGCCTCCAGGAACCACTTCATCAGGTCTTCCATTCTTCGGCCCCAAATTCCAAATGCCTCTGTTGCTTCTTTGGCCTTCGTCGTTTGTATCTCACACCCTTAAAGGACTATCTGACTGGCTGCTCTCAAAATCTCAAGCGTGCACTGTTGATTGTCGGTAAACTTTTCTGATTGAAAAATGCCCTTTCTTTCTATGCTATTCCACTGATTTTCCTTGTTGCTTCTTCAAATACTGGTAATTTTAATAGCAGTACTCATATGGTATGGTTCTCCAATGACTAAGTGTACTATATCGCACCTTGCTAAATTGAGCTCTTAATTCAGGGACAAACATGGCACCCTTGAATCATGAACCCTTTTCCACCTTCGGGGTGCTTGCCCTGAGCGGTTGGACCAACCTGGCCGCCTCTCTCAATCCCCTTCTTCTTCCCAATTAGCATAAGTCCACGACATCGTCAATCTTTTCCATCCTCAATTTAATACATCTGTTTCACTGGGATCTTTTTTTCCTATCATCAAAATCCTTATTTAATTTTCAGTTATCTGCGAGTGACTTCTCGTAATTTTCTTTTGTAAGTTCACCAACACCTTTCCTTGACATGTTTTTAACATTAGCAACCAAAATTCCGATGGAACCATGCTATTTGGTGTTTTTCTCCCAGCATTTTTCTCAACTTTGAAATAATCCCACGTCTGTGACTTCTACTGCCCTATCAATGAAGGCATTTGAAACCTCGGGGAATGGGATTCACCCACACAAAACTTTGTACCTTTTCCCGAGCTGATGGATCCATAGTTCGAGGTAATTACTGCTGGATCCAGATTCAATTACACCTAACCTGTCTTTACATAGACTATTATTCTGTCACTAAATGTCACATCACTCCTATTTCGAAGCATAAAATACAAGGTAGTGTTATCAACAAATTTCTCCGAACCTGCAAATACTACATATGTTATTTTCCCATTTCCCCCCCATAGACTATAGTCTAAGAAACGCGATATCTCCTTCATCTCTGTACTCCTCCTGGCAACCCAAAACTAAACTCTTCTTCGTACAAAATTTTCCATGTCCTTCGCCATGTTCTTCTACATTTCATAACTCAGATGATTTTGATATTTTTGACGGAGAGTACATCGTCAGGCGTGCCGTTGTGAAGGATGTGCGCGCGTGTACTTCATTGAAGTAAGGTGTGGTGTTTTTCTCGTCGAATTAACTGCACAGTGTGTACCTGGGTGTTCCAGCAGGCCCCACTTTGGCCAAAATGGACCCGAGGGAACATCCCAAGAAGACCCTCCTCGTATTCTCGCGAATATGAATAATTTCGTAGGAATTCTATGAAGTTTTTCTGCTTCCGTGCTTCAAATCACTCTTCAAACGCGTTTTCTCCGTTTTCGGCGACGCAGACGTCTTCTGGTGCGCTATTCGCGAAAACACTCGCGCATGCATTGCGTCAGAATCAAGTCGCACTCTTCTCCAATCCTTTCCTTGCATTATATTACTTCACATAATTGGCCACGCCCTTTGGAGTGGTTTCTCATTGGGTGATACCCACTTTTCCACCTAAAAGCTTTTATTGCACATTGCTGAAATCCACCGTCTACATTTTTATCCAGATTGTCATGGCTTCTTAACGGATGTTATCCCATCACCCTTCTGGAATTCAAATTTTCTCTTGATTATCAGTCCCATGGCTTATTCTGTGATTTGGAGCCTCCTCTGGTGATCTCGTCATTTTCTTTCTCCTCGGTTGCCATTAGTCCCCTTTGAATTCCACACGGCAATTCCACTGTAGTTGGCACTAATTTGTGTTTTGATGTCATCTGCTACTTAGCAGGTGAGTGAAAAATCGACAATAGTCCTAAGCAGATATGGGTGACAAAACTTGTTAACAGCCAGTTTCCTCCGTAGCGTTCTCAAACCTGTACAGTGACAGTTAAAAGGGTTTCTTGCAATCATGCAATTTTATTCACAATTTATTATGCATGTATATGGTGGACGAAATGGTCATTGAACACGCATTTTGTCCCAAGACAATGGGGGGCGTTTGCCATATTTTTTTAATCGCCGATTCTGATAGTGTGTGCAAAATAAAAAGACACGTATTTTCCCTTTTTTCCTTCCGTCAATTATTTCTCGAGTTATAAGCGTCGAAAAACTGATGTTCTTAACCCTTTCGGAAAAGTGGGCGTGGTGCAACCACTGACGTATATCGACTTCGTCCAATCACAACTGAGCCCGCGAAGCTACTTCGCCTTATCGCAAAGGGGGGACACAGCTGACTCTGCCAATAGAAGCGGTTGCGACAGGATGTGTGAGCAGACCTTCCGAGAACCCCCCTCCACTCCCTTTCCTTCCCCTAAAAACAGTCAAGGACGGGAGGAAAATGACGTCAATGTTATCACAGCAGCTTTTATGGTGGGCGTCACCTTTTGCTTTTTTTAATTTTTGATTTATGACTGAATGGCTCTGAGTGGAAAAAACATTTTACCAATTTTACAATTTTAGTATTGCATTGCAACAATTTTAACAATTTTAGTAACAAATTTAGTAATAGTTGTAACAATTTTAGTGGAAAAAACATTGTACCAGATCTTAATTGAAAATGAATTTCCACAAAGTTGAGACTTGTACAATTGAGCTGAATGGCTCTGGTTAGAAGATATATTTTTTCACTAAAATTCATTTTTCGTATCCATCTAAAGATTTCGTGCACAATTAGGTTCCGAGTAACCGCCCCCATTGGAGTGTTTACCTCGGGAAACCCTGTCCTTTGAGGAGAGGGGGTTTCTCCAAAATGACTCAGTGACTCCCTGACTCAGGCTTACCAACTGTGAGAAGGCGATGGCCGAGACGCCGAGCTCGAACTCCCCCATCCCGAAGACGTAGAGCGTCTGCAGCGTCTCCGTGCTCCAGATCCGGATGTGGGCCTGCGTCTTCCGGTTCCGGCCTGCCCTCTGGCCGGAGGCCACCATCTCGCGGGAAGGGTGAAGCGCCATGCTGCGGGGGGGGGAGAGAACCACGCACAATTCAGAACAGGAGTGACGGGAAACACATTGGAAAAGATAGGGGAAACACTCGGAGAAAAGATTCCGCCGCCAAAAACATCCTTGATTTACCCTTCCCTAAAGAATGAGGGGAGACTCAACTCAGAGCCGTCTCTTACGTGGGACGGTGTGTGAAGCCAAGACATGAGATGATTCCTATGTTCTCACGTCGATATCAGACGCAGACTCTGAGAGTGTATGTAGCACTGTGTAGCAGAAACATTTGTATCAATGGTGGGGTGAACATTATTTATTAATGGGTGTGTTTTGTGAGCGCACAAGGTAGTATAAGGATGCAGTCTCAGATTTCCTTCTTTTATTTCCTCAAATTGACGGGAGTTTTTCCAACAGTAGGTCACCAGTAATATCCTCTCTCATCCTTATTCCCATAAAAATGGCAGGGGTAAGATGCTGAAGATTAAATGGATCGACCGAGTAAGTAACGAGGAAGTGCTAAGAAGAGTGGGAGAAAAGAGAAGTCTGCTGACAACTCTAAAAAGAAGAAGGGAAAACTTAATCGGCCATATCTTGAGACACGATGGCCTGATGAAGACTATCGTCGAGGGAAAAGTGAACGGGAAGAAAGGGAAAAGGCAGGTCTCGTATGAGATACATGGAACAGGTCGTGAAGAATGTAAAAGAGAAGAATTACGTCACAATGAAAAGGTTGGCCGATAGAAGAATCGAGTGGAAAGCTTCGTCAAACCAATACTAGGATTGTTGACCCTTGATGATGATGATGCCACAAGCTCTCAATTTCTGTCCCTCCTACACCTCCTAGACAGGAGGATTTTACCCACCACTGCTGATTTCAAACTCCACCGGAAAGACAATATATGTCATTATCAAGATGTAAAAATAAAAATGTCCGATCCTTAATTAACCTTAATTTAGGGGTGGGGAGGGAACGAGGGGGGAGGGGGGGGTAACTATGGTAGGTGAGAAATCCCTGTTTTGACTCTTGGGGGGAGTGGGTATAGTGGAAAGGAGGGGGGGGGGAGAAAGGCGAACTCCCAAACAAGGCCAGCAATGACGTCAATGCAAGGACAGTAGTCAAATACATTGTAGGTACAAAACCGTTACAAATTTAAAAGCGGTGAATGACCATCAAATAGAACATAATTTACAATGTTGACATTAGACTTCTTCCTGGCATTTGTTATCTCATATTGTTCAAGAAAATCTAATTTTTACCCTTGTTCTACACATGTAGAATTTCAGGATCAAAATTACTGCAGTGATTAAATTCTAGTAGATGTTTTGCGAACATTGAAGATATATCACCAGTTGCAAAGCATTTTGCATGTTCACTACATCTGATAAAAAACTTTCTTCCCGTTTGGCCAATGTACCTAGCGTTACATGGATTGCAATTTAATGAGTACACACCGCTTTTGTCCCTGTTTTTAAAAGTATCCTTCACGTTGAATAAAATTTTTCCAATGGTCACGGGGTTATAAAAAGATAGATTAAAATTATTCACCGGCATGGCTTTTATTACCCTGTTAGTATTTGCCTAAAAAGAGGTATTTTGCACCACCGTGATGGTTTTTATTTTTTTATTTTTTACATCTTGATAATGACATATATTGTCGAAACCATGGTTGAAACCAATAAAACCTTTGTGTGGAACGTACAAAGTGGATTTTCATTTCTAATCGAGCGGTTCCACAAAGTAAAGCCTCAAACTTTGATCTATGAACGTTACTGACTTTGTAGGAGCGTTGGCCAATGTGGATTGACTAGAGCTGTACAGTCGCATGAAAACAGTTTTACCGGGCAGGGAAGAAAAGGAGTGGGTTGACTACAGGCCTCCATTGCCTACGACCCACTGTCAATCATGAGGAAGTAATTTAAGAAGAATATTTTGGTTGATTTATAAAAAGGTATCTAGGGAACTGCATTGATAAAGTTCGATAAAATAATTGCATCTAATTTGCACATAAGTTAAAATACGCTTCCAATCTTTGGAATCTTTGCAAGACAAAGTCCTTTCGCTACCCTACCCTCCATTGTTATTTTGACTTAATTTTACTCTCCGATAAATGCCACTAGAGTGTCTTTACGATAGTTCTGGGTAGGCCGTGTAAACGCAGGTTAGTTTTAGCCGCCATATTAACTACCATTCTACCCTAGTAATGTGAACGGGGCATTTTGAGCATTTAAAACAGTAACCGACTACTCACCACTGGATGTCCTCGGAATGGGCCACGTAATGGCGCTGCGTGTCTTCATCCCGGTCGTACAGCACGGCGACGGCGGCCACGTAGTACAGCAACTCGCCGGTCGGCAGCACCCACAAGTTCCGACGGGAGTCCGTACCCCGATACCCGTATCTGGGAACAAGTCAAGTCTCCTCACAACATCCTTGCCATAGATTGAAGAAGAAAAGTTCCCTTCTTTAATCTATGATCCTGACCCACCCTCGCGGCCGCTTAAATCACTCGCCAGCGCTGCATCTGCGCGCGCATGTCGAAAATCAAGCTCTAACCCTCTCGTACATGCAAAGAGAATCTCTCGCGCTTGATTTTTATTTAAATCTAGATTCCGTAGCTCTTTTTGAGCTCTATTCTCCCAGTAGGTGTGCCCATTTGTGTGTGTGTTTTTTCTGAGTGCAAGTGCGTTTTGTTTGCGTTCATAACCAAGGCATCCTGACCAGGGTCCCATCAGCCCTGTGAAGGATCCCAATTGGGTTGAGTGTCTGTGGTTGTGTCACTGACGAGGAAGTCACATTCCCTTAAAGTACCACAGGAGGGTTTTCTGGTTGAGAGGCTGTGGTTGGTCACTGCTGTGAAACTGGCCCTCCCGCAAACCAACACAGCTATTTGTCCTTGACGAGGGTTGCCAATTTTACGGCCATTGGAGAATTTTAATTTTAATTTAAATTTTATTTGTCACTTTAGGAGGCCGTATAGCTCATCTCCTTAGAACCGTAGCCTATGTCAAGCCACTTGGAGAACTTCGGGCAACGCCTTCAACAGGGATTCAACACTGGTTTTCTGCAAACATTGAATGGAATTGAGGAGGATTGATGCCATATTTTTGACCCGAGTTTGAATTATTAGCCAAGTCTTCTCGAAAAATCTACCAGTGAATATCCATAACGAAGAACAAGATCTCAAAATCCACACAATTTAATGTAAGAAAACCGACATGTGAGTGGACATTCTCTTCAAGGTAAAACTCCTTTACGGCCGTGAGCTTTGTATGGCCAGAGTCACGTAGTCATGACAAGGAGGGTAGTGGGAGGAGAAAGAAGAAGTATGAGCAATAGTGCAGGAGGGTTAAGGAGCAACAAAGGTATAAGGAGGGATGGTGCTGGAAAGTAAACTGGAAGTGAGGTCTCCAGGAGGATCTAAGGACGGATCGGGAACACATGTCATTACATAACCTTACATTATGCGGAGTATTCACATTGATCCATATAGAGTCTAATGGGGTCGTTTACCATATTTCTTCTTTGCCGAATATGATAGAGCTTGCAAAATAAAAAGACTCGTATTTTTCCGTTTTTTGATCCGTCAATTATTTCTCGAGTTATAGGCGGCGAAAAACTGATGTTTTTAACCCTTTCGGAAAAGTGGGCGTGGTGCAACCTCTGACGTACATCGACTTCGTCCAATCGCAACTGAGCCCGCGAAGCTACTTCGCCTTATCGCAATGGGGGGGGGGGGGGCACATAGCTGGCTCTCCCAATGGGAGCGATTGCGACAGCATCTGTGCGAGCAGACCTTCCGAGAACCCCCCTCTCCACTCCATTCCCTTCCCCTAAAAGCAGTCAAGGACGGGAGGAAAATGACTTCAATGATATCACAGCAGCATTTTCGGTGGGCGTCACCTTTTGCTTATTTTAATTTTTGATTTATGAGTGAATGGTTGTGGTTAGAAATTAATTTTTTCACTAAAATTCGTTTTTCGTTTCCATCTAACGATTTCGTGCCCAAAATTGCGATTTCGGTTCCGAGTAAACGCCCCCATTTAAACCCTTTGCTTAAATCATAAAAATTTGGTTCAAAATCGCTGGAGTGGAATATTTTACAAATAAGTATTGCGAAACGAGAAGTGCCGTCGTTGTTGATAAATATCATCGTCTAACTTCCTTAACCCGTACAGAAAGCTTTCTGCAGGTTGGTACAATATCTTGAACGCCTCAATGACTGTATTCCAAGAAGTAAGCTCCACTCCCGTCCAAATTACTCGGTCGATCACTAGACGGGGTGAAGGCGGGAAAACAGGAGAAGATCTTGTTTTTAGGCATTATATCATATTTATTATTTTACTTACGACTGGCAGCACACGCTATGTATCGTAGGAGTCTTTATGCTAATAGAAAGTTTTGCTATATAAATTAATTTTATTCTTTTGCAGCGCAGGTCAGATAAGGTTAGAGAAATGAGCTGTGTCTCAGATTGTTTCCGATACCCGGTAGTAAAGTTACACATAGGTGAATAAAAGACTATAATTCACTTTCCAGCACAAAACCTCCTTATTTATGTTGCTTCTTACTCCTCCGGCATCATTATCCAAACTGATCCCCACTTCCTCCTTCTCAAGACTTCATTTTCCATTCCACATATAAGGCTCACGACCATTAAGGAGTTTTACATTGAAGAGGCCACAGTTTGTCGACATAGGTCAGTTGTCTTGCATTAAAGAGTGTGGATTGTGAGTTTTTCGTTATGGAGATCAAATATTTCCATAAAGAGACGACTTTGGTACTCAATTGGCACGAAATAAAAGTTAACAGCGTCAAGGCAGGTTATTTTCCTTCCATATTTTTGTGCCAATAGGCTCGACGGTTGTTATTTTTTTCAGTTAGTACTTGTGTTTAATGTCATGGTTCGACAGGAGGCAATAATTCTTGGCGGTGATGTTAGGTCGTTGTAAAGTCTTAAATCGGTCTCATTACGAATTTCATTATTATTTGTCCCTAACTTTTGTGAATTTTAACACCGTTATCAACACTCTCACGAAGTAAATACTTAAGATCATATTCAGTACCCTTAATGTTAGCTACCTCCCGTTCTACTTATTTGAACATTTTATTTACGAGTAGTTTTTTTGCTGTCTTACCATGAAAAATTCTCTATTATTTAAATATGAATGTTAGCCATGCCATTTAAGAATTTAAATCCAATCTCTCTTTTCCGAAATCAGGGCCTCGATCATGGATCTTCATGAGGCGTGCGCTAGCGTTATCGTTATTTATTGATTAAACTTATCTCAGAGAGAACGTAATCTCCATTCTTCATTTTTCGCACAGCACTTCAAATCACTTATTACAATCAGTGGAGTGAATTTTATAGACGGTTATTGTTAACCCTGCGCTACACTAGGGGTAAGCGTTAACGATAAAGATTGCGATAACGCGAAAAATATATCCGTGATTCCACACCAGGGCCAGTTACTGGATGCTACGTTAAATTTCATTCCCATCTTTTACAGTGAGTTACACTAAAATGGGGTTGGATGTCGTGAACTGTTCTCTCGTTTATTTGGCAAGGCATCGATGTCTGTAGTGAATTGTGGAAGTTTGTCGAGGGCTGCGGACGAAGCGACAGTGAACGTCGTAATAGCCCACCCCTACAGGGAACACCCCTGAGCATCTTGGCTAGCGGAAGGATACACCCATTCGAGCTGCAGCCTCTTGTCGGGCGGAGAGTTGTCTGCGGGCGGATGGTGCAGCGGCGGGTAGAACGTCCTCTTCAGCCCTCGCAGGATGAGTCGCAGCGGCTCCTCTTTCAGCACCTCCACCAGCGAGTAATCTGCAACGGATAAAAAGGCCTTGCCTGCAATGCACTCCTCGGTCGCTTAGAAAGCAGCTCCACATTTCATCGCCTGCCACCGCACGTGCTACTGCGACTAATTTGTTTGACTGATACATATTGTGACTATTGTTCTTTAACTCTTTTCTAAAACTTCAAAATATCTTTTGGCGACCCTTACACTCCTCTCCTCAATTGGTATTTTATCGGTTATTCGGAATAACTCTTCATTCTTACATCATCCTCTTAAATTGAAAATAGATTCAAGTAACTTTTTTCGTGCATAGAAAGTGTCCAAGAAAAGTATTCTAGGCTTTCTGTGGTGTTCCGTCCTAGGGTCCTTGTTGCTCGCCATTGATTGGCAAGATCTTCCTAAATAATCAAATACCGTAAGTGTATGTTCTTCTAAGCTGATGATTTGCAAAGCTATTTTCACTTGGTCTCCATAAATTAGCGGATACGAGCATGGACATCAAATCTAAAATGATGCCACTCCAGAAGTAAATTCTCTCTCGTCGAATAATTTTAAAACGTAGGCAATTGGTAATTCGCGAAATGATCGGTAGTCAATCGACTCATGATGACTCTGGTGATGACGAAACGATGAGGGATGATAACATCCCTTGTCTCAGCATCGATTGTGCTCCTTTTTCTTATAAAGAAAATAACGGTAGCCTAGGCTTACAAATGAACGCCAATTTAACATGGCACGATCAGGATTTGCGTTTTTCTAATGAAATTAACGCGATGCTATGTGAAATTAAAAGTGACAAAATATTCTCCCAACTTATTTTTTTTAAATCCTTTATCTCTTTACCATTTTTTTACTAAAAAACAAGAAAATTATCGCTAAGCATTGGAGAGTTAGCGGTGGAACAAGTGAAAGTAGAAGTCACTATAGGCAGACAGGGTGTGTCAAAGCATACAGACAATTACACTATTTAGTACAATTGCAGTATGCAGTGGACTCTCGTTCACACGCTCATAAAAAGACCCGACAAACCTGTGCGTGGTAACGAGGGAAACGTGGTAAACAATTCCCCGCGTCAGTTGAAGTCGAATGTGCGCGTTGTACAACTCTCAGGGGAGAAATAAGCTGGAAATTCATTTTATCTCATTCCGTAGATAGCTAGTGTTCATTCACTGTAACAAAGATTCATTTTCCCTCGTAGGGCCTCCCAAGAAAATACGTACAACGTATGTACCTTATCTTGATGCGCATTCAATAATTAATTATGGCAATAGCGGCCAAAGAGCATGGTTTTGTATACACAGTCCACGCAGAAAGACTCATTTTTATGGCATTATATCTCAAAAACGGAAGAAAAAATATTAATATAGAGTATATCAGCGTGTAGATGGTTTAGTCTTTCATTTGATTTAATTAACAAACTTTTTAATTACTTTTGAGCCATGTTTTTGCTGTGAGGATGCAAAGTGACACAATTATTTTGAATCGCAGAGGGCAGTATCTCTTTGGCGGTTGTCATAACAATACGAAAGGCACAAATGAAAGGAAAATTTGATATAATATGAATTGTACTCTTGCCATGATGTTCTTTAAGTTTTAAATGCTTTATTTATATTCGTTTAAGTTATTTTAGTCAATTTACGAAACCGGGTTCTCATTGTGAGTTCGCAACATTGGAAACACGCGATCATCGTCGTCCTCAATTTAAAATTTATGATGCGAATCCATTAACGTGATAACACTGGACAATGCCGCAATACTTCATTTGATTTTTTAAATTTGTTTTGGAGCGAATACAGAAACACCAAACAACGTATACTTTGATTAAAACGAACTGGAGTTTAGTATTGACAGCAGAACTTTAATTTTTGCCACTATTTCAAGACGCTTTATGCGCTGACGTTTGTCTACTTCTTGGCGGAGGTTGAGGCATTTTTCAAGTTATATTTTTCTTTTCACCACAGGCCTTCCATTGGCCGATTCTAAGCACTTGTCTCACTTTTACTGTCACGAAGTAATGGTCCTCGCGTAGTTTTGATGCCCAGTCGACACTTGTAAAACGAACATATCATGATAAAATGCAGGGCTTTTGGGTAAACTTTTAATTATTTATAAATTTTTAAACCATAATATACCTATTAAAATATCTCTGTGAGAAATAACAATATTTTGAAGCAAAAATTAAACTGTTGGCGAGGTATCCATCGCCAAATCAGCCAATACGGTTATTATTTTCCTCGGACAAATTTGGTTTGGCCCTCTTCCTCTGCTACGCGCTAACCAGCATTATTTACGTGCACTGTGACGCGGGCCTGAGGAAATTAGCGTGCAAACGAGGAAATCGTGCTGTCAAGGAACGTATCCAATGGAACAGAACCAGGAGCTACCCAACAGACACTTGAGAACTCACATTCGACGGACGAGAATCGGCTAAGAGCAGATATGCTGTGAGTGTTTCGAAAGTGGCTGCTGGCCTTTTGTTAATCCTTTGATTGTTGGGGAAGCAATTTTTTTAATGTTTCGATTAACAAGTCCGAATGACTCGTAGGAAATTCGCGGGAGATATTCATCGTGTTTACTTCTGCGTGAATGGTCCAAGGAGATAAAGAAAACCTCGCCAGCAAAGGGACTCCCAAACGGAGTGATGCTTGGACCGGCTGCTGTTCCATATTCATCCGGAAAATAATATTGTATTCGGGGCCCGGAGATTTAGCGCGTTCAATTAGTTTTGTCATTAAGGTACGGTCCATATTAGGCCATTGCTAGTAATTATTGTGAGACTAAAATCTGATTAATGCTATTCAAGTAACCGTTGGATCCAATGTTAAATCTATTCCGTGTATCCTACTCACGGTGCCTTGGTATTCTACGTTACGAAAACTTGTGAATTGACAGAGTACCAGAAATTGAGAAATTTATTCCTAGAAACTGTTAGTCACCGTGAGATAGAGAAGGCAGCATCTTCTGTCTCCCATTACGAAATATTCCCACCGCTTCTCAATCACGTGCCTGTCTTAAATGGCCGGAATGACCTCAGCAGCTGACTGTTACCTCCCGCGAAAGAAGACTACGCTGACTCTTTCAAACCTCGGCATTTTTAAACATATTGCTCACAGCTATGACCGGAAGTATTCGGCAGAAACGTCACCCACTTTTGAATTTCGAAACGCTTGCTCTTTTAAAATCCGTTAATCAACTTGATCCGCAGTTATCTTGACCAGTCATAAAATTACTAGTGCAGGGCTTACAAGATCGTTAGCCCTGTTTGAAACAATAGTCTTTAATGCGTCCTTTGAGTGGCAGCAATGGGCGGAAAATATTGAAGATCGCATTTTAATATCAGTTTATCAGAGCAAAACCATATTTACGATTGCCTTCGCTGGTATTTCAAATCCAAAACGTTGGGGACTCGATGAAAAATTTCTCTCGCTCAGTGATTGAAGCCGAAGGTTGGTTTTTATAGGTGAGAGTAGAGCTCACCCCGTACTAAGACAATGGCGTGTGAAATTCAGTGAACATTCAGGGTAGGGGGGCGTATTCCTTTCCCTGGGCCACCTCCGATTTCCTACGAAGTTCTGACACGCAGAAAATCGAATCGCGAGGATTTTAGGTGTACAGAAAGTCTCTTGCCCGGGATTCGAACCCAGGACCCTCCGGTCAGTAGCTCAGTGCTCTATCCACTAGGCCCGAAAAATTTCTGAGGACAGAATGATCAATGTCAAAGCATATGTAAACTGATAAACATACAGACAATGGGGTCGTTTACCATATTTTCTTATTGCCGAATCTGATAGAGTTTGTAAAATAAAAAGACCCGTATTTTTCCGTTTTTGATCCGTCAATTATTTCTCGAGTTATAAGCGGCGAAAAACTCATGTTTTTAACCCTTTCGGAAAAGTGGGTGTGGTGCCTCCTCTGACGTATATCGACTTCGTCCAATCACAACTGAGCCCGCGAATCTACTTCGCCTAATCGCATAGGGGGACAAACAGCTGACTCTGCCAATGGGAGCGGTTGCGACAGGAACTGTGCGAGCAGACCTTCCGAGAACCCCCCTCCACTCCATTCCCTTCCCCTTAAAGAAGTCAAGGACGGGAGGAAAATGACGTCAATGTCATCACAGCAGCTTTTTCGGTGGGCGTCACCTTTTGCTTATTTTAATTTTTGATTTACGAGTGAATGGTTGTGGTTAGAAGATTAATTTTTTCACTAAAATTCGTTTTTCGTTTCCATCTCACGATTTCGTGTACAAAATTGCGATTTCGGTTCCGAGTAAACGCCCCCATTACATTGCTTATTACCTACAATTACATCAGTCGTTACAATGACACTTGCACCACTCCTTGACGAAAATTACGCCCCAGTATCGTGCCAACTCTTTGCAATGCACTAATATTCTGCTGGCCTCCTGAAACTCCTCCCTCGCGCCTCCTTGCAAGAACCAATATCCCCTTCGCTAGTGCACCATGGGCATGCTTAATGCCACTCCCTTCCGTCAGAGAGCGCCCCCAGCTCATCCCCCGCGCTTTGCCGACACGTTCACCCGGACTTCACACCCGGATGCGGCAAAAGCATCCCTCATGCACTCACCCCTGGCGGCGTCGCCGTCTCCGTACGTGACGGACCTCTTGCTGCCGCCGCGGCTGCGGGAGCGCCGGCGTCGCTCGGCGTCTGCGGCGACGCTGCCGGCGCGGCTGCGGCGCCCGTCCCCGTTGAGCGCCGACGCGGTGCGGCCCAGCAGGGGCGAACCTCCGTGGCACAAGTAGAACGTCTCCACGTCCGCGAACTCGTTACGCAGCTGAGAGAAACTGCGGACCTGCCACACGGGAGATGGAACAAGGCGATGACATCACTTCTGTGAGCAGTGGCAGGGGGGAAGAGGGGAAACAAATCCACGTGGAACCGTAATGAAGCCATTTAATCCTGGTTATGACTTATAGTTCTTATGATTAGATAGAGGCTGAATTGAGGGAGTTTGGTCGGTGGACAACGGCAGGGAGGAAGGCAGCATTGGAGGGGGAGTCTTGGAAAAAGAAGGAAGATTGGTTGGAGGGAGAGCAGCCGGTGGGAGGAGGCATTGGAAGGATGAGGCTGCATGCAAGGTGGTGGATGTGGAGTGCTGAAGGATGGATTGAGGATGAAATGCAGAGAGTGGGAGGGAATTGGCACGCTTAGACAGGTGGAGGGGAGGCAGTATGGTTGGCGCCAGGATGCGAATAGAATGTGATTGGAATGTGTTCATGGTTAAGAAAGAGACATGATGCGTAGAAACTGAAAATTTTGTGAATGGTTGATGTGAGGCTACAATGGAGGGATAATGGTTGGAGGGAGTTTAACAGCAAAAAAGAAAAATGGAGATAATGGAGATTCTTAATCTGATAAATACTGTAATATGAAAGGGGGGTGAAACCCCCATTTGTAATTTGGATGAATGAACACGCGTCCTCCTGATTCCCTCTGGGAAGAGGAGGTGCATGTTTTTTTATTAGTTCACATGATTATTTCACGCTGATGGCAATGTGAGGCACCAAACATGTTCCACGGAATAGTAATCTCTCAGTCGACTCTCAAGGATCAACTGCTGAGAGGATAATTACTTAGTAAGGAGTCCCGTTTGGCATTGGAAATATGGAAAAAGAGAAAACGAAAACAATGATCGGTTGGTTCACCCTCTCAGCCACGGTGCAGCAGACTTCCGAATGCACCGCTGAATGATACAAAGTGCGTACCGTAAGAAGAAATTACCTCGTTGCCGGAGAGGGTGTACATCTGCTTGGCGCCAGACATTTTGAGCACTTGTCCCAGATCCTCCAGGACTTCTTCAAATGGCTGAGTTGTCCTCAAATTGAGCAGAACGCGGCACTGGGGAAAGAAAATTATAAACAGCTGAATTTGCAATCGTGAAGTTTATGTCTTGCGATGGCGGCTTCTGAGTGAAGAGAAATTCTGATTCATCACTCTGGATTTTAAAATACTGATTTCATATTTCATCCCTCTCAAAAATCGTCTCGTAAAACTTTTGAAATTACGATATAACTCCCAAATAGAGTTCTGTAGTAGATAAGGCTGGGGGTTTACACAACCCCGGACAGGCAGAGAGGTGAGGGAGACATAACAATGCAGGAGAAGTGAGGGTCTTAAGCGGGTTTGATTTCGGCCTCGATCCCGGCATGCAAATCGATCCCTGAACTCGTGTGAAACCGACGGGATTATCTCGACTCCTTTCATTATCGACTCTCGATAATCGACGGGATTATCTCAATATCTCGACTCCTATTATCGTGACTCCTTCGATAGGTATCCAGGGAGTCACGTGGTATAAACACGAGAGTTTATTATTAAAAGGTTTTTTAATAAAAATATTAAAGGATTATTATAAACAGAGTGCTTGAATCGCTCGCATTACAATCTCACTCGCTGTCTTCACTCGAGTTTTTCTCGCCCGGGGGCTCTCTATGCTGTGCTATACGCTGAGATTCTCGAAAGCATATTTCTTAAGTGAAAATAGAAAACGGACATCAGCCTTTGATGTTATAGCTCCCTAATAATTCCTTTAGGTTGTTGGGGGTAATATTGATGGCGGTGGCATGAGATAACTAGTAGAATGTTTTTAGGGCCTCAACCTTTAGAATACCTATAGAACATGTAGAATACAATCTCAGCGACATTTTTGATGAAAGTTGAATGATCGAATCTCAGTGGAATGGTTTTGTAAAGCTCACCACATTAGCGAAGTGTTTTTACACATAGGAGCAGTAGGATCGTCAACATCCGAAAGCATTAAGACGAAGGAGCAAAATTTGCTATGTATAATTTGCTTAAGTGAGGGAAATATTTCAATAGAACGATTCCGTTAGCTTTCATTTGGATTATCAATGCCTCAATATTAAGTTCACTACGCACAACGCGAGGGATCGCATTACGTGGCCATTCATTTTTATTCCCTATAGCCTTGAATATAAGTAGCTTGCTTGCAATTTCTGGTTTGAGCGCAATTAAGAGATAATGGAAACTTAAAGGATGAGAAACGATTAACGTGAACGTGTAGCGTGTTCGTGAAACCACAATGAAGATAAGAAAGTACTCAACCGCCACGTACGTCTCCGTAAGGAGATGGGGGCAACTTTAATCTCTACGCGTCTCCCGTACACGGAGAACCAATCAGAGACGAGTATTTTGAGGTATTTTTCAGGAGGTCGGTCGTTTGGACCGCCATAATACGTAGTACCTTTGCGATCCTTCAGACCTCTTTCGCGACCAAACCCTTGCTGCCAGAAGGGGACCTAACTGACCGTGTGCAATACTATTTTAAAAGCTGTAAACTGTTTAAATAGGCTGTAATTTATTATCCCTGTCGTATCCCTCGTCCTAATAGAGTTACGAGCCTCTTTTTATCATCAAAGTTCTACGATAATCTATTAATGAACTCATCTAGTCACTTCCAAAACATTTAATTTAAAAACGTCCGGTGTAAATTCTAATTTCAAATTTAAACTCGAACTTAATGTTATCAGTCAAATCGCCCACAATAATGGGTATGGATATCATTTAATATCTAGAATCTAAAATTAAAAGTTAAAATAACCAGCTTGTTCACATTCTAGCTCCCTGTCACCCGCTGAAACTAAAAATGAAACAAAATGCTTTAAAATGCCTTTCATAGGTCCCTTATCATCTGCGGCATTAAAGGCTATCCCTCGGGACACTTTCAACCCGTTTTCTTTTATAATACTCAAACTTTGGGCCGTCAGTTGAATAATTCTTAGGATTTTATTGAACTCATTTTAAGAAGTGGAGTACATAAACTTGCATGTAAAAAATGTTAGGGATTTTAAACAGGACAAACTGGTCGTAATTTTGAAATATGGACCAATGGCCACAGGACGTGCTTAAAAAACAAAGACGATTCGTCGGCTTTCGCCAGGCACCTGCTTGAAATGGTCCACATTGGATGACTAGCTGACACGTTGCACTTCATTAGCGCTTCCTTGGATTCCGCGTTTGTTTGGAATGACAATCGCAATGCGCAATCGCACCTCGTCCTAAATATCTAATGCTCAGCTGCAGAAGATTGCCAGTCCAAATCAATGTTTACAGTGGTCTAAATTATGAAAAGTAAATTACACTAAAACCTAGGATTTACGAGTATGATTCTTTCGTGGATCTACGCGCTCTCGTAGATCAAAGCTCTCTATATCAAAGAATTTTTTTCCTTTCAGAATAATGGAAATGGAAGTGATTCGTCCCAAAATCCAAAATTTTTAATTCGCATAAAACCATCAAGGTACATGTATATACAATGTTAACCAAATTGAACTGCATTTATAATAGAATACCTGTTATTATGAAGGATAGTTTACGTGAGAAAGGCTATTGTTGGGAAAAACAATATATATATAAAAGGACAACCTTGCGCGATGCCAAAGCTTCGGCCTTTGATGTTATTCTTCGATAGTAATTAATGTTGTCCATGCTATCATTAGAAATTTGCGGAAAGCATGAAGCACCTTAATTTTTATCATTTGATGTCGATTGAAAGAAGATCGCAAATCTGTTTGGACGAGTGATGCGACGGAGATAAAATATCGTCGCTCATTTGAATAGTCAATAACTTTTTAAATCGCATTGCACCACGCGGTCAGTATGATGTCGGTCCCCCTTCCTCGAGCGAGGGTCCAGAAAAAAAGAAGGTCTGACTGCGATCCGTTCCCCCCGCCGCCCCTTTCGATTCGAACTGTGACCGGACGTGTTCACGTTTCACCCCCTCGCGTGCACACGCTGCACGTCGATTGTGTCCCGACCCTCAGGGTCAACCCCTAGCGCCTTACACCCCTCCATCTGAAAACACCGATGGTAATGATCGAGGCGTGAGAAATTCAAGACATGCGGCACCATTGACTTTACCGACAGAAGAATACCCATATTTATTTCGGATACTAGCTGTACAGGATACTAGCAGGGAGGTTGGCAAGCTCCAATACTCCAGGACTTGTGTTGAAATGCTGCGAGTGATCTTTTTCGGTCCATTTATTCTCCCTCAGCCTTTATTGAGAGGCTCCACTTTCTCTTCTATTTTGTATACATTCCCTTACATTATTGTAATAGATTAAAATAAGTATCCAGCTGCATTGATTTAGGCTTTCATTCTTAAGAAATTATTCTACCTCTGGAATACTAGGATCTTTGGCCTTTCTTTGGCCAATTGGCAATATTCCAAACATGCTTGTATGTTAATAATTCATTGGGGAATATGGAGTGGTACCCTGCGTCATTTAGATCCTGTAGTTCGCTCGGTAAAAGCCACAACCCTACGCCTCCTCAAGGAGTGATTAAATTATTTGGAAGTCAATTCCTTCGACAGTTTGGCGACTGCTGCTGGCATCGGGTAGCCGTGGAAATCAGAATGGTGGGGGAAAGTCTGAACAGTGACAGCAATGCGTGGATGGTCAGCAGAACCGAGACTGTACGATTAAGCACCCAATCGAGAGTTGAGGTGGCTGGTTCGGAAATCGTGAGTCGCTGAGAACTTGTGCTCATATAATTTCAATGGCACTACAAAAATTGCTTGGACAAGATTTAAGTACACAACATTTTAACCGGATGCCTCAAATTCTCAAATCATATTGAAACATTGCCCTTTTGAATTAAAATGTTCTCATGAAACATAACATAAAACTTGACTTGATTCGGTTTCTAGGACCTGAACGTTGTCACTCTGTGCATATCCTTTGACCTTGAAGATGTTGTTTTTAATGTATGGATTGAAAAAGTGTGTAATTTTGAGTTATGGGTATTCGCATATTTTGCAGTGACGAAATAATTGTGATTAAACACTTAAACATTTATAACATTTGTTTAATCTCTCCTTTTCACTCGGCAACAACGCACATTCTGAAATTAAGCACTGCTGTTGTGTAGGCAATTGTTTCTGTGTTTCAGGCGGTCGTAACGGTAGGTGTCGTATTCGCCTATTCTCAAGAACTTTGTCAAGGGGACTACATTGTAATATTCGTGGACTTTGTGGTGTGATTTATTGTGGTTTCTCGCGCGTTCGCTTTCCCTCGTCTGATTCGACGTTGCCAATGCACCTCAAAACTTCGCGCGCGATATTTGAAAATTTAAGGAATATTTTATTTCTTTCGTATATACGGAGAAAATAAGTCGAAAACACTGGTTGATTTTCTCAGATACAAATTGTTGCCTAATATCCACATCATTTCAGTTTTAGGTGAAAATTTGTATGGTGGAAACGTAAATAATACATAATTTACCCTTACGAAGCGGGGTGCGCCATAAGGCCCCATGTTAAAAAAACCTTAAATGTCACAAAAACTACATTGAAAACCCCAAAAAAATTTCCCGTAGAATTTTAGAGCATAATTAAAGGAACAAATATTGCAATTATGAAGAAAATCTATGCACCTGTAAATTTCGAACCAGTCACCTTAACCTTCGATTTGACCTGAGCGTTAAAAAAAACCCTATCCTCGCTACACCCTGAAGACGATGAGACCCTTTGAATGGTGCGCGAATGCTTCACAGACGAGAATACTGGATTTCTGTGCACCGCGAATTTCATTGGCCGGGATACAATGGGTAATATGCATGAAATTTGTTTTTCGAAGATTAATGATGTACTTGATGCGAAATTTTCTCACCGATTTAAATATATTAGCCAAATTTTTCTACGCCCACCTCAAAGTTTATAAACGATATTAAAATGTTCCCGAAAATCGACGAAAGTCACGTGATCTGAAGAGCCTTCTGACGTCACTGCACGGTATAGGTTCCATATTGCTACGGAGATAGACATTTATATTTAAAAGAAAACGAAGTGAATATATTGTTTTGAGGTTTTTAGCCGTTTCTAGAACGAAACGATGCATGAAAAAATACTTAAACTTAAAAAAGCACATTCCGACAATTTCCTTTGGTTGACTCCCTTATGGCGGCGTTATCCTAAAAAAACCAGCGATTGCATGGACGTAGTAGAAATTCTTGGGCACTAAACAGGCATTATATATGTAATGGACAATTTGCTCGTTACCATCCATACTACGTAAATGAAAAATCGAAATACAATCGTTTATTGCAATAAACAAATGAGATAAAGACATACGTTATCGCCAAGTATTCATTTAACAACTTATCTCCACGCATAAACAGATAAACAACGCCCTTAGTGATACCGTGCTGTGACGTCATGCGATGACGTCGTGTTTTTAAGCTCCTAAAAACTTACAATTTTCAAAGAGTAATATCTTTGTAACTCAACTTAATTCTTCAACAAATTTTTCTCCGAGCACATTTTAGCTAATAAACTTCGCATTCAAAGAGTCGTGAGAAGTAGTGCACGTTTCCCATTCCGTTCGCAGAGGGGGTGTTTTCTCCTCACCTGCACTGCGTGGTCGCTGTCGTTGATGATCCGGATGATGCGGCCGGAGCTCGGCTTGAGCCCGGAGGTGGTCATGGCGGCGGAGGCCGCTAGCGGCGGCTGCACGGCCGCTGCCGACGGGGCGACGAGGGGCGGCGGCGGCGGCGACACGGATCCTCCTCTGCCCCTGCGTTGCGCGCGCCACCCTCCGGGATAAGTGCCGTACTTGGAGGCGGCCGCCCTGCGATCGTCAGCGACGTTGCTACTGCTGGATGCTCCGTACCACACACCTCCCTTCTTCCCGTAGTTGGCGTGCTGCAAAGGAGAGGGGGGGGGGTGTGAGGGGGCGAAACAGGGAGAGACAGTGCGCATGAGCGTCGCGTGAGTTGGAAAGGGGGCGGGCACATCCGGAGCGACAAGGCCGACGCCGTATCTGCCGATCGCCATTTGACGGTGCCTGCGTCATTTGACAGCGAAAGAGTGTGCGAGCCAATAGCATATTAATCCCGGGCAGCGGCCTTATTCACTAAGGTCTCGACACATTTCAGCTTCGGCAATGGCTGCATATTGAGGTCAAAGACTCGACGAGGCCCGATATGGACACGATTGCACCCGTGCAGGCGTCACCGAACACTCTTGTTGTTGAGGTTCGATAATTTTTAGGCCGTGATGAACAAGGCCTCAGCCCTGATCCCTTTTACGAGCTAAGATACACATGTACAATTGATAGCACATGCATCGCAATAAAAATGGTCTGGTCATTGGAATTAATCCCACCATGTCAAAATTTTAAAATTAAATGGCATACGAGAATTACGACTCAAAAGCCTTTCGCTTAAAAAAATCAGAATTTAGGCCAGTAATTAAATTTAAACCCAGTCGCTATTTTGTTTATTTTTGCTGTCATTTTTAGGTCACAGAAATGAGAACCCTCCCTTGCAATAGATTTCCATGTTTTTCGATAGTTGAGCCAATGGTCTCCTTTGGACGCGAGTTCATTTCTGAAATTTTGATTTTCTAATCACTATGGGTGCAAAACCAACTTACCAGATGTCAAGGCCTTCTGTGAATGTCGAACAAACTTGTGAGGGTGAGTTTTAAACCTTGTGCAATTAGAATGTTTCACGCACATGTTATGAATACAGTTTTCCTGGAACAATTCCAGTGCACGAGACCACGTGAAGTATTCCCACCGCTGAGAATGTGACCACACGTGACGAATCATATAATAATTAGTTCATTCCCACAGTTAGTTATGTGCATTGTTAGATCCCAAAAGACTTGAGTAGAAGTGCTACCTTTTTTAAAAGTGTTTTGCCACTTATTAGGAGATACCATATTTTGATCAAGAAAAGTCAATGTTTTTAACTCTTCCACGAGATCGAATATCTCCCGACTACTGCACATCCGTTTTCACCGCAGTTACTTCCATTAGAAAATAAAACTTGCTCCTTGGAAACTTTTTGGCACTCAGTTTCGTGAGAGCCACTCGGATTTCAAGTGGTGGTGTTGAAGGTTGATTGGCTGAAGGTCAATCGTGGTCAAAGTTGATTTGCGGTCGGGTCGCTGGGACACAGTGCGCATGCGTCATCGTATCCGCCGCTGAAACATCGGTTTCTTTTTTACTGCTCTCTTTGCACGATTTGTTTGCATTCAGTCCCGTTTACTTCAATTGACATCCAGTAATAATTGCTCAGTATTTAACGTGTAAAGTACAAAATTTATTTTTATGGGATTAGCGCCTTCCGTGCATACTGTCATCTACATATAGTTTATGGTCACATTATTTAAATTTCCTATTTTGATATTTTAATATCCCTGATCATTTATTGTGCATTGAGAAATAGTATGTATTTGATGATTTTCCTTTGAAATATCCTATAATTACATTGCTGGTGGGCATTGGAAGTAATAGGGTAGTTTCCTTCATCAAAGAAAACGGACTTCATTAATTGCGATTTGTGCCCTGCCATAAATGTATTTAATTTATGCAAAAAGTTTGTATTGAGAAATCCCAGTTTACTAGAGAATTAAATGTTAATTTTAAGGCCATTTGAAAAGGCTCTGAAATGGCGGGGTGCGCTGCCTTCATGCTGACGTAACAGGTATGTAGTTTACGTTGCGAAGCATAGGAAAATTCGTCTCCTGAACTTACCGTTGTATTTCAGGGCCCCTTAGCTCTAGTGAATATTTATTAGTATTAACCTGTAAAAACTATCAATGTTGGAAAAGAATTCTCAGTTAAACATGGTATTATTAGTCATTTTATAGGCTCAAGGACGTCCTGCTCGCTGTGTCTTCTGCTACGACGAAGCATGGCGTGAAGGTCGTGCGGCGATTGGCGAACTACATGATATGCTTGTGAAAGGAATACTAACAGATTTTAAATGAATCAACTGCATTAGTAATGTTGAATAAATGAATAAAAGTTAATTATAATTAATTAACGGAATAAATATGTCTCCAATACTTGTTCATAAGCTTTAACGGAGTGCGGCGTCTATTTGGAAGCGCTCGCAGCACCACCTGGTGGCAGGTAGAGGAAATAGTTTGACGTCACACGTAGGATTAACCGGCATGCAATAGTTTGCCGTCGCGTTTTCGCGCCATTGATATTTTTCACTTTTTAATTAATGAGGAAAAATACTTAACGTCATTTAAAAATCGAACGGCTTAAAACACGTACTCCAGAGGTTATAAACTTTCGATCAAGACAATAAAAAAATAATAGGAAACTACCCTATTCTATACATCACTTCATCTAACAAGCTAGTGACAGTACCAGCTGGTTTCATAATGTAATATGCCTGCATGTGGTGCAAATGGAAAAGAATTTATCAGTACAACGAACATATTTTCGGTAAACATTTGGCACTAAATACAATGATCGGGTATTTGCTTTGAAGTTGATGCCTCATAGCATACCCGTGACACAAGTGAAATGACTCAAATAATGAAGGCAAAGGATTGTGAGAAGAATGTCTTGGAAAACGTTTGCAGGGCGAAGAGGTGGGCTTCGAAGGGGAGATGCCTGACAAGAAAGTGAGAGAGAGAGAGAGACGGAGTCTTTTCTTCTTGAACTGAAAGGAAGTCGTTTTGTGCGTCGACGGAGCGAAAGTGGTTGGCATTCCTGTCACGGGTGCTCACAAAACAGATTCCGAGCTGGTCGCATTCTCCGGTGAACTTAAAGAGCGATTCTCATCTTCTCTCCTTTTCAGGATTGTCGTCCGCAATTAAGGAAAGATTCGATATCAAAAAACTCATATCACAAAATACTTAAACAAGGATTTATCAATTAATTAATAAATAATTCAAACTCATTCACGTGATCTATTCTCGTTCGTAGGGGTTAAAAGTACTCCACTGATGTTTAAGGCGTAATGAGGTTGACAAATGGACAGCACAATTTTTTCGATATCCCTCCTGCAATTGAGGAGTCATAAATGTGTGTTTCAGTCTTATTAACATACAGAGAGTTGAAGTACCGATTATCCGTAGAGACCAGATTGTGTAACTCGGCCAACGTTCGATCGTTAGTGACCCGTTCACTCTCGATCGAGCTCACAGTCTTCGAACGAGGATGAAAAGTGCGATTGTATAAGGGCGATCGTCAGCAGGCAATCGAAAGTTACGGTGTTGTCAGATTTACAGCATATTTCGCACTTGTTTCTCCTGTACGCATGTGCAAAGAGTTTTAATTTGAAGTGCTTGCATTTGTTTTGAATATCAAGAATTAATAATAAACATTACAATGCCTGAAAATTTAAGATAACTTCCTCACGAGTATTATACAGTGGCCTTAATGCGTCCTCAATTGATAAATTAATTCATAATTACTTGTCATACCAAGATTTTCACAGATAATTATCAAAAAAGTCTGCTTAATTTGCAACTCATAATATTTCATTATCACTCAAATCGTGTTCTCTATTGCTGACAGTGCATAAAAAATGGTACGTCATGTTGAAACTCCACGATATCACACCGGATATTCTCGTCATCTAATTTAACTAATGTTCTACGGTTCATTGTCAATATCATTTACCAAAACTACGTTCAACGTATTAGCACATATACCTTTGTTTGTCAAAAAAAAATACCTTTGTTTTTCAAGTGATATGAAAAGTATATTTTATTTATTCTGGATGTTCATTCTGCAATCGCCGAACAGAACAACCCTTTGTTGAGTGAGTGCCCTACCCTCTTGTTCGCCCAAACGTATCAGTTTGAGGGAAGGCATTTAGGGGCAAGGAGGTCGCCCGGGTCGATTGACTATCAGAATATCTCCTGTCGACGTCCGACATTCGGCTCTCTCGCCCAATCAGATCCTGATCCCGAATCCCAAGGACGCCAAACTTCCATTAACTCGACAGGCCAAATAAAACACAGCATTTCTAATTTAAAAACACAAAAAAGCGTTACTAATTTGGCTAGATAGACATACTAATGCAAATGGTCCTGGAAAATTTACTGTACAAACACATTATTGAAGCAGATAGAGAAATAATCTGAGATTCTCGAATATCTTATGTTGAAAAAAAACAATTAATAAGCAACGAAAAGGGTAATTAATAACAATGGCTACCACTAACTTCTGTTTTCCTCGGAGTGATAGTGTCGTGACTGTTGATTTAACGTAAGTACGATATAAACTGGGTGGTACGTAGTTTTCCGCATGGCTGCACAGCGGTAAATATCTTCTCTGTTCGATAATGCATGTCAGATCGCGTGTCAGATAATTCATGCCAGTTCAACCCCTGCCACGCACCTTGTGGTGGCCTGCAGGTGGCATATAAATGTAAATGTATCACCTGATTTAATGTCCGCATCCATAAATGTAGCTGGATATCAGATGGACTGGGGAAGTCATACAGGACTGCGATTGTGAATTGAATTAGAAATCTTTCCAGCAAAATTATTGAGTTAAATTACACTTTAACTCTATTAAATATTTTTTAAATAAATGTTCACCTTCTGAAATCATTTACTGCAGAAAAATTGATTTTGTTCACCGTTGCAGCAATATTGTCACCTAGTACCATTAACTTCAAGCAATTCGGTCTTTGTAATTCAATCCTGAAACATCTAGCATGTTGATGGCATTGAATGTCGTTTTCCCTTTATTAAAAGGATTTTTATGTTTGCGAGCACATAAGAGTTTGGCGTAAAATCTCAAGTGCGAGTTTCATTTTCATCGAGAGTCGCCATTTGTTCTGCGGTCAGTAGATTCCTCCTCGTTGCAACCGTTCGTGCGCCGAAAAATTTAGCAAAGGTTTTGAAACTGGGAGTATGGGAGATGTTAAAATGTCATTCTTGTTACTCATCTTAGAATTGAAAGTGATTCGTTTGGAGTAAGCTATCGACTGAGAAAGAGAGAGAGAGAGAAGGGAATTCTTTCAGAAGTAAAGTTCTCACATTTCCCCTCCAAGATAGTTCAATAGTTCTCGAAGACGGACGCGTCACTACAGGACAACTCAAGTTCCGTGGCAACAATAATGGCCTGCCACCTCGAGGGCCCGGGTTTGAATTCCCGGATGGTGTTACGTGTCCCCCGTTACACGTATTGTACTCTGATTGGCTACATTAGAGTTCTGCACCCATCGTAAGGGACCGTAAACGGTGGACCCCTTGGATCCTTTTGGAAGACAAACAGTCACCGGGTTTCCCTCTTATCCGTCCACATGCAAGCACTCACTCTATTGATGACGTCGTCCGCAAGATGGCTACTGCTGCCATGCCCCACACTGCGCAGGCTTAATGTCTACTTTTCAAACGCTGCAAGATAAGCGTATCTACTGGAATGGACCGCTCATCGAATATGCTTCGTTCTCTCGCACCAATCAATAAAAACTGATAGAACAGGTAGCAATCAATACAGTGCCACTGTTTATCTTATATTTCGTTCGCTGGGAATTGGGTTATGCTTACAAGGTTGAATTCATTCTCCCCTCCAGTCGCCGATCTTCCATCGGGTCTTTTCGATCTCATACTTATCACGGGCAGCTCTCCGGCAAGATTACGGCGTCACGCTAAGTCATTCCCTTCACTCAATTCGGTGCTGGTCAAAGATGAGACCGACAGTCATATTGCATTTGCATCCAGGTTGTCATAGCGTAACCATGTGGTCACAACACGGCGTTGAAGGTATCCCGCACGCGTGACCCATATTTGCTTCGTTGCCTCCTCGTCGTAATTAGTCGTAAATGTAGATTCATGACTATCCGTAGCCCCCTTCGTGAAATATAACCCGTCGGAGGTTTGCGGTACCGACAAAAATGAACGACTTCAGAGAAAACTAATTTATTACCTTTATCACAAAAATATTTCAACCACAATTAATTGCGGGGGGTTCTATAATAGACCTCACATTGGATGCATCAAAACTCACCTTACATCACTTTCTCAACTTATATTCTTGCTTTCAATGCCATTGATTATCAATCGACCAACTGATACTCTTTAACTACCCAAGTAGCAAATTCTTATGAAAAAAATATTTAAAAATATATAGTAAGAATATTTTGAAATAATTTTAAAATTATTTTGAAAACGTATTAGATCTCTCTTTTTAGGCTTTTAATATTATTTTTTCACAGTTTCAAAATGATTTTAACATAATTTTCAAATATGTCTAACTCTTGAAGAAGCTATGAATTATGCTATGAAGCTATGAAATTGAGCTACCTCACTCTCACCTCGAAGGTATGAGAACTCTTATACTGGTTTATTTTAACACTTTGATATGACTAAAGCTATTTACCTATGCAAATTTATATGATGGTTTAAAAATAATTTCAAAATAATTTTAAAATGTTGTGAAAATAATTTTGAAATTGTTTTGAAATAATATTCGCATATTATTTTTCTATGAAATAAAAAAAAAAACTTTTCATGCAAAAAAATAAGTAATTACTTTCTACGTATCCATATTATCAACAAAATGAGACGACATTATACTGAACTTTAAAAGAGCCTCATACATTATTTTAAAATTATTTTAAAATCTTGATAAAGTAATGAATTTAGCCAACTTATGACATTTTCATTTTAAAATTATTTGAAATATTTTAAAAATCATTTTTCAATATTCTTTTGATACTTGGGTAGAGTAGACTCTGATACTCGGTGTATAATGTGTGAGGAAGCCTCAATATGACTGTGTTGAATTTATTAATGTCGAAAAGTGCACGCAGTACTTTTCATTTTTCCATATCTTGATTTGTTTGAATATCAATATGAAAAGCCAAGGAAACTTTGCATCACTCCTGTGTAGAGGGGAAATAATGCTTTCTCCAGAGAAAGTTGATTTTTGGGTTTTGTTACTAGTGCCCTGAGAGACGTCTTACCACCGTTGGATTCGGCGCCATCACAAGACGATTGACGAGTCCCTATCAGCTTACAAAATGTTTCAGTCGGCAATTGGACGAGAATAGAAGGTTTTCAATTTGCTCGAAAAATTCAAGTGACACTTATATGAATATTAAAATGGGGACATATCTCTACCGGCCCACACTAGAGCAATTGGACTGACAGACGGGAAAAATTAAGAGAAATAATATTTCGTTCAGAGCGTTACAACTATTCGTCATTCATATTTCAATCGCATAAGACAGCTTGCTCGAGTATTACCTCATCATCAACAATCCTAAGAGAGATTGGGAAGCAGGTCCCTTTTATATTCCCTCACCAAATAACCGGTTCGCATTCACAGTACTCTCTCATTCACATCCTTCGCTCTCTCATGCGAGGCTTCCGTTTCCCATTCTCCCGTTCCACTTGACCTTCGACGATTGCCTTTGTCATGCCTCATTATGTGGCCGATTAAGTTGTGCCGTCTTAGGATATTCAGAAGGCTTCTCTTTTCTCCCACTCTTCTTAGAACTTTCCTCGTTACTCACTCGGTCGATCCATTATTTCATCTGCATCATTTTTCCCTAGCACCACAATTCGACCACATTTCATCAATCGCATTTCTCTTCCTTTTTAATTCATCTGAATTCCACTTCCACCTACCTCCCTTTCCTTCCCTTAATTCTGAGGCGTTAATTGTTCGCCTTCGTGCATGCATTTAGAGCCACAAAACTCACCCAAATTTCCTTCAAATCCATGTCTCAAGCCTCTTGAAAAACATCTCTTTTCTCAATAGCATTTTCCATCTAATACTTGTAATGCGAGATCGCGCTTCTTCATGTTGAAAAATCTATGCTTGATATTATTGATCTCAGCTACTGTGAGGCACCTGTTGGGTATTCTGCCAATTCCTGTTCTTAGTAAAATCTGCAGTGACCCTAGGGTGAAAGCAGGGAAAAGGGTGCTGCCCGCCTTTCATCCCGAGGCCCTGGGTTTTAATCCCGTCTGTGGTAGAGGAGGATTTTTCTCTGTTCCACACTTGAGTGCCACGTGGTGAGCACTTCGTCCATCGGAGTTAGACAAAATGATCCCCTCGGCTCCATCGAATTATGAAGTACATGTCATTTTTATGAAAATTTCAGGACACATCATTTTTTGGCCCCTCTACCGATTGGCAATAAAATAATGAGGCCTTTCCATAATATATTTGAAGAAAGAAGACGTTGAAAATCAACTATTTTATACGTGGCTATACGCAAGAGCATGGCTCTTGCAGTAAGATTTGCAGATTAATAATGTAAAGAGAAATGTCGTTTTGACGAAAAACTAATATAAGATGCGCAATTTTATGTATAATTTAGCATTGTTATTAAGTGCTCGCCTTGCCACACTTGTTTAATTGATATTTATTAATGTTTACGATAAAAAATCAGAAAATCCTTAGTTACATGAAAGTGGCGCTACAGTATGCTGTTATCATTGGCAACGGTACTTGTGACGGAACGTCCTTATGAGCCTATTTACTAACTTAATTTAGAAATATACCTTACCAAGGCCCTTCTTATATTATTTATGTAATTTAAATACTTCATTGGTTATTGATATGGTGTAATTAACACCAATGATTCCAAATGATAAACATTTTTGCCAAACATTTTTCAAAAATATGAATATCAATAAATTCAAAGCGAAGAGTTGTATTTGCAACGGAATAGTTTAAAACTAGGTAAGAGAATATTTAACCTATTTTAAAATACGTATTATCAGGATTGAGCATGTATTTTCACTTTATAAATTAAACGTGGCAACAACACTTCAGTCATGTTTCGAAGTCAAAATGAGTTAAAAGAGCTTCTAAAAAATAGAATGCAACTACAACGCACATTATAATAGCGTACTCATACCATTATTGTGTATGCGTTATCACCCTATAGGTGATTTTCCATATAGGCTTTTTCTTCTGGATCGGTATTATTTCATATAGTAACGTAGCTCTTTTACGGGAATTTGAATCGTGGAATCACGGTGGAACCTCCTTAAGGCAGGCTGACACCGACCCTCCATCCTTCCTGCGTTCCTCGAAGAATTCCCGCCTCCGAACCACCTTAATCTTGAAATGGAGGGAACGACGTTAGCAGTCACCTCACTTCGGCGAACACAGCTCAGTTAAATCACTCCTAGACAATCTCTCCCCATCACACTTCCGTCTGCCCAGTTCCCAGTTCTATCAGTATTTATCTGCACCACATATTCACGTGGAATAAAAATTAAGTTGTCGCTCTCTCATTGCTCTTCTTGTTTGAATTATCACTTGTGGATATCGAGTAGGCGTAGAGACATTAATTCTGATCCTTAGGGCCCGAGTTCGATTTCAGGAAGTGGCAGCGATTGAAATGTCGGACCACTTCAAAATTCGGTCTTCTCTTCGGCTTCCAAATAATACTCCACCCAACTCGATTACATGAGTCACTGTGTTGCTGCCTGACAAAGAGAGAATGCCTCTCCAAACAGTTGTCCTTGCTGACCTTGTCTTCCAGTTCACCTGATTGAAATGACACCGTGATCACAATCGAGGCTATATATTTATATAATTTTATCATTTCAAATCAGTGCCAGCGAAACAATTTCAGTCACTTTTCAGGAAAACAGCTCTTTAAATCTACACCTTCTCTCTAAACTCTTGTTAAACTTTAATAATTATTATTTTCCGGGTTTAAAATGACGTTCACAATTCATGTAGCAAGGTAAACGAAACGATTCCGCATTTACGAATATCCACTTTTGAATAACGTCTATACTCCTTTTATTTCGGTAACGCTGAAGAGGAAGAACTTCAATGCCCAGCTTCTGTTTAATCCTTAATCACTACGTTTCATGGAACTCTTGACGTGCATGGGAATGCCTGACTCATTATTGCATTACTTTGTACATATTTACCAGCAATTTAATGCCATTTGTAGCTAATATTTCACATTCTCATGAATGCATATCTAGTGTTTTCCACAAACCAGTGGCATTCAGTTGCATGCAAGTAGTGCAAACGTGGAGTACTATTCCCGAATGGTAAGTGTACATTCAATTGCCTCTAAATCATAGTGCGTACACCTGTTGACTGTTCACCCCCGGCCACATACTCTAGCTGTGGATTGCTGAGGGTGTTATGTGAATGTGTAAAATTACGTGTTTCCTACAGATTTCTATGAGACATTTTAGAGGTAGTTACATTTCCGATGTGCCATCATCATAAGTGATAAATATCTCGATGGTGTTGGCGATTGCGGGCTTACTGAGGCGAATCAACTCCTTCGAGCCAAAGAACTCCAACTGTTCTCTCTCTCTCTCCAAGAAGCACCCAATGAGAAGAAAACACGATGGGATCCCCCAGCAGACTTCAGTCCTGATCTCTTCACGAGAAGTTTGACTGGAGCTTAGAAACTCGGAAAATCACTCAAGTGAAGCTCCAGCGATTTGAATGTCGCTCAAGGTCAGAGGAAAAGGCACAGCAAAGGTGGGAGGAACCCAGAGAGAACACTGGACCAGGACGACTGCGAACGGAGCTCTGTGTCTTAAGCCACCCTCTTTCGAGATGGCCAATCGCTTGGCAGGAGAGCGAATTAAGGAACGAGGGTTCTGCATACTTGATCGATAGAAATTTCCAAGCCATGACAATGCTGTCGATGAAATGATTTACGGATCTGAACAATTGAAGGGAGGTTCCACCGTGACTATACGATTCAAATTCCCGCAAAAGAGCTATGTTATTTAATAAATAAATACCGATCGAGAAAAACACCTATATGGAAAATCATCTATCGGGTGATAACGCATACACAATAATGGTATGAGTACGCTATTATAATGTGCGTTGTAGTTGCATTCTATTTTTTAGAAGCTCTTTTAACTCATTTTGACTTCGAAACATGACTGAAGTGTTGTTGCCACGTTTAATTTACAAAATGAGAATGCATGCTCAATCCCGCAAATACGTATTCTAAAATAGGTTAAATATTCTCTTACTTAGCTTTAAACTATTCCCTTGCAAATCTTTTTTTTGAATTTTATTAATATTGATAGTTTTGAAAATTGTTTGGCAACAAATACGCTGCTACCATTTGGAAGTATTGGTATTAATTACACCATGTCAATAACCAATGAAATAATTAAATTGCATAAAAATATAAGAAGAACCTTGGTAAGGTATATTTCAAAAATTAAGCCGTTCAATAAGCTTGTAAGCACATCCCATTACAAGTACCGTTGCCAATGATAACAACATACCATAGCACCACTTTCATGTAACTAAGGCTTTTTTTACTTTTTTTCGAGCAAATATTTATTAATATCAATTAAACAAGTGTAGTAAGGCGAGTACTTTTTCTCAATGCTAAATTCCACATAAAATTTCGCATCTTATATTAGTTTTTCGTCAAAACGACATTTCTCTTAACATTATTAATCTGCAAATTTTACTGCAAGTGCCATTCTCTGCCGTATAACCACGCATAAAATAGCTGATTTTCAGTGTCTTTTTTCTTCAAATATATTATGGAAAGGCCTCAATATTTTATTGCCAATCGATAGAAGGGCCGAAAAATTATGTGTCCTGAAATTTTCCCAAAAATGACATCTGCTTCATTATTCGGTGGAGCCTCCTTAACGGATTTTTCTGTTTCTGCGACCTTCCTATGCGAGCTATGCAACAGGATTATATCGCAACAAAAGTCAAAATCCGTGCTGCCAACTAAGCACTATATATAACAAATTTCTAGTCATTATCAAGGCCTTCATAATGACTGTGTAAGTCGAAACCTAGGTCGGTTTTAATAAATCTGTGGAATTATACAGAAATAACTTATTTACTTTATCAATTAAGCACTACTCTAAAACGATGCTTCGACTTCCTGAAATAGGAGAGATGCACGAGCCAGCCTCTTGCTGCCTCATTATTTCGTCGGGGAATCCAAAAGTGGCGATTTCAAATCACGGCTCTGGTTCATCTCAGAAAAACGCTTAGAAGGCACGACGATAGTTTGAACACCGAGAAACAGAATTATTCCTGTGGCATGAAGATCTTGGAACAGTGCGGCTTGGGATTGCACGTTTTGAACAATGCCGTATTTTCCCTCCTTAATTTCTTGTCATTTCTCCCTCCTCCCTATAGCTGGATCTGTTTATTTGGCAGGTACTAACTCAAGTTACATTTAGATGGCGCAATCACGACATGGCGCCTGCCCAGGGTCATAAATCGCGCCGCTGGAAATAGTCTCTCGAACGCTGCGTCCGAGGGCGGCCTTTAATTTCGACCGACCAATTGACGGGCACATCGATTGCGCGATAATCGATTCAAGGCCTCCATCCAGGCAGGAAGGGTTTTGCTAGCGCTTTGATTCGCCATGCTCCCCCGCGAGAATTTCCCCGGCACGATGTTCATAAGATGCACATTTCAGTGAGCGACTGATTGGACAGCACGCAAACCTTCGTGGTGGAGGAGTTGCATTTTCAAATTCAAGGATTGTGAACCCGAAATCAAGACCCGAAAAAGAAATTGATGGAAATCCCGTAGTGGAGTTTCATCCAAATTTCACTCCCGTAGAGAACCCAGGTTTCTCTCAGTTTCATGGAATTGAGTGGTCTAGTTTGATAAGAAACATACCAAAAGAAGGAACGATTATTTTCAACCAAAATAATACATTATTTAATGCATTTCCGTTTCCATAAAAGTAAATCAATCCAGAGTGAAAAAAGTGAAATAGGTACCAAGTGATGCAAAAATTTAGATACACTATCGGAAGGGCAGTTATTAGCATATTTTAAATAACATATGAGACGGTTAAGGAATCAAAGTTTCAAACGTAATTTCATGCAGAGAGAGACAAAATTCACCCAACTGGTTGTACCAATAATAGAACCAGTAAAATTCTCAATTTTCATTCTCCTTATTACTATGGAAAAATTCCGCAAATTAAGCACGTGGTGACTAAGTTTCATTTGTGACATTGAATTTGAAAACAAAACAGACGCGTTTTAACTCTAGGCCTAGGGATAGAGAAGTGTAAAATGCACTCATTCCCTAAAATATTATTTGCTCCGAGGATCTCTGGATGATTAAATTCCATGTGAATAATCTCATAGAGTATTGGAGAGTAATTATCGTGGAGTGATAAAATCATAATATAACTACGGAGATTTTTATGAGAAGCAATTAAATCTAATGCTAAGGAAAGAGGTTGTCTTTGTATTACATTGCTGTTACATACAAGGTCAAAGGCATCTGAAATGACTGAAGATACTCCTCAGCATTATACACGATGTGATTATCCGCGGTGATAAATCATTTTTCGAGAATGCGTCAGCTTTGTTAATTTCTCGAATGGTAATAAAGAGTTATTTGGTAAGGAAAATGGAGACTTTTGCTCAAGGCCTAGGCAGTGATAAGGCATTCGCAGAAAAGATAATGAACGCCGCCGAAAAGTGGACAGTGGTCGCCGAGGGAATGGTGGAGAAATGTCACGTGCCACTGTGGTCATTTTGTGGTTCGGTCATTTCCGCAGGAAGTGCTTGGCGTCCGGAAAGCGTTGTGACCGAAATGTTTCCTTTTCTCATGAGGACCTCAAGAGTTAGATTCGAGGCCACGGCTCCTAACCGCCATCTGCATATTGCCGAGGAAATACTTAACGTACTCCCATTCCATTGCATTTCATTGCATTTACATAGTCTTCTTACGCATTTCCCTTCGCCGAATAAATTCTACTTTTGTCCAAATATGCGCCCAATAGAATACAAAAATTAGGCATTAGGTCTTGGTTGAGCTTACTGAAATCATCGTCATCGTGAAATCATTATAGAAATGGATCGGTTTTTATTGACAGCACTGAGTTGGAGAAAAGTGATGGTACATTTATCCTCGAGGAAAAACTAATATCAGTCGAAACACATTCAATGTCTTTAAACCAAAATTTACAGATTTTCAAAAATGTGACATCCAAAGAATGCTTCAATACTCTCTTAAAATATCAAAAAATTTTTAAAAAATTATATATATAGAAAATCAATTGTTTTTCTTATGTATATTATGCACGAAACGTTTCCCTAAATATCTCATATCCCATTAAATAATAAATATAGGAATTCCTAAAATTCATCGCTCCTATCTTTTAGCACAATTAAATGCCGGAGGAAAACATATTTCCGCTGGGAGTAGAATGTTACGTCCAATTACAATGACACTTTAGAAGAGAATAAAATAATAACTATGAAATGAATGATACCCCATTCTTGGAAAACAGATATTCTTTCCTGGTTTAAGACTGATCAAAAATCTTGAAACATAATCACCATATTAAGACCAAAAATTGTTTCATAGATGCGTATTACATTCGTCTTGTAGAATTTAACTCCCCTTTCTTAATATTTCCCAAAATTTCCCAAACATCATTTCTCAAGTGTACAATCTGAACCCAAATTTCAGATTGTACACTTTGATTTGAAATGATTTTACCCTTGGAGTGTCAACATTTTTAGGAGGCACATTTCATTGATTTCTTGAAGCACAGTGGGCAGAGGTCCATCTTTGGACTAATCTGGGCGCTTCCAATTGAACTATCGCGATCAAAAGAAAACTGCTCCACGGCGGAAGGCGAAGCGATGAGCATTAATCATTTCGCTCCACGCGCAGCTAATCAGCTGACGATCCTCAGTCAGAGAACTAAAAAGGAGCAATTTTCAGATGCCCTTGCTAACTATAATTCAGGCTGAATTTGACTGCAATGCATCGATATATCGTCTCCTTTTTAATTACGATAGAATGATAAATTATTGCGCATTACTCGTTGCAATCGCGTGATAAGAGTACCGACGGTAAAAAAATGACACGAACCCTTTCACCCTTCCTGAGCCTCCGGGTGCAAAAGTATTACATATGCAACCAATATTCTAAGAAAATCTGGTGTATTTCAATGAAGAAGAATAAATAGCAATTAATATGTCTATCTAGGATTTACATGTTACCACATATGGTTCAGGCAATAATGTAATGAATTTCGAGTCCATTTTTGAATTTATAAACCTCAATAAGTTTCAGGTGTTTAATTAATTAGATAATGAAGTTCCATTGGAAAAACTACACTCATGAAAATGTTTACGGAAATGCAGGAAATAGTATCATGATTTCCACGCCATATCAGGATTATTTCGCGAAAACTATTTTAAAGTTAAAGGAGGGACACAACTTTGTGTTTTCAGCTGATTTATTGCATAAAATACCAACGGATTTTGTTATTACACCAATATTAGTAAAACTTATAATATAAATTATAAACTTATAACAATTCATTACAAGTTTACCTGATGATGGTGTAATGACCGATACCGGGAGTGTTTTACTTCAATATCAGTGGAAAACATAAAGTTGTGTCCTTCTTTAAATATGGAAAGATTCCAAAATGTTAGATATTATTAATTCGACTATTTTTAATTCCCTATTTACTTCTGTCAGTCAGCCGCCGGCAGAGTCTATCAATTTTAAGAAATGTTTCAATGAATCGCGTGTTGAAATAATAATCTGCTACCGACCGAGTTTCGCTTACTTTTCGCCACAGTAATAACCGTCTCGTGTCTTAAAATATCCCATAATGCTCGCTCGCCATTACGTGAACGCAACCACCGCAGGCCGTCCCCTGAAAGAGCTAAATCAAATACTCCCAGGAAAGTGGCGCTGGCGTCACCGCGAGAGAGTCAAAAGAGCATCGGAAGGCGTTGCCGGGCGATCGAATCCGGGCCGCCGCACTTCAGGGTCGGGAGGGGGAGGGCCAAGGACCCTTTTGTTGGGCGATCGGGAAGAGTGGGGGCCGCCTTGCGCGATGGGTCCCCGCACGCGATTCAGGTCGCGTTGAAGTACACGCCTCGTGGACCGAAATGATGAAACCATGAGCGAGAGCCATCGACATCATTTTGTTGGTGAATTTAGCGAACCCAATTATTCACGATGGATGTTTCGGAGCGCAAAGGAAGGAAATTTAAAATGAAACTTTTATTTCCCCTGAATAGCATATTATTCAATCCGTGATCGAGACAAAATGACTATAAGTTCTGTAACTGCGAGGCGTATTTACTTGTCATCATCATCGGTCAACAATTCTAGGATTGGTTTGACGCAGCCCTCCACTCTATTCTTCTATCGGCCAACCTCTTCATATTGACGTAGTTCCTCTCTTTCACGTCCTTTACGACCTGTTCTATGTATCTCATACGAGGCCTGCCTTTTCCATTCCTCCCGTTCACTTTTCCTTCGTCGATTGTGTATTTACTTGATGAGCTAAAAAATGAAGTTATTGGATTCTGTTTGGGAACAAGTGGTTATTTATTATCGCGATGGAATGTGAATCCACTTTTGACGCTGAAGGAGGTGATCCAACGCTAGAAAGGGCGTGTGGCAGGGGTCGTGGTGTGGCCGATCACGCGAGTGGAGTTGAATGAAACATTAGCTAATTAATAGTGAAGTATGGTGCGGTTGAAAGAATTTTACTTTGCCACGTCTTAGCCGAGTATACGTGCATTGGAAAAAAGAATTACAGCGTCGTCCGGTCTGAGAATCCATCTCTTTCAATTTGTCGCATGTGGCTGGTGTAGCGTGCGCAGGTAGAAATATTTCTGCTGTGTCACATTCGAATTCACGAGAGATTTGAATTTTCCGAGCACCTTTCCTGTCTCTGAGTTTCCCCTGGGAGACTATGGGGCTGTCGTAGAGGTAGCGAAAGCTCAAACTAGTACTCCCATCATTTTATACGTGTCTTCACGAGCTCAAATGAAAGCATGTGGTGGCGACGAATGATCGTGATGCGTACGCACCTCGTTATCGCAATGGAGAGAGTCCGGTCTCTCCATCGATAACCCCCTGAGGGTCACACGCAGCGTGTTCTCGGCTTCCGCACATGATATCTCTGGAAACGGAGACACTTAAAATGCCAATCCCCGAGGTCGTGTTCACGGAGCGATGGAAGAGAGACCGAATTTGACTCTCCAGTTTCGTTTTCCCCACCAAGGTCGAATATGGGCTCACTCTGTATATGCTCACTGTGCCCCCGATTAGATCTCCGCAAAATATCCTTGCTTCGTGGGAAAAGTCCTTGGCGGCGAATATTTAAATGGAGATATATATCTGTAGAGACCTGATTCAGGGACGTGAACATGTTTGCCTTGGAAAGAGTAATGAGTCGAGGTCGAAAAAAATTACTATTTTCCGTCCACTTAATCGCCGAATAAATGAATTAGCAGAAACGGTACAGTTACTCTTTCAAATAAGCATGACATTTCGTGTACATACTGTATCTGTTTTCCAAGACCACGAAGTGAGTTTGAAATAGGCGTCAATGTCAATCTTGAAGTGAAACTATCACCATTATCAGGTCGCGAACTATTTCTCCTCGAGTATACAGCCGGGGAAGTTAAGCAGCGGAAACGGAGGCGTACCTAGCCGTGAGTTGGAAATAGAGGCGAGATAGACCGTGCGGCTGAGCGAGTGTGACGATACTCTCCGGCGAGCGTGACTCTCAAGGAAATAACAAAGTCCCATTTATAAACCTTAATTTGCCCGTGTCACGTGATATGTGCCAAGGTACATGTTGTGTCATGGGACAGAAGAGGTTCACACTGGTCGACGCAATAGACAACTAAAATACCCCTGGAATTCTCGCCAATTTGATGAAAAACTCGTCTGATAGCGAAAGGAAAGGGTGCGAGACAATTTATTTTTCGTCACAACTCGTGAATTTTTCCAAGTCACAAAAAAAGTCTTATCGCCACTGAGGGTAATTTGAGCATTCTCCTCGAGCAGAACAAATTGCTTCGGTTTTTGTAAAAGATCAATTAAAGCTTCAAAATTGTTCACCAAGATGGAACACGCGAGACATTTTTAGGAGCTCCAATAAGCAGTGTAGAAACGTCGACTATTTTCCAGCATGGACAACTGATGGGACATCTCTAGAAATTCACAGTACCTTTCCATCTAGACACAATGGATTGTTTTGAGGCAGTTTCGCTTGGTTTTTATGTTGCACCCGTGGCGACACGGTGAAATGGAGCCCTGACTTCAACGCCTGACGCCTTATGGGTTGGGAGGAGAGTGTGGTGATCTCGAAGAGGGGGGTTTTACCTGGTCACTTTACCTCCGCATGGACGGCTGACGGCAGGGAGAGCACCTCGAAAGAGCAGCTCATGATTCGGGGGCTCCTCATTGGTCCGCGCGGCCACGTGCCTCCTTGGAGCGAGAAGTAGAAGCCCCGCCTCCCGAAGCCCTCGCCGCTCACGCTTCGAGACACCTTGCCTGCTTGCTGTGCACACACGAGAGAGAGAACTGCCGCGAGGAGAGTGCTTTCACGAGTGTCGTTGACGGGGCTCAGGGCCTCGGGGTTAGATGCCTCCATAGCAGCCTCCCTCTCATCCCCTCCGCGCATGCGCCGTCCGGGCAAGGTCACAGACTCGCCGTCGACACAAGGTGTGGCCTCGTGAGTCGGGCAAATGGACCCGCCTCGCGTATCGGTCACGTGGCATCATCATCCATTGAGGGCAGTGGCTCAGTTCAGGGGGGGAGGGGGACAGCCTCGACGAATTTTCGCGCAGAGAAATTTAATTTGTTGGCTCTAGGCCAAAATCTCTCCGCGGCCTGTTTGGGCAGCAAAGCTGAAGGGAGCGTGAATCTGAAATCCAGAGGCATCACGCTTGCGACCTGCCGAAAGCACGATCCAGGAAGGTTTACGTATCACCCGATTCATAGAGATCAGAGCAGGAGATGCCACAAGATGTGCCAAGATGTGAATGAAAGAAGGGCACAGCCTCGGTTTTACGACGTTTGGTTTGAAGGTCCAAAGCAAGTGAGGTTGCAGTCGCTTATGTCAATATGTCTGTTAGCTAATTTCCTTTTTGCAAGCGTAAGTTTCCACGACTACCGAAAACTCACCGTGTACATAAATTAATGGTTAATATGAAGGAGATACTATGAAATAGGGTCAGAAGAGGTGGTGAAAATAGGAGTGTTGTACGTGTATGGTAGGGGAAGACAATGGAAGTGGAATCGGGAGAAATGGAATGGGTGACAGATTGGCGTGGGATTCAAAACGGAGAAATTTAATTGCTTGCATTCAATCGATTTATTCTTGAAATGAAAATTATCGATTCCAAACAAATCGAATGGATGTATTTTGAGGATAATCTCCTTTTGTGAAGAAGGAGAACACAATGGTCGAAGGAAAGAAAATGCAATAAACGTTTTTGTTTTTCATGAATTATGCCAGTTCATCAAGTCCTTATTTACCATTATTATACCAGTAAAATCAAGACAAAGCTGCCTCCAAATCGCGCATTGCAGGAGGCTTTATGACTCAGGGAAAAGAACGAAAAACGAAGCACTGCACCCCAGAATCGGCGATTGGAGAAACGGATGAAAAATAAAGCGCCTTGACATGTCCTCGGCGAATATATTTGTCCTCAGGCCCACTTTAGCCTCGATGACCACACTCCAACCGACCCGCAATCTGATCTCCGATATTTCCAATTTCCAATCCTTTCAAGGACCATTGACAAAACACTATCGTTCTATCTCATCCTTGACCTGTCGCGACAATGGTTTAAAAAGATGTACATGTCTAAAAAATCATTACATCACTCTGGCGGGGTAAGAATGTTGATAAAGCGGAAAAGCATGGTCTGCGGTGTAAATTGTTTATGATAATATACTTATGTGTTTTTACAGAATATGCCAGTTATCGCGACAACGGTACACCACTAGTCAAGTATGAGGGAACATAATTTAAATGAAATGGTGAGTGAATCAATAATAATTAGACTACCATATGCGCATTTCGTCCAACGCCTACGCCGCCACCGGGTTTCCCTCCTCCGTTTCCCTTAAACAGTCCAAACCCTTCGCTATCAGCCACCCATCCTAAATGTCACTCGTCTCCCTGAATAATGACCATTGCCCAACAATGGTATCGTACTTTAAATTCATCGCAAAGGTGCCAGTTGACCTTCATTTATTTTTCAGAGGAGAAGGATAAACGTATTTAATTCCTAAGGGATGTCATTCTTTTCCTGAAAAATGGTTGGCATTTGATTATCCGATTGAACTATTTTCAAAAAGTATTTAACAATTTTTACCATGATTTCCTGCAATTGTTGTGCGACTATTGGTCTCACCGCGTGCATGAACGATTCAACCCGTGGGTGACGTAAGTAGTAATTGCGTATGTCCACATGGTACCGAAATATGGCCGGCCTTAATTCAGCTGCACTGCTGCCTCCAGTACCTCCACTAATCTCCTCTAACCTCTCCCTATTTTCCACCTATCTTTCCTTGGTGTCCCTATAAGAGTCAATTTAATGATTATGTACTTTGATCATCAAGGTGAGGGTTCTCAAAACAGCAGATTTTGACTGAATATCACTATATTCTATGGAGGATTTAACAATTTGAAACAGAAAACATGAAATCTTCATGATAAGAATGAGATTTATGTGCTGTTTCCTTTCTTATAGTTCATATCTCTTGTGTGCACGATAAAAAATAATATTTTAAAATTCGAAAGTAATACTAGATACTGAAAAACAGATTTTACTGTTACTCTTTTGGAATAATGGACCGAAACGTAAAAGAGGCCACGTTCCCCCTTCCTACCCTCTCTTCTAAGAATCCCACCCCAAAATTTGGAATTGGTATCACACCGCGGCGCGGCTGGGCCTCAAAATAAAAAAAATTATGTTACGCAAGTAAACATCGTCATTCCGCCAACCCTCCGTCCAATTCATAGCCTCTTATGTTCGAGACACCCGTCACTTTCCTTCTAAATTGATTTCCATCGCACTTTCCCGTAGCCAACCCATCATTATGGCCACCATAGGTGTACACTGCACTCTGTGTTATACACCTGTATCCCACACACCCCCAGGCTTTTTCGCTCCCAGTCATCACCTGTCCCAACGCCCAACGCAATTACTTCCTACTAAAGGTGTACAATATTACGATGTATCGTCTGCGATATTCGATATGCATTCGATATGAAACGGCAGCTAACGCGATATTTCGAAACACGATATCGTATCAACTTATCCTATCAACTTTCAAATTATACCACTAAGCCGATATATCGAACTTGTGCGATATCAGGTCGATATCGTATTGCGATAGTCAAAGCATCCCCAAGATATCCCACACCTCCAGTACATACTGGACCTATTTGTGCTTCATTCTCACCCACAACACCTTCTCCTCCAACAATTAACAGTAACTTCAGACAAAAACGGCTGCGCCATGGGAAGTAGGTTCGGTCCCTCTTCTGCCAATCTATAACTCGAATAACTTTTCTTTCCAACTTTGACGGATTAGAAATAAACCGGAAGAAGTGCCAATTACTGCATAGAAGGATAGAAAATGTGGGTCATACGATTGAGTAGGGAATGATACAGCCATCAGCAGACATAATCATTCCTAGATGTCGCTATATTGCTTTCAAACAATGGATTCCACACCTCAATCCGCACTCATGCGGGTGCTTGATTAAGGGAGTTGTGACGAGGCCGATGCACAGAGAGGAAGTCGGCGAAAGACAATGTTAGTGGAGGTTCAGCAGGGGGAGGGGGGAGAAAAGGAATACTTTGAGAAAAGGTCATGATTGGGATAAGACAGTTTTCCATATTTAGCGGGTTGGCGACATTCAATTATTATCCAAGGATCACGCATGCGCAACTCATTATTATACAGAATAATCGAGCGTCCCATAAATAAATCTGCTAAAAATATTCCATAAAAAGTAAATATTTTCGCCATTTTTTATAATTTAAAATAGATATTTTAAATCCTCTTACGAAGATAACACCTAATAAAAACTTTAAATAATTGATTAGAAGGCCTTCACCAAACCCTATTGATACTTAAACATCCACGAGGAGTCCTTAACATGCTTATAAATTTCATATGAATATAAGGTAGATTCCAACCCAACTTTTGTTTGGGGCAGTTCAGTGCCAAGTTATTGAATACGGTGACGAGTCCATTCGCTCCGCAGATATCAGATTTATACCCATTCACTTACTTCCGAGAATACAGGTAAAATTTGCATTCAAATCTGAAGGAGTGGGCTGCAGAAAAGTATTGTCAGCAATTACATGTCAACGGGTGACTTCGGTATTGCTCCCTTAAGGATTATAAATAATTAGAACTGACGACAAAAACACTAATTCTTCCATAATTCGTGGCATGGAATGTGTTTGGCATAGTTATTTTGCAATTGCAATGCTCACAAGCCACAGAGTGCAAAAAATAACCACCGCGTATCCATTCGGATTGCTTCGAATTAACAAAATACCAGAACACCATCAAACCAAACTTACGAGGAAAAACTCGTATCCTTGCGCCTATGCAATCAAAGATCTTATATGTAAAGGCAATTGCCTATGCTTCCGGATAAAGCTCTTATTTTCAGATTTAATAATTTCGGATTTCTCCTTGTCATGCATGGTACTTAATTCAGCTGGGGCAAAATTATTTTGCTACGTTTTCTCTAATTTATTACTTCGATATCTTATAGATTCGTTTGTAATTTCTACTAATTAGCCTGATTGATTGAAATGGTACTGACCTTGCGTACTCATAGGCACGATGAAAAATAAATATGTACTTGGAGAATGTTTACTCGGAACCGAAATCGCAAATTTGTGCACGAAATTGTTAGATGGAAACGAAAAAAGAATTTTAGTGAAAAAATTAATCTTCTAACCACAACCATTCACTCATAAATCAAAAATTAAAATAAGCAAAAGGTGACGCCCACCGAAAAAGCTGCTGTGATAAAATTGACGTCATTTTCCTCCCGACCATGACTGCTTTTCGTGGAAGGGAAGGGAGTGGAGGGGGATTCTTGGAAGGTATGCTCGCACAAAGCTTGTCTTAACTGCTCCTATTGGCAGAGTCAGCTGCGTCCCCCCTATTGCGATAAGGCAAAGTAGCTTCGCGGGCTCAGTTGCGATTGGACGAAGTCGTTATGCGTCAGAGGTAGCACTACACCCAATTTTCCGAAAGGGTTAAAAACATCAGTTTTTCGCTCATAACTTATGTCGCTTATAACTCGAGAAATAATTGACGGATCAAAAAACGGAAAAATACGAGTCTTTTTATTTTACAAACTCTATCATATTCGGCAGTAAAAAAATATAGTAAATGACTCCATTGTGGATGCTATCATATAGCTTTCAACGCAATTCTTCCAGGTCCACGGATTTCGTTCGAAGTCAGCACAGAAGATTCTTCGCTCCCGTGTACTGAGAACTTCTGGGAACTGGAGGCCTTCTTTCCCAATCTCAGCGGGATGTCAGAAGCCTTCCTTAGCTCATGGCCGCCAACAATACGAGCACAGTTAACGATGAAAAAGGAATCAGAGTCACCAGCAGTTTAGAAAATGTCAATTCCTCAAACGCCTTCTTCCAAAGCGTGTTCAACCCACCTTCACGCAACACACTGAAACCGCCGCCAAATACTTTCGAGTAACTAATGCTTGAAATGGCAACTGCATATCGCGGAATAGAGCACCAGTTAAAAAGCATCAGTACAAGCAAATCACCAGGTCCCGACGAAATTCCTTCCAGAGTTTATTAAATATAAGCACCTGAATTAACCCCCTACCAATAAATTATACTCATTAAAACAATATAGAATCTCACAGTCGCCAAGGATGGGAAAATAGCTAAAAATACATCTATCAACATCATTGACTTCTGAAATAGCACCCCCCCCCCCCCCCATATAGAAATAATATTCAATAAAACACTAAAGAACCTCACAGTACCCACGGATTGGAAAGTAGGTAAAATTACATCTATTTTTAAAAGCGGTGATAAGGAAGAACCAAGGAGCTACAGACCTATTCACCCACATAAATCTCCAGAAGGTATCCCATGGGGCATTTAGATAGTCAGGGATTGCTCATAAACTGCCAACATGGATTGCAAAAAGGCATGCCTTGCAACACACAATTATCTACATTCCAACAGGATTTATTTTAGTCTGTGGTGAAAACAGCATTTCTACATAATACCCTACGATCCACCGCGAGGGTGTGTGGCATGGGATGATAAAAACCGAAGATACTCCGCCGGCATGGAAACTAAGAGCTTCATTACTACTACTTCCTGAAGACTTGTTGGATATAGCAGTAACGTGTGACTACAGGGCTATATCTACGCAGCAATGAAGTGGTCGCTAGTTAGTTCTCTTAATATATTAATCGGCACTTCCCTAGCATGCATGGACTAGTGAAATTAAACATGCATCATGCACTAAACACTGCCCGAACATATTTTACCCACCCATCCCTTTGCTAAGCTTCCTATTACTTTATCTTAACGCAAGTTGGAAAACGACATGTTTAATATATCGGTAAGACAAAATCTCTAATCTTGTCAAAAATCTGATTAACTCTATCATGATACGCAGGGGCTCCTTATTAATGACTACGTCCTCTGCAAACATATCATCTTCGAATATACTATGCATGGATTCAGCCTTAATTTTAACCTTCGTTCTGATACCTAATATTTCACAATCTGGTTCTACTTTTAAACTGAAAACACTAATACAATTATCTTTACGACCTTTGACCATCCTTGCTGATCCTGTCAGTAATTATAAACGTATTCTCTCTGGTTGATAACGCATCCCTGATGGTGTACACCTCCTGCCACACACCTTGGTGGCGTATAATAATAAGTAGTTATAGATTATGAATCATATGGTACGTGTTTTACATGGTTATTTTGCAAGTGCAATGCTCACAAGCTGCAGAGTGCAAAACACCACGGTTTATTCTTTCGGATTGCTTCGATTTCACAAATGTCAGAACACCATCAAACCAAACTTACGAGGAAAAACCCGTATCCTAGAGCGCATGCAACCAAAGCGCTTATAAGTAATGAAAGTTGCCTAAGCTCCCGGATAAAGCTCTTATTTTCAGATTAATTTCGGATTTCACCTTGTCAAGTATGGTACGGACTCACTATTCTGATTTACTTTCACTGTCTTAACTGGTTGTTGCGTTCAATCCAATGCATACTTTTATTGCTCAGTCCAATAATTTCCAGCGGATTATGAAAAAATGTGTTAATGATCACATATACAAGCAGATAATCAGAGTGAGTACACATATTATGGTGTAGAGTTTAAGTTAAGTGAATCTAGTAAGTAAGAATTACAAGGTATTAGAATTAGACGTCATTTCTGTGTCGAAAATCACAAATCAGGTAAGAATCAAGTTTATATAAAAAAATACAAACATTTTTTTATAGTTTCTGGCACAGCACGAAGAAAACAATGGATTTTAAAAAAATTTCAGTTCTAGTTTTCATGTTATGTTCTAATATTACATTTCATTACACATGTCATAAGAATAATCAAAATAATAGAATACCTACATAATAGTGTATTATCAACTTCGCCCAAAACGTGATTTACCGAAGAATTTCACCAGGTGCGTGAGCATGAATACTACTTATGATAATTGCATCAGATTATACACAATCAATGAGTACGCCAGTAAATTAGATAAGAGCGAAAAGTACAGATCATTGGATTTCGTCCGACACTTTTTTAAATTTGAATTCTCTTCTAACAGCTCAAAAAAACAAAGACGGGCGTCGTGCGTTTGTGTCATGCGATCATCCAAGGTAGGGTTGGGCAGTTTTCCGGTTCACCAGTTCGGTTTTTCTCAGAACCGGAAGCCTGGTTCAGGAGTCGGGAAAATACTGGTGCACATGGGCATCGGTTCTGAACCGATGCACGGTTCGCTGCTCGGCTCTCACGCCGACGTCTCTGCTCGCAGCCAGGGGGTTTATTTTGTAATCTCACCGTTTTAATGACTCTTTGCCGGAAGGCGGGAGATCCGTTTCGCTCTCTTAATTATCGGCTCACGAACGGTTCGTGAATTGTCGAAGCTTGTGTCGATAGTGTTTCGACACAATGAAATCGACTGTTGCCGATCTCGGTGCGCTGAAGTTCTTCACGTTGTGCAAATTCCAAAAATACAATTGAAAATCGTTTGTATCTTTCTCGTTCTTGCTTTTTTTCCAACTCAAGCTTCAAGTGGAAACGATGGTCGCTCCATTTCACGTTCTTTATGAAGATGAGATGGAAACTAATGGCAGGCGGAGATAATGAAACGGATCAAGAGTCGAAAGAAACGGATCAGAGCAGATGAATCGTCTAAAAGACCAGCACATGACCGGCAGTTAACCGCTTGAGATCCGAAGATGGTCACGCCGCCTGGGTGGCGGTGTTTAACTACGAAAAAGTGACATTTTCATGACGTATTCTCACTAAAGTGAGATTACAAAATAACCCCCCAGGATGGCTGATGACCACGCCTGTGAACTTTCCTGTGCTATAAGTTGTCCGCCTGAATGTCGTAGCACAAATAATCGTCCCCTATAGTGCAGAGCGAGCACTCACCCATGTAGAAGCATTGTCACATACGTAACTCAGCAGGATGTTGCATTTTTTTCAGGTTATTTTGTTTTATCGACGATTACTACGAATAAGAAAGAATTCATAACACTTCAGGTTAGTGCAGTACCAATATTTATTGAACCAATGCTGTTGGTTTTGTTAGACTTCGGGGAGGAAGCAGAATTGTTTCAAGTTCCTATGTGCCCCTGCCACACGCAAGAATTGAGAGGATAATGCAACTGCTTACGGCAGCCTCAACATTCGTATCCGGAATGCATGCATGGATGGGAATTATCGTACATAAGATGCGCCAAATGAAAATGAAATTTGAAATTTTGAAGTATATTATTAATGCACAATATTGTAAGTTCTTTCCAAGAATTATTTTATGCCAAAGGATGGTTGAGGTATTTTTATATGAATAATATTTTTTAAAAATGGTACATTTAAGGAAAATACGGTCACCTAAGGCAAAATTTGTTGAGACACCCTGTGTCGCCAGAAATACATATTCAGCCGGTTTGCATGGGGGCTATTTTTAACAATGTTTCAACAAAGGCGTCAGAGTCATACCCCCGCCTCATAATAGTTGCCATGATAAAAGATAAAGGAAATTATGACTAAGAAAGGCAGATTACTATGAACCAAAGACGAAAGTAATCCGCATCTCCACACTAATCAATTCTCTGGAGGCACGTAAATCAGATCTTAAGTGGACAGATTTCGTCCGTATGCAGACACCAGTCGCTCTGCCTCTAGAGAGCTTATCAATCACCAGGCATGAGTTAGTAGCATTCGCACGACGCGTTTTTGTTGTTACAACAGCATTACCATCTAGGCTGATCAAGGCACTTCATTATGTTGTTTTAACAAGGAAACGCGTCGTGCCAAGTGGATGAATATCTGTCGAAATTTTGCAATGCCTTCAATCCTTTAGCAATAATGTGAATTTCATCGCCGTTACGATTACAAAAGGCAATTTATATGTACGTACGACCAAGCCTTCCATAAAAATCATTGGCTCATGCAGACATTCTCACTTTTCACTGTTCAGTTTAGGAAAGCGTACCCGTTTTATTAAGAAGTATCTTCTTTGAGTAAAAAACACGTCTTAAAAATACAGGTTAAACAAAAAGTTTGGCAAATGACAAGATAGCATAGTACAATAAAAGTAAAAACATTGGCTGGAGAGGGATCGTTCCAGATTAGCGTTTCAGCCTTACATAATTCGGCAATAATGCACCCCTGGAGGGCACTGGAAACATTAGGCTGCTCTGGATGTTCACGTGGTCACAGTAAGTGGCGTTTGGAGTGTCATTAATCCTCGCCGCCTTAGACGTGATTTCAAGAGAGAGCGAGAGAGAGGCGTTAGATCTGGCGATTATGTAATGGTGAAAAATGTCCCCCCGTCGCCTAAAAGCGGCAGGGTGCAGTTCGTGGAAGCGTGTCAAGTACAAGGGCAAGGGTGGTTTAAAAGCAGAAGGACCCCCCCCCCTTCGTCGATGGGCCCCGACAAATGCTTCCTGCCCCTCGATAAAGAATGGGATATTCCACGAGCGTCTTGAGACCAGCCTTCGAGTCCTCGCTTAATGACAGTCGAGGGGTAATCGCTTGAATACATTACTCTCCTCAGCAACCTCCATGCTGAGGAGATAAAAACGGAAGAATAACAGTACGAATCGTTTAACATTTTCCAAGGAGACCTTCAATCCGAGACGTCCGTGCCGAACAAATGACAGTAGCCGCCTTGTGACAATCTTTCGACATTTTCTGTTCATTGCGGTATCATCAGAACTCATACAAGGCCACCTCCATGTACTTCGTTGGAATCGCTTGTAATGGCGAGACACTAGGAATCATTACGCGGGTGGTTGGGAACGCAGAACGAGTAAGGAGAGGTATTCAGTTAGTTATGCTACTTAGTTGGGCCAAAAGTAGAATATGGCTCGAGTATTTCAGACCAGTGGGAAAAGAGGATAGCGAAATAACTCCGAGAAGACCCTAGAAGAAACAATTAGATTGAATTCCGAGGAGATCAGCTAAATCTGTAAACCAATGCTATGTTAAGCGAGTAAGTATAACTTCATTTATTGACATAATGGGATGGAAAACCCTTCGAGCACCAAGACAGCAAGCTATATAGCGACTATACCTGTACTTCTACTGAAGTTCCTCTAAACACCGAGTTAATTAAGAGGACCTCAAACTATATTGGCACACAGTATCACAAGGATAAGATGAGAGATACACACTGCACCTCAAGAGAGGTTCAAACACGCGTTTTCCCCAAACAATTCGTGGCCATAGGAACATCAAGACATCTCACACCATGATGCCTTCATCAAATAAGTTTACCTGAAAATGCGATTGCACATATTAAATAAATATGGATAAATGATTCAGAGATGAAATTAATATGACGTATTTTTATTTATTCATGTTTTTATAATTATTATTAATTCAGCATGCTTGCATGAAATACTAATATGTACAATGGTTGCTTAAAGTAAAGTACTCAAGTGTAGTACTTGCATGTTGGATGGAATGTTGAAATTTAAATGTAAGTGCCGCATGATATGAATAGAAATCTAACCATAGGCAGGTCTAACCATAGACAAAATCTATTGTTTTTATTATATTTAGCCAGCCAGCTTTTAGTTGTTGTTGTTGACCATTGTATATATTTTTATTGAGCCCTGAAGATGGAATAAATTATATTCCGAAACGTTGGCAAGGAATTGCTGAAATTCCTTTTTTACCCTCACTTCGACATCCATCCCTATTTTGTGATAGTGTAATAGAAAGCGTCTGGTGGAACATCAGAGATTATAGCCATAGAAGTGTAATAGTACGCTCCTTGTACAGGCCCACGCTGTCCAATGTAGATGTTCTGCACATGCGCGGTAGGCAAATGTCAACGTTCGGCCCGAAAAAATGGCTATTATAATTGTTGGAGACTTCAATCTTTTTTGTGTATAAATTGATTGGGACACTTGGAGCACACTGATGCAGCCAGGAACTCCTGAGGATGACTCCTTAGTGTTTTCAGCGAGCACTCACAGTTGTCAGTGCGCCGACCCGGGGCAGACACACGCCACATTCATTCGCTGCAAACGCACAAAAAAGAGAGCAACGAATGCGCACGTCAGCAGTCATTAAGTTGTGACTGGGTATTTTCCTACTATGTTTTTATTTTATTGATCGAAAGTTTATAACCTCTGGATTACGTGTCCATTCGATTTCAAAATGACACCAAGTATTTCTCCTCATTAAGTAAAAAGTGAAAAAAATGCAACGGCGCGAAAACGTGACGGCAAAGTATTGCATGCCGGTAAATTATGCGTGTGACGTGACACTCTTTCCTCTACCTGCCACTAGGTGATGCTGCGGACGCTTCCAAAACAGACGTTAAACGACGTTAAAGCATATTAACTAGTATCGGATGCATATTTATTAAGTTAATTTGCTATGATAAACTTTTATTTATTTAAAATTATCTATAATCGCCGAAGTTCACGCCATGCTGTTCTGTAGCATAGGACTCAACGAGCAGAATGAGCCTATGAAACGACTATTAATACATTAGTTAACTTGGAGGAAATCCTTCGAACTGTAATAGTTTTCACAGGCCATTACTAATACATATTCACTAGAGCTGAGGGGCTCTGATAAATGCAATGATAAGTTCAGGAGATGAATATTAATACTATGCCTAGCAACGTAAACTACATATATACCTGTTACGTCAGCAATAATGCAGAGAATCACGCCATTTTTGAGCTATTCCAAATGAACTTAAAATCGACATTTTTATTCTCCAGTAAACGAGGTATTACTCAATTCAAATCTCTAGCGTAAAATGAATACATTTATGTTAGGGCACGAATCGCACTTAATGTATTCCGTTTCCTTTGATGAAGGAAACTAGCATATTGACGAAATAAAGAACTCTTTAGCGAAAGTCGCAAACAAAAAACGTACGATATATAACAATTTCAAAATGGGAATTTTCCTGACCTATGGCAGGTTTTGCGAATTGAACTTCCGGAATTCAAAAGGCAGACACTCAGCAGAAACACAGTGATATTCCTGGGGACCATTCTTAAAAGTCTAACGCCACGGAATAGACATTCGCATCTCCTGGAAACTCATGAGAGATTGTAAGGATCCCCTATGGTATAGCAAAGAAATCGGAACAGCATTAAGGTGACAAAGTTACTGCATAACAAGTAGCTTACGTGCAAAAGTAGCTTATGGGAAAAAAATGAACGCTGTAAGGAAACTACAAAAGGAAAACTCAGCTTCAAAGGAAGAATCCAGATCAAGCAGCACAGAAGATAATGCGTAGTGCATTGGAAAAATAGTGTTCAACCCGAAGGTTGGTTTTTGATGGGTGAGATTAGAGCTCACCCCGCACTAATCCATTGGCGTGAGTGAAATTCACACGTTCAGGGCAGGGGGGGCCTGGGGCTCCCTGGGGCTCCTTTCAATTTCCCACAAAGTTCTGAAATTCAGAAAATCGATTCGCGAGGACTCCACGTGGGGGCGTCCAGAAATGTTTCAACACGGGATTTGAACTCAGGACCCTTCGATTAGCGCTCTACTCACAAGGCAACCACTACTCCCGTAATGCATTTCATTCGTTTAAAAGGGAAATGCTACGCAATTACTTAGAGGGGAACCCAATAGAATTATGTCTTATGAATTAAAAGGCAAGCGACCAACAGAATTTTTGAAGAAATGAGACATTATTAAAAACAGCGAATAAACCAAACCGATTTCTCCTCAGCGTTAACACCAAAAACCACGATGAACCAGATACAGGCACCAAAATATATGATGAGCAATACAGTTATTTCCCAAACAGGGATCAGAACAGAAGAAATAAGTGGAGGAGTACTTAAAATGCTCGTGAAAGGCATAAGGCACCTTACCTACGAACAGTTTTTCTTGAGCTCATTACAGGATGGTTAGTACCCTGCGAATGGGAACATCACTCCCAATTACATAGCAGGCAACAAGGAAAACTCAGAAAATCTCAAACCAATATCAATGACCTCAATCTCCTGCAAATTCCTTGAGCACATCATAACCAGATACATGTTGGCCCTCCTAGATGAACCCAATTTACTACGCTCAACTCGACACGGTTTTAGAAAAAGGAGGTCATGGGCAACACGGTTGGATATCTTTGAACACGTCGTTCTGAAATCGAGAGAAAGTAATTCACATGTGGATGCAGTAATCTTAGATTTAAAAAAAAACTTCAATAAAGTAGCGCACAAGAAACTTGTAAACAAACTCCTATCCTACGAAATCCACAAGAAAGTATTACACTGGATAAGAGACTTTGTATTAAACCGGAAGCAGAAAGTAGTTGTCTGTGAGTTTAGCTTGACAGAAGTGTACGGCATGCTACTCCTATTCTTCATTTTTCATGAATGACGTACACTGATCACTTTAACTTAGGTTATTTTTGCGAATGGCACAGTAATATAAAAAGGAATAAATAATTATGAGGATTATATGTTTACTAGCTCACGATTTGATAAAGATTTCTATATGCAAGGCATTCGTCCTAAAACTAAATTTCAAAAAGTGTAAAGTGATGAAATTTTGGGGGAGAGAGAGAAAACATTATTTCATATTCAATACAACATTTTTTAAGAAAAATTTGGAACATACTCGGAGGCTACTCAGCCTCATATGAGCATTCTATAAATTTACAAGAGAATTGTCGTCCGTATTGTGCAAATATTACAGTATGAAATAAAACAAGAAAAAATTAAAATAAAGTGATAAATACAACTCAACAAGACAATGCATAAACTAATACAAAAATAAAATATTTTACAAATATGCCATTTGAACAATTGCATTAATTTACGTTCATTATGGGGCCAGATCAGAGGGAGAACTATCTGAACTTTGTTTTTGAAACAGGTAGTTGAAGAGTCTTTGCCTAAATATTCGGCTATTTTTTGATCTGCGTATTTCACTAGATAAGGCATTCCGTAATTTGCTGCCACTTACTACGAAAGACCTATTAAAGGCACAAGTCCGGTGGTTGGGGATTTGTAGTTTATCGTTTCGCCCTCTTGTAACCCGTTGTTGAAAGCTCTCCTTGAAAAGAAATGGAGAGTATAAATAAACTGGTTCCCTAGTGCTGAAAATATCTTAGAAAAGACTACCCAGGAAATATCTTCTTCTATTTTTAACTGTAAGCCACCGTAGTGTATTTATACAAGGTGTGATGTGATCGTACTTTCGTGAATCGCAAATAAATCTAATACAGGCATTTAGTGCTCTTTGAAGTTTTGTATCCAGTTCTTTTGTTAAATCACCATATACTAATGAGCAGTAATCAATCTGAGATAAAATCAAAGTGGTCACTATCTTTTTACGTATAGACATTGGGAGTAGGATTCGACAACGTTTTACTTGGGCCAGAGTGCCAAATATTGTAGCTCTTAATTGCGTGATATGATCAGATAAGGTGCGATTGATTAAAAGACCAAGACCTATTACTGTTTGGGCATAATCAATTTCACTGACAGATACCCTTATTTTAGAAAGTTGATCAAAATAAAGTTTATTAATTAGTTTTTTGCTACCGATGATACTGCAATTTGTTTTTTAACTATTTATAACTAATGAACTCTTTTTTACCCAGTTAAACATTGACTTTATGTCTTCATTAACTGTTGCAACATGGTCATGGGTTTCCGTAACTGAGCAGTGAGTGTAAATTTGAAAATCATCGGCATATAGGTGGTAACGGCAGTGCTTTAGTTGACGTGGTAGGTTCATGATATAAAAAGAGAATAGGAGTGGTCCAAGTATCGAGCCCTGAGGGACACCGGATGTGATATTTACGCTATTGGAGACAGACCCATCAGGCAGATTCACTGCTTGAGTTCGGTCCTTCAGATAAGCATTAAACCAGCCCAGGACTGAGTTTGAAAAATTGAGGTTAGCAAGTCTTTTGAGTAAAATAGAATGGTTAACCCTGTCAAAGGCCTTGCTCAAGTCAAATAGTACTAATATTGTGACCATGTTTTTGTCAATGGCACTTCTAATGTCATCTGTAACTTTAATAAGGGCAGTTTTGGTGCTATGTCTCGACCTGAAACCAGATTGGAATGGATCGTAAAAATTATTTTGGGTGAAATAATCTGTAATAAATGTATGCGCTAGTCTTTCTAGAGGTTTATAAGGTTGAGCTTTTAGAGGTTGAAGAAGAAGGGGGAAAGAGTTGGAAAAGTCTGACTCCAAATACGTGATAGACGGCAATGAACTAAATGTTCCAGAACATTTTAAATACCGGGGAGTCACACCAACCACCAAACTCCCTTGGAGACCGCATATCAAAACGTTGGACGGGTCCGCCTTAAGGTCACTTTGATTAATTGAAAGGGCGCAGAGTGGGAGAGTGGGACGCGAAACCTAAGGAGAGAGGTGCTACTCCGCCCTTGTTGAGTGGAATAAGCCTCGAGTATCGAGTGTTAGGCGTCACGTTCACTCAAGACATGTCATGGGGAAACACATCAAGGAAATCACAAGTGTGGAAAACGGTAGATTAGGAGTCTTAAAAAGAGTTCTAGGCAAATGCGATGAGATAGTACAAGAAAGAAGTTATATTACACTTGCCAGGCCTTACGAGGAAGGCGTTAAGGAAGGAAGGTAATAAAGGAATTAGATGGTGTTTAAATGAGATCAACTAGATTTGTGATAACTGTATTAGTTTATCAAAAGTTTAATAGAGGGACTGGGATGGGAATATCTTCAAAACGCAGGTTAAGATTTAGGTTAAACCTTTTAAGTAAATTGCAAGCCGATTTGTTCACAGATGTAAGTGAAAAAAACTGCGTATTTTTGATCAGATAAACAAGATTAGAGAGATAGACTGTCGTACCGATGGATTCAAAATGTCATTGTTTTCCTCGTGCTATAAGAGAACGCAATAGGCAGCATAGCAAAGGGATAGGCAATAGGGGAAATGTTGTTAGAGTAATCTGTAGTGCATGCTTAAGCATCACTAGGCATATGACGATAAATATATTTAGGATAATGTTCTTCTAACCAGTAATGATTCCGTTATTGTGTAGTTACTAGCCACCTAGTTGCACGTAACCTAGTTGCATCTAACATATCTCCGTGAAGTAGTAGCATTATTGCTCTTATTTGCATGTAGGTGGTGCATGTTTGGTGATCTTCACCCCCTGCCACACATCCTAGTGTTAACTCGGAGGGTAATACGTAGACGTATTTGGGAACCGTGAGAAAAGGGATTAATAAAAGAATTAGATAAAAATCCGAGGAGATCAGCTAGAATTGTGAATAATTGTTATGAAAAATGGGTGAAGTGTAACTTCGTTGCCAGAGACGTCGGGACGGGTGAGCCTTGAAACGCGAAGGAAATTAGCCAGGGTGAAGCTTTCATGCAAGTGCAGGGGAAAATAGTTCACCCCCGACACCGAGAGAATTGTAAGGGCCCCGCACAGCATTGGCAGATAGGGGCCATATAAGAGAAATGCTCTGCACCATGGATATGTTACAATAATCGTTATTTCTTCAATTAATTCGTGACCATCATAATATCAAGACTTCTCACACCATAATGCCTTCATAAAATAAATTTACTTTAACTTGAAAATGGAATTTCAGGCATCAAATTAATACGGAATAACGAAATAAACAGGCATGAAATAAGAAGGCAAATTTTTGAAATGATTTTTATCATGTCTGCGTTAAATCCTAATATGTACAATGCATGCTTGTAATACTTCTCAAATATTTCGTTGCATGTCGGATGAAAATTAGAATTTGTAATGTGTGCTAATGATATTCAGAGAAATCTTTAGGTAGCATATAAGTAAACTTTAAGTGTAAGCCCGTGGTGCTTGTGTGGTGTATCAATTAGAGCACGATTTGGATCGGGATACTTCAGTGTCCACAGTACTGGCCTCGAACCCCAACAGCCCTGGTTCGACTCCAGTACTGATTTATCTTCTTCATTGTGTTCACCATTCCTCATCTGAGTGTTGCTTAGAGAGATTAGCCGAACTCAGTGTTTCACGAGCCCTCGGCAGATTCTAGGCAAATGCGATGAGAGAGTACAAGATAGAAATTATATTACACTTGTCAGGCCTTACGAGGAAGGCGTTAAGGAAGGCCAGCTTACTGCCTAAGCCGGGTTTCCCTCCTACCCTTCCTTTTCCATCCTTGAACCTTTCCTCCCAGTCTAAAGCCCCTTCATGTGCAAGGGTGCAGGCTTGAAATCGCTGATAAGGGTTAACGACATCCAGGGCAAACATTTAAAATTTTCAAATGTCCCTATTGGGCAACTTTTTGCACTGTGCCATTGCATTTCAACGGAAGAACGTTTTTTAACTTTAGAGAGTCAATACGATACTACCGATAATAATTCTTCCTCATCAGTCGTTTCAAACGTTAGAAATACTCCCCTTGCACTGAAAATGTTATTTGACAATGATTTCTGTTTTTGCACTAAAATAAAATGCTACTTGATTGATATTGCTTTAAGTCATGATGTTGCATTCACTCGCATCAAACTTCTTTTCCATCACCTTCCGTTCGCCTTCAAGTTCAATGTTTAGGATATTAATTTTCAATTCGTTAATGATCCCACTGTGCAGTCCCTTATTAATTCAAATCGAAGTCGAACTTCCTTTTCAATTACTGCTTCGAGATCGTAATGATGCTAATAGCACTTTTTCCTTCGAATGGAAATCCTACCGTCATTAATAATAAAGAATAATAATCAACTTGGATAAGTTTTACTCAAGGACTTTTCACTTCCGCGTTCAAAGTGACGCACGTGGCTAGAAACAAAACTAAATCAGGACGCAATGCAACGCGATTGTCTATGAATATATATATTCCATGTTTAGCATTATTCGTTGATGTCTCACAGAGAGAGAGATAAGGGCGATCGTCTGCCTGAGAGTGCATTGCAGCCTGGGCCAGTAGATCACAATACGGTCACCTCCTTCACTGGTAAACTATTTCCAGTGCTGCAGGAAAATCGAGGCTAGAAGATTAAAATTACTTATGCTGATACTCTTTGAGAAAATAGAATATTCTATTTAAGTTATAAAATCGACCGTTTAAATTACCCAATTCTCATTTTTTCTATTCTCCAAAACAGAATATATTTTTTAAGTAGTGTTATCGCTTAGTGCCTTCGATAACCTTGGTAATTTCCCTAAAATATATTTCGCCAGTTTACTGTGGAAGCAAAGGTGGATTTACATCTACGACAAGGCCAGAAGCAAGGCAACAGGCTGCAGAAATTTGGCGATATCATTCAAGGCTGTCAAAAGCGAAGATATTTTTGGTTTTCTAAGACGTTGAACGCCAGAACTCACGGAATAAGGCACCATGTCACAGCTTAGCAAACCCCTTCCCCCATTTTCCAATTTCAAACATATTTGTGCATTTCCATTGGCCACAACAGTTAAAATAAAGTCTTAAAATTCCTCTTGATTGACATAGCTGCACGCATTACTCCCTCGTTGTACAACACCTTATGTGAGATACTAAAATTTTTCCGTGATATTTCAAGTGAAAGACAATGGAGTGAATGCAATTCGAAATAATTGTTACGGTAAAGATTTTCTCACGGGAAATGGGAAAAGTTTGCATTTGGTCATTTTGGACTGAGGTGTAAAAACATTCAAGGGCTTCCCTCTTTATTCAGGGGTTTTTGTAATCAGCGGACGAAAGGAGTTCAGCACTAAAGCCTGCCACACACCACCTTTGCGGCGGCTTGCAGGGTATTATGTAGATGTAAAAGAGTTAAAAATTGATTCAATTGTCCTTGCCATCCCATCCAGAGGCAAAAATTGTAATATACAGATCCGAAGTAAAAGATAACCTTTTTCCACAAGGGGGTGTTTCGAATTGAAAAATAAAAAAAAGTTTTTTGAATCTTGTCTTCCTTTTTGAGATAAGGAATTGAATAAACTGAGGTTTTCACAGCCTCCATAGCTATGTGTGCCTCCCATGACCGTGAAAGACGACAGCATAATTGTGTTTCCGCAGAAACTGATCACTTTATCAATCTCCACGTTGCCTGAAACAGAATATGAGTTTCAGAATAGATGTTTGAATTCCTCCCCAGCCCTTTCCTTCTTCAGAGGAGCGGCCTTAAACCTGATATCCGACTGTAACGAAGCCATTAGCCCTTTAGGAGCCGAACTTTGGTGTGCAGGAACCATCGGAAATTATTTATTCTCTCATCAGGACTCTAGGATAGGACTTAGAGCACTCTAACTGATATTCAACACCATATTGAAGATATCAATTAAACTAAAACGGACAAAGAAATTCCATAGTAAAATTAAACAGGCGTGATTGCATCGAATAGTGTAACAATATCTTGACTGTAGACAATCTTCTGTGCCATATCCATTTCTTTGTTCACTTTGTACAGGGATCAAAGCAATAAGCTAACTCCCTTTCCTTAGTGAAGCACAGTGGTCGGAAATCGAAAATAACTGAAACAAAGTTCAAAATAGCTTGCTTATTAAGGAATAGCACGTCATTTGTCATGGTCCTCATTCGTTAGTCAGATACAGGGCCTCAAACATGACCAAACTTCCAAAATCCTCCTGACCTCATTTCTCTGCGAATATCTTACAAGGTAAATTGACGGTGAATGAAGAATGAAATATGACATGATATATTAACACAATGCTTTGCCGTTGCAATGCATAAGGTTTAAATATTTTTAAGTATATTGGTGCTATTAAGTTACAAAATGGTGGACGCTGTTTTCAGACAAAATTTTACATGAAGTAGAGAGTATTTTTTAGCGTTCTAGCGTTTTAGGGTGAGAGACCTATCAAGTGACTGATATCAGAGCACTCGTCGAAGACTGATAAACACGAAATTGAAGAGGAATTAAAAAATAAGTTTGCGACGCCGAAAAATGCATATTATTTTCCAACCAGGGTCTGGCTCCGCGCCGCGGGGGCTGGAAATTCCGTGACTCGCTCGCATTGATCAAGTGACATGGACCCTAAGAGCTTCCAAATCATCATTTTTCAGCTTCAAGCATCGTCACTAACCTCCACTGCTTCTATGTCGATAAAATCGCGAGAATATTGAATCTTGCGAGCTAGGTTTTCATCAACATTTCCTGCCTATCTGGGCTGTCCCATAATTGGAGTTACTAATTTATGCTCATAATAAATTGTAGATGAAATGGAGGTGAGCGATATTGGCCTGTAGTTACTCGGCTGTTCCCTCCTACTGCTTTTTAAAAAGTGGGGTTACGTTATTTTTCTCCAGCATTTGGGTACATATATGCTCTAGAAGGGATATTCTAAGTATAACTTGAAGTCACGATGCGATTTCGGAGGCTAATTCTTCGCATACGCGGGTCGGAATGGGGGCGTTTACTCGGAACCGAAATCGCAATTTTTTGCACGAAATCGTTAGATGGAAACGAAAAAAAGAATTTTAGTGTAAAAATTAATCTTCTAACCACAACCTTTCACTCATACATCAAAAATTAAAATAAGCAAAAGGTGACGCCCATCGAAAAAGCTGCTTTGATAACATAGACGTCATTTTCCTCCCGTCCTTGACTGCTTTTAGGGGAAGGGAAGGGAGTGGAGGGGGGTTCTCGGAAGGTCTGCTCGTACTGATCCTGTCGTAACCTCTTCCATTGGAAGAGTCAGCTGTATATCCCCCTATGCGATACGGCGAAGTAGATTCGCGGGCTCAATTGTGATTGGAAGAAGTCGGTATACGTCAGAGGTTGCACCACGCCTACTTTTCCGAAAGGGTTAAAACATCAGTTTTTCGCCGCTTATAATTCGAGAAATAATTGACGGATCAAAAAACGGAAAAATACGGGTCTTTTTATTTTACAAACATCACATTCGGCAATAAAAAAATATGGTAAACGACCCCATTCCGGTTGGGACGTTGGAAATTTTAGGACTTCCTGCTCCACTACATGCAATATATCGATATAATATTGAAGAGGGCTCGGCTCACTGGCGAGGAACAATTCTGCAGAAAATCCTCCAGTCGGCGAGCAGTCGCAACCGATCAAGGCGTTGTTAAGGTGGAGGGGCCTTTAAATCCTGGAAGGGTTGGAAATTACCCTGGAGGAACACTGGGGTCTTTGAAGAACGGAGGTTGTAGATTCCCTCTCCGTTTCTACAGTCCATTCTGCAAGCCTCATCACCCGAAACGCGACTCGATGTTTGAAGGGAGGGTGACAGAAGACTGTGGCTTGGCCGCCTCCGCCGTGGCCCTCCTCCCCCCCTCGCCAAAGCGGCTGAAGCCGTCGCTGCGTTGAAAACACTCGTGTCGAACAAGTTGCGAAGCGAAAGGCGTCTCCACTGCCGAACCTGATTCTCCGTCCGATATCGCAGCATATGGTCTCTGATTTTCGGTATGCTTGCAATCTCTCCATCATTAGTCTAAAAATTGCAGCAAAGCAGGGGGGTTATTCTCAATCACAAACTATAATTGTTATATAAATTTGGTGCACGCAAATGACTTCTACTAGAAATTAAAAATCACTTTCATGAAGTCCCCTATTGACATGTCATGGATGTGAATTATGCTTGTCCAAGCATAATTCGAGCAGAGATCGTTTCATTCATCACATATTAACAGTAAACAGAATACAAAGCAGGATTGTGTGAACAAATCTAATTTTAAACTATACTATTTTATTCGTTGTGCTCCACGTGTCACCCGCTGAGAAATTTTCAGGACAAACTCTGGTTTTTACAAAGTAATACGAATAAACAATATAATTGGAATGCATTAGTACAATATAGAGCTCACTTCGGGCCTGAAGACGCTAGCTGGAGCGCGCCGGCGAAACTGCAGTCCTCGAAATAAATCAACGCGGAAAAACCCGAATAAGAAAAAGCAAGCATATCACTGCGGAAACATCCGCACCGGTACGATACGTATAATATGATCAAAAAGAAAAACTGATTCTTAAAATGAATGCTTATGAAAGCATTCGAGCAGATAGAAAACATCGACTCAAACATCTTCAGAAGTTAGAGTCGATGTGGAGTCATATTAATTTTATTCGTCGTCACCTTATACAGAAGCATCGCATAGCAGTCACATATATTAACAATAGCTCTGAATTATGAGGAAGCTCGTAAAATAGTCCTTTGGATTTGTTTTAGGGATCGGTGCTTTTTAAGTTTTGGGGTAGGGCGTTCAATAATTTTGATTATTGTGATCAGCAATAACTTATGGCAAACATTTGTTCGGGAAATAGGAAAAAGCTGTAAGTAGGGGATTGTGCGTGGTGTTTTCTGGGAGATAAGTGTGAGCATGTACGATGATATTTTGGGATTTTCTCCTGGGATACTGTATAAAGGAAGGATCCTAATAAATATTTTATTTTGTCTGTGAGTTTCAAGCAGCTTAGACTAAGGACGAACTGAGATACATCAGAGAATCCTTGGCGAGATCAAGTACAAATCATTCATAAGAGTCGAGAAGTCTTCTTAACTTTTGGTCTAACTCGTTAGGCATACTATTAGAGACAATACTGTGACAGAAAAACAAGGAAATCGACGAGGCTAACATTTGGGTAGCCTTCGGGAATTGGTGTTTTCGAAGTTTGAGTCGATAAAGGAGTTAAAGTTAATTCTATTCATCATCTTTTCAGTCTGTAATTCTGAGATTGGTTTTACGACGCTCTCAGCCCGATTCGCGGACTTCTTTTGATATTTTCGTATTCCTTCTCTTTTGCATCCTTCATCTTCACTCACTTTATGTCTCACACGCCAGGCCTTCCTCTTCCATTGTCCCCTTCCACTTGTCCTTCAACGATCGTCTTCGTCGGGCCATCATGTCTCATGATATGGCCGATTAAGTTGTCCCTTCTTCTTTTTAGAGTTTTCATGAGACCTCCTTTCTGAGGACTTTTTCGTTAGTCACTCGGTCGATCAATTTTATCTTTATCATCCTTCCGTATCACTATATTTCGAATGCTGCCAGCCTTGACTTGAATTCTAGAGGGCATTTCACTAAACTGTGGTCACTGTCAATAATTGTCCCAGGGTAGCTTTTGCAGTCCTTATGGTTCCCTAAATCCCTGCTCCACTAAAATGCAGTTTATTTGAAATGTATTAACTATATTACAGATATAATTAACGCCTTCCACGATATATTGATAGTAAGGGGGATACCAAGAATACCGACTTCAGTACTATGTTTAATAATCACCCATGACGACATGGGGTATGTGATCATCAACAATTTGTATGAGAATTTTAGTATTTCCAATTATGATAGCTTTCGTTTTGGAGAAATTAATGACAAGAGCATGATTTCCAGCCCCCTTAAGCCCCAGCATGGAACCCTGGGGAACTCTCACAGGATACTGGGGCCCACAAGAGTACTTAAGGATATTATCAAGGAACTGTGACTGCAAGAGTTCTGCCACCCAACTAGGAGTACAACTAGTGAAGTACTGATCAAGGCATTGTAGATCTTCTTTCTTCTCTTTATGGATGAGCAATTTATGTTCAACTCGATCAAAAGCTTAAGTGAAGTTCCAAACGTTTTGGATCATTCTTTTCCCACAGGCAGTCAAATGTCATCAGTGACTTTTAGTAAGGCAGTCTGCGTGCTAAAGCTATGACGAAAGCATGATTGTACAGGTTCACGTTTTCCATTTTAAGTTAGAAGTTCCGTAACTTGACGGATAACGATTCTCTCTAAAGGCCTGGTTACACGATACAATTTCTTAACACAATTTATTGTCTGAATGTCTGTCTCATTTCTTGACTAAATTTCTGTACAATCGCCTGTTCAAGAATCTGAATTGAGTGGTTAGTACACGGTGAAAGATCTCGTACAATTTTTCATGCAATTTCATGGTACGCATTACACGATTGCTTTTGTTTTCTCAAAAGCGCAAAATTTAATGTTTCAAATCAGGAGTTATTTATCGCCAACTTGGAAGTACAACATTTGTCTCAAACTTTATTTTCATTTTGTCTGAAGTAGTTTTCCTTGGGGAAATCTTTTGGTAGTTGACGAAAACGACGTTCTCGGTAGTTAGTAGACCTGTGGGATTTGTTTTTGTGTGAGACTTTGTTTCTAACATTTATTTTGACGTCTTCTTCGTTCGGACTTCTCTATCTGATTAAATTTTAAATTAGCAGTTATAGAGAAAGTTACTTAATGGAATGTAACCATAGTTCCAGGTTATCGCTGACCTTACGATTTTTGGCACCTGTAGTAACATACCGGTCAACGATATATTCAACGAGAATTTCCCACAGCACGATTGATGGAATTATTCCCCTTGTACGCGAAAGCATCTACTTAAATCTGAAAGAAAAATACCTGGAAGTGTATACAATTCATAGATTAGCTTTTATGGAATAATATATATTACGTTAAAAACCCTTTATCGACGATGCAAAAATCCTTGAGTACAACGATCACGTACGGAGTGGCATTGCACTTAACTTTGACATCTTGCGGAACTCTGCCACTGCTCCAATATACACACTGGTGTATATCGGAGCGAAGGATAGGATGCGTACATAGTTTTTAGCCCATTGTTCACCTCCGATCCAATTATTTTGACAACAAAGGGTGTCGCACTATAATGTTGCTTGTATTCGTAGATACCGAATGTAAATTAATTTCTACGTCAGCCACTATGGAATATTTAATGAGTCGGTGAAAAATGTTCCGTAAGGGTTGTACAGGACGTGAATAATAACGATAACGGGAGAGTTAGGGCCAATTAAGGCAAGTGGTAAATATATTTATTCGGAGAGAGTCATGCAATCGTTGCAGGAGTCAAACAGCAGAGCGAAATCCAAGCATAGCAGAGGTCATGACAAAAGTAAATCACACAAATAGGCCCAAATATTGCTAGTTACAGAAATATTAAATAATGAAATCACAGCAGTCGCACGTAAACACACCGAATCGCGAAGGCAAAAACATTAACACACACCTAGAAGCGTAGTTTTCCTTGCCTACCACCAGATGTCTCTAAAACGTCAAAAATTGTATAATTGTCTGAACTAAATTAGAACAGGTTCTATTTTCTGTGGAGTCGTTCAGACAATCGTACAATTTGGACTGGTTACACGATACAATTTCGCATTCATTCTCGCGTTCAGACAATCATGCAAGCGATTGTACAAGAAATTGTATCGTGTAACCAGGGCATAAGATAGGATAGAAATCGGGAAAAAGTGAAAACGTAGTTATTATCTTCTTCATGGGACGAATCAGAGACTTTTCCAATCGCCGAATTGGGACTGATCTTGCGAGAATTTAGACATTTGAAGTGTACATGGCAATAGAGTATATTTTGAAATATTAACTATTGCAATGGAAATATTATCAACCTCCATGGCTTTGGATTTAAAAACTGACAAGTATTTAATCAAAATGCCTTCGGCTACTTGTTTAAAATAATACTTGCTACTACCGTAAGAAATTATATGATCGGCATAATTTTGCTCTGGGGCCGGTTTGCGTATTACACTGTTTGAAAATGATATGAAAGTTTGAGTTTAAAAGATCTATGGAGATATTTTTCTTCGGCGAACCAGACCGAGGCTTCAAAGTGCCTGTCAGACAAACGTGGGTCGTTCACTATCGTAGACATTGACGAGAAGACAACTCCTTACTTTCTATTACATATGCTTAATTTTGCGCAGTATCTCATTTCATTCAATTTTTCAAATAAAACTAAATGACCAGGTCACTGAAAGGCGCTGCAATTCCGATTTCGCTGCCTGATCATATCCCTGGCGTGATCCTCATCTGACATTGTGTGCCCAAGCATTCTATTTTCATCATCTAGTTCCTATTGTAAACAATTCAAAACGTAATACGTTTTAACTCAAAACGGTATTGAATCCAAAATTGAATATAAAAGTGAGTGAATAAATTAGTTTGAAGTACATGAACTTTTTTCTTTCATCCATTTCAGCAAGTTTTGTTCTCGGTTCCGTTTCCACTTTGCTGTGAATTTCAGTTTTTCATTATTCGGGCGTATTTGCACGTCTACTCCCCGCAACCTAATAAATCAGGCTAAACGCAATTAAACCCACTACAAGCATTTCTTGGAAATGAAAAGTCGACTCCGGGTGTCCTAGGACAAACTACTCTTTTATCTTTTACAGCAACAGTCAAGGTAGCACGAAATCCACACGGTTCCACTTACACCTTCTGATGATAGCTGTATAAGGCTCAAATATTTTGTCAGAGTTTATTTTTTTCAGGTATAACATTTAGAACTACCACAAAAATTAAATTGTTGTTCGCAGTCACAAAGCTTATGGTTTACATGCAGTTTGAACTCATGTTTCACGTAATGAGTGCAAGGATTCGGGCGTCATGCTTTACCTTAACGTCTCGGATAACTAGAATAAATTAAAATTTCTTTCGGCATTAAAATTCCTCGGTAACATTCAGGTTACGGGGCATCACGCAACGCTCATTAGATTCATTAATAATTTTAATAATGAATATTTGATTTCCCTTATCAGCTCTTATCCTCACATTCACCTTGTGAATATTGCATCAATCAGCCGTAATGGAACTTCAGTTGAAATACGTCATTAACACTGATCGCAAGTGTGCTTTTATGAAACTTATTCTGCAACGAAAGTTTTTTTTAGTCATTGTTAGCAGCGCATTTTTTATTTCATTGGAGAAGGAATCAATAATTGTCCAAAAAGTTTGTCTTTTGCAAAATATGAGGTTATTTACGTAGGAATTTGGAAACATCAGCGTTTTGTCGTGAAAAGTTAAAAGTGATCTGGTGATTTTCCAATGAATAAACTGCCGTATTCATCGAAGAATGAATCCTTTTCCGAGTTGGAGCGACGAAAAAGCATGCGCTTTTCCTTGCGTCATTATTTTGTTTTTAGATTAAAATTTCCACAGCATGTGTTAGCTCGGCGTAAGCACTGGACGCCCTTCAAAAACCTTTGACGATATTTCGGACCAAACAGAGAGAAGGGAAATCAACCCAACTACACATCGATGAGTAGTGCTTATCCAGAGGCTGAGCAAGCTGCTACGGTCACTCAAGAGGATAGATGACTAGAGGCGGGAATTTCTCAAGAAAGGGGGGAGTGGAACCCAGCGTTGGTTTTAGTCTGCTCTTATTGAAAAGCCGCCAATGGAACAACGGTTTAACGTCCCACCCGACGGACTGAGTACTGAACTGGAATGCTCTCCGCTTAACACTCCTGCGGGGACCTGTAAACAATGAAAAACCTTCCACGGCTGGAAATTGAACCCGGGCCATCGACAGACTCTACCTATCTCTAATCCCGAACTGTGTGACGAGCAGGTCAATGAACTGCCTCTCGGCCTTCATGACAACTCTTTATGAAAGAAGCGAAACCCCGTCTCTGGGGAGTTATTTTGTAATCTCACTTTAGTGAAAATACGTCACAAAATGTCACTTTTTCGTAGTTAAACCCCGCCACCCAGGCGGCGTGACCATCTTCGGATCTCAAGCGGTGAACTGCCGGTCATGTGCTGGTCTTTTAGACGATTCATCCGCTCTGATCCGTATCTTTCGACTCTTGATCCGTTTCATTATCTCCGCCTGCCATTAGTTCCCATCTCATCCTCGTAAAGAACGTGAAATGGAGCCACCATCGTTTCCACTTGAAGCTTGAGTTGGAAAAAAGCAGGAGCGAGAAAGATACAAACGATTTTAAATTGTATTTTTGGAATTTGCACAACGTGAAGAACTTCAGCACACCTAGATCGGCAACAGATACCGCTACCGACAGAAGCTTCTACAATTAAGGAACCGTTCGTGAGCCGATCATTAAGAGAGCGAAACGGATCTCCCGCCTTCCCGCAAAGAGTCATTAAAAAGGTGAGATTACAAAATAACCCCGTCTCTGGATTGTCCAAAGGTGTGAACAATGGCATGTCTGGTCGAATGGAGTCGGGGTCGAATGAGGCGAGCGTTCCTCTCTAAGGGCTTTTGCTGTTGTCGAGCCAGAGGCCCTGTGTTGTGCCCAGTGGATCAGGATAACTAGATGTCGCTTTCCCGTCACCAGCATAGGCCGAGGGAGATTCGAGCGTAACAAGGTCTTCGTGTCACGTGACATTAGGCAAGGCAATGCCGGCGTTTGAATTTTGGATACGCCTGCGGTCGTTAAGTGGACTGATTCTCGGTGCAATTTAAGGAAATTCTGTTATCTCTTCAATCGTACACGTTTTTTGTACGAATATTAAATCGTTCTCTTTCCTTCATACACATTTCTTTACAAAGAACGCCATTATTTGCATATAGGTGTTATTATCATTAAATCTCGGCTATTTTCTGCAGTTAATTAAAAAAATGAACTCATCTCATTGAATGTTCATGTTAATCAATGGTATTTAAGGTCTATGGTTGGGCCACGTGAGAGGCGGGCGCCATTTTTCGTTGCATAGAGCGCTGCTGCGCCACAGTGCCTCGATGTCGAACTGCCCTGCCACTCCCCGCGCTCGTGGCAAAAAGCGGAACTATTACTGCAGTCACCCTTAACTCTCCGTTCGGCCGCAGGGGCGCTGGGGGCGAATCACTTCGCTCCTTCGCTGGACTTCGCATCGATTGCTGGGCGCTCAAGATTGCGCCAAGACATAATTTCCAAGACTCCGTCCCAGCATTGCAATCGATGGCGAAAGAGAGATAGCATCGCACAGCGAGACCAGGTTTGGCACGCAATGGTCGTGCCCTCGATTCCACCCTTGTGGCACGCTGTGTGTCAAGGTCTTCTGCGAATGTCCACTCCTCGTTTCTTTCCTTCGCGTGCTCCCCGCGTCGCTTTTCGTCACAAGGACCGCACTTCGGCTTCACTCTTAAGACCAAGGCGAACTGCCGCGTCCTCAAGCAACGCAGAGCAAGAATGCTGCTTCAATTCCCGACATCGAATGTTACTTTGCCATGTCATCTTTGAAAATATTAAATATTATACTTGCTCAGAAGCATCCTCATATAGAACCGTGTGATGCCACAAACCATAAATCAAGTGGCACAATAAGGAATTTGAGGGAAAGGAGACCACTTCTTTCTACTGGTGTACAGCCAAAACCATTCCCGCAATTTACTATATTTTGTATATTTTGCACCAGCGTTCAGAAGTTCGCTTATTGGGCTAAAAGTATAGTTGAATAGGGTAGTTTTCTATTATTTTTTTATTGTCTTGATCGAAAGTTTATAACCTCTGGAGAACGTATTGTAAGCAGTTCGATTTATAAATGACGTTAAGTATTTTTCATCATTAATTAAAAAGTGAAAAAAATCAACGGCGCGAAAACGCGAAGGCAATCTATTGCATGCCGGGAAATCATACGTGTGACGTCAAACTATTTCCTCTACCTGCCACCAGGTAGTGCTGCGGATGCTTCCAAGTAGACGTTGCACTCCGTTAAAGCTTATTAACTAGTAGAGGAGGTATATTTATTCCGTTAGTTTATTATAATTAACTTTAATTAATTAATTTATTTATTTAATATTATTTATGCAGTTGATTGATTTAAAATCAGTTAGTATTCCTTTTACAAGCATACCGTGAAGTTCGCCCATCGCCGCACGACCTTCACGCCATGCTTCGTCGCAGCAGAAGACACAACGAGCAGGACGTCCTTGAGCCTATAAAATGACTAATAATGCCATGTTTAACTGAGAAGATTTTTCCAACTTTGATAGTTTTCACAGGCTGATACTAATAAATATTCACTAGAGCTGAGGGGCCCTGAAATACAATGGTAAGTTCAGGAGACGAATTTTCCTATGCCTCACAACGTAAACTATATACCTGTTACGTCAGCAAGAAGGCAGCGCACCCCGCCATTTCAGAGCTTTTTCAAACGATCTTAAAATTAACATTTAATTCTCTTGTAAACTGGGATTTCTAAGTCCAAACTTTTTGCGTAAAATAAATACATTTATGGCAGGGCACGAATAGCAAGTAATGTAGTCTGTTTTCTTTGACGAAGGCAAATACCCTATATAAGTCTTCACTAAAAAAAGAGAATATCAACTTAATTATTTTTTAGTGAATAATAATTTAAATGTCATTTTATGATAATGCAGATGAATATTAATGAAACCCCAAATAAGGGAATCCTGCCACTGCTTCTATCAAGTGCCAATAGAAGTGACGTTTTTTTGAAGGAGTTGAAGACAAAGAAATTAGTTACGGACTTATATACAGAAAAAAACCATGAAAATATAATTGATAAAGTCTATTGCAGTAAGTGATTATCTCCCCCAGCGGACACATTGGTCATTCAGGTAAGCTGCAAATGAAGATGATGTATCCACCCAGAGAGCGAGCAGCCTCAAGGTTGTGAGCTGTTAGGTTTCCGATTACCTATCGCCTCTAATGTTCACGAATTACTGTTATCTATTCACTGGAAAGGAGTCACAATACTTTTTTTTGCAGTCCTGAAAGATGAGTGGAGTTTTTTTTCAACAGCATTCCTACCTCATCCAGCACCAGATGTCGCCTTTATCACAATTTTTTAATCACCGAATCTGATAGAGTTTCTAAAATAAAAAGACACGTATTTTCAGTTCTTCGATCTGTGAATTATTTCTCGAGTTATAAGTGGGGAAAGACTTGCCCTTTCTATTTAGGATATGACACGACGTTACACGGAGACATGCGGTTGTATTGAATCCAAAAAACTCTTTCGGAAAAGTGGGCGTGTATGCGGACTCGTACGTCATCCACTCCATCCAATCGCAAGTGAGACCGCGAATCGTCTTCGCCCAATCGCAAAGGGGGACACAGCTGACCCTGCCAATGGAAATGGTTTTTAAGACTCCATTTCCAAAGGCATTGCATATTCAACCACATCGTAATTTGTGAATAAGAAAATGAACTTCAGCGCACATTCAGACACACCAAAATGCAAACGAAAATATTTTGTTTTTAACTTATTTTAGATTATTAACAGGATTCGACAGTATTCGTGCAGGCAGATCTTCCGTCCCCACCTCCACTTCCCCTCAACACTCCCCCCACTTCCACTCTCCCTCCCCTCTCCTCCATTCCCCCCTCCCTCCCCCTCCACTCCCCCTCCCTTTCCCTCAAAACAGTCAAGGTGGATGAAATCTGCCAGGCTAATCCAAGGCTTCGTACTGGAACTACGTACAATACCACTTAACGTCTTTAAGTAGGTTACTAGCCTTTCAATTACAGATAACAATGGGGGCGTTTGCAAAGTCACGAAATCGTTAGATGGAAACGAAAAATGAATTTCAGTTGAAAAAAATCATCTAACCAGAGCCATTCACTCATAAATCAAAAATCAAAAAATAAGCGAAAGGTGACGCCCACCGAAAAAGCTGCGTTAAGGCTTACTACGTCATCCACCTCCCCTCCATTGACTGTGTTGAGGAAGAACGGGAAGGGAGGGGAAGTGGGGGAGGAGGGTAGATGAGGAGGGAGTGGAGGTGGGGAGGGAGGGAAGGTCTGCCTTAAAGAGATACAGTCACATCCTGCGAATGACTCAAAACAACTGAGCAACAAAATATTTTCGTATACATTTTGGTGCAGCTCAAAGTGTGCTCAAGTTTATTAGCTTATTCACAAATTACGACGCAGTGGAATACTATGCAATGCCTTTCGAAATAAACCGAATAGAGTCTAACAACCACTTCCATTGGTGGAGTCAGCTGTTTGTGTCCCCCTTTGCGATTGGGCGAAGACGATTCGCGGTCTCAGTTGTGATTGGACGGAGTGGATGACGTACGAGTCCGCATACACGCCCATTTTTCCGAAAGGGTTAAAAAAAACATTAGTTTATCGCTGCTTATCACTCGAGAAATAATTCACAGATCGAAGAATACGGGTCCTTTTATATTTTACAACCTCTATCAGATTTGACAGTGTAAAGTATGGTAAATGACCCCATTACCAGGTCTAGAACATATACTTAATGAATTGTTTAAATAGAGAGGAAGAAATTTGACGGACAAATGGTTGAAACCTGTAAACAAAATTAGTAGTCTTCCCACAATACCAAATGTATAGGGATCTAGTAATATGCTCCCTTATTTAAAAAAAGGAGATAGGAGGAAAACCATCTAATTACATAGTACTCATAGTCACCATAAATATCATTAAAGAGTGAATTCCCCCACGGCATTAACAGAAGAACAACAAGGACTCAGATCTCGCAAATGCTGCATGAATGCAGTATTTGCATTGAGACAGGCGACGGAGAAGTCTTTTGGATTCAATACAACCGCATGTCTCCGTGTGACTTCGTGTCATATCCTAAATAGAAAGGGTTATAGCATTTACTTTGGTCAATTTTCGAGGCTTTATTTTCTTGGTTGTTCTTCGTTGTGTTGATGGTTTTTTCGTTTTTTTTCAGATGAGATATATGGTTGTTTTTGATACTTTGAAGGATATATTTTTTTGTTAACTGTTGAATGTTTGTTTTTTTAAAAAAGGTTGTTAAGCGGTTGTTGATAGAGGATATAAGGGAAATTGTTGCGTGAGAGGCTGGATAGAGAGGATCAGAGATGAACAATCTCTAGTTAAGGAGGTCTGAAACCTTAGGAAATAAATCAATTATTGAAAAAAAAGTTCACGACATCACAATCTGCTTCATCAAAGTACAGAAGGCATTTGATGGAATCCTTATTTAAACACGTGATTCAATTGCTATATAACCGTCGTATTCCAACGGTATGCTGATTCCCTACTTAACACTGTATCGTCAGCAAGTAGACGGATGTTTCTGCCAGCGAGAGCGGTTAAATCGCTTCTGACAATTATAAATAGAAGTGACCCTAGTACGAAACCCTGTGGGACTACGGAGGTGACATCCTCCCTGTCTACGATTATCCCATTCACTTTTGGCTCTCGTTTAGTCAAGAGGGGCGGTCGCAGTGACCTAGTGGTTAGGCTATAGAGCGAAGGGTCTCGGGTTCAAATCCGGGTGAAGCCTCACTAGAACTGCGCTTTGATCGTGTCCCGCGTAAATCTCCCAGGCGGGCTGTGTTTCAAACCGTCGGGATTATCTCGAATAGGTAACCAAGGAGTCACCCGGTACGAACACGAATGCTTCGCAAGTTTGATGTGTCAAAACCGCTGATTACAACCTCATTCGTAGTTTACACTTGTGTTAAATCTCAGCTGGGGGCTTTTTACTTGGAATAGATGAGAAGAACTCAGGTGGAAACAATTATCGATGTTGAAAAGAGCGATTCAGGCACATTAAATTTTGAAACCATTCTTGTTTGTATCCCGTGACTCCTTGGTTACCTATTAGAGATAATCCCGACGGTTTCAAACACAAGCCCCCAGGGAAAGAAACCCTCCCTAGCTCTCTAACACCCTGAATGTATGAAATTCACATGCCCCAATGTGAAGTTCATACTCCCCGATCCAACAAGTCACATTCTCCTTAATGATACCATAAAGCTGCAGTTTAGGAATCAATTTGTCTTACGGATACCTCATGAAAAGCTTCCTTTGAATCCAAGAACACAGCATCTTCTTGGCCACTCATTTCCTCTGCTTTGAAAATGTCTTGCAGGTATGAAGATACCTAGCTGTGTTTCGTTCGATATTGCATTTCTGAATCCCTGCTGGTTGATGCATTGCGACTATCAAGGAAGGTCATTGCATCTACGTCTACGAAACATTTCCCAAGCCAGGGTGTGTGGCAGGGGAAAGTCATTTGCAGGTATTTTTACATTTTAAATCATGGAGAACTCTTGTGAACCTTGCAGACATGTCAAAAAGACAATGGGGGCGTTTGCTCGGAACCGAAATCGCAATTTCGTACACGAAATCGTTAGATGGAAACGAAAAATGAATTTTAGGGAAAACATTAATCTTCTAACCACAACAATCCACTCAGAAATCAAAAATTAAAATAAGCAAAAGGCGACGCCCACCGAAATAGCTGCTGTGATGACAATGACGTCAATTTTCTCCCGTCCTTGACTGCTTTAAGGGGAAGGGAATGGAGTGGAGGGGGGTTCTCGGAAGGTCTGCTCGCACAGATCCTGTCGCAATCGCTTATATTGGCGGAGTCAGCTGTTTACCCCTTTCGCGATAAGGCGAAGTATATGCGCGGGCTGAGTTGTGATTGGATGACGTCGATATACGTCAGAGGTTGCACCACACCCACTTTTCCGAAAGGGTTAAAAACATGAGTTTTTCGCCGCTTATAACTCGAGAAATAATTGACTGATCAAAAAAACGGAAAAATACGGGTCTTTTTATTTTATAAACTTTATCATAAATTCGGCAGTAAAAAAATATGGTAAACGACCCCATTCAAACACTACTTTTACGTCATTTACGTCTACATTTACATTTACGTAATACCCTATTAGCCACCGCGAGTTCAGACCAACCATTAACACACTTATTTTTATTTATTTTCCCTCAGTCTTTCCTTTTCACCATTAGAAGTTTAGCGTATTATATCTTCTGACCAAGAGAATTCAATATTACTGATATTTCAATGGAAAATAATTAAGAAAATTATAATTTGAATTGAAAAATTAATCCATGTTTGCTAATCGTGCACTAACCATGACATGATGAAAAGCTTTTCGTATCACGATTATCACTCATTTCGTGAAGTTACGGATGACGTCAGCGATTACAGCGCCTCAGTTTCTGCTGCACCGAACTAATCCTCTGGCTACACCCCTCTCTTGTCCCTCACTCCCCACGGTTTAAATTCATCGCGTATTATCCTCCAGGGACGGTGTTAAAAATATTTGGTCCAATTTTAGGCATAAATGAATTAAATAGAAGAAACTGGAAATTTCTCGTTTTCTTATATAAGTAACAATTACAAGTATTTTCAACCCCAGGTAAGAGTGATTTAAAACATGAAAAAATTCGGGACCAATCTTCTAAGAAGCAATGACGCACTGGATTCTATTAGCCGCTGGTCGATACGTGATTGAGTGGGGCGTGATTTGAGGCACGATTCACTGGCAGCGGAAAATTGAAAACAAACATTCGTTTAAATATGGAGATGGGTTGGACTTTACCATCTGGCAAAGGATTTTTCCATTCACAGGTCACAGTCCTAATTTTGTATCTCGGTGCTTTTAGTTGCAAATACAGTCTTCTTTTGGCATGATGTCCGCAAAATGACGATATTGTTATCTCTCAGTACAGGTGGTGTCATTTCAGCTATTGTGACCTAAGTCAGGAATGAATTGAATAAATCTTTATGATAAACTTTGTATTCTTCAGTTTGCTTTTCAACGATGTCTGTGGTCATTTTATGTACCTACTCCTTACAATAACTCATTCTCAGGTTTCACATTGGGTGATAACCATTAAAACCCGAAATCTTTAAGTAACAGTGCTCAAACTATCATTCACATATTTTTAATATATATTTTAGCAAAGAAATTTCCAAACACTCCATCAGTTAGATTTTCAATAGAATGGCTATCCTGCAGAAGCTCAATATAATCCATGCTATTGCATTGTTAGCAACGGATATTTACAATATCCGTTGCTAACAAAGATTAAGCAAAGTCTAATCTATCTGGAGCCCAAATATATTTTATCCGTTAACGGAAATACATTTGTTGAAATTACACCAAAGGAGGTTTCTTTCGATAAATAGATCCATTATCCACATATTTATGCTGGCCAAGAATCTGGACATGATACCCAGTGCCATGGAGACGATTGTACAAGTTGTCCTTCGAAGGGACAGAGGGACCTAACCAGAAAGAGACTTTCGCACAAATAAACACAGCAGTTCAATTCCGTCAACTCGAGGTAAAACATTTTTCGGAATATGCACTCATCATGCTCGCGCCTTCAAAAGCTCCATTGAAAGTACTTTACTTCAATTATCCAAGTACGCTGCATTATAAGAAAATGCACGTGAAAACAGTCGAACAGGTACCTATAGGTAGGTGACCCCTCTCATGTGCTAATAATCTTAATTAAAATTGAATTGAAATATTAAAGAAATTGATAACTTAGACTTGATTAATAAATACTTATTTCTACGATAGGTTTTGAGTTTATTAATTCATTTGGTTAAATTCATTCATTAGGGTTTTTCTTGGAGGTCCTTAGTACGATTCCCTGGAGTGGTATTCAATCGTACCCAGCTAAACCCAACCAAGGATTTTCCTGAATATCTCTCTAAGAAACCGCAGGAATACTGTGCTAATAACCGTACTGGAATCGTAACTCCCCGCCCTAACACCCTGGTTTGTGTTTTTCAGACGCCATTACTGTTGAAATGGCGATAAATCCGGAGAGATATCTTCGGATACACGGAACGGTTCGAATAACGAAACGCGCACATGTGAGGTTACAACGGAAGTAAGTAATGCCCTTTATTCAGTTGTCACAAAAACACACACGAAACAAAGGACATACGAAAGAAAACAAACACTTCAAGGCGGGATTAACTTAAATAGAAAAAAACAACAATTAGGTTTAGTGTTCGACAAACTCTGCCCTCACTAACCAGACCAGCCTTGGCGTTGAAAGTAACTTTTCAATGAAATTTCACAAATGTAAATCAAAAGAGAATTTACAGCAGTAAATTAGTGCTTATATTTACGCTTATTATAGGCTTACTATTACCTACTTATCGTAGTACCTATTTGTATACTGTTAACGGAAAACACGTGAGCACGGTTTCAACAATCGCGGCGAATACCTAGGAATTTTTCGTGTTTTAGCAACCATTTCTGATTCCTAAAAACACGAAATATTTACAAAATGTTCATGTATTTTACATATTTTCTGGCAATTAAAAAAACAAACAATCATCCCTGACCAGAATAAGAATATTTATGCATTTTTCCTTCTAATGGTACTTGACTAAATCTCATAGGAACATTATTTTTGATTTAAATTTGTAAAAGAAATGAAGCCTTCTGGAGAGAAAAGCGATCTATGCATAATTTCTTATGGACGTCATTCGAAGTTCAACCCGTTACTTTTGTAGCCCAAATTCGATTTTTTTACGGATATGAGACAATCAACTTCTGGCACCCCGAAGGCACTCAATATATGAAATTTCGCAAACAACGTCAGGGCCGTTCCCGAAATAAAAAGTACATACTGCTAGTCTAATAGTACCTATAAGATTGCTATCGTTTCACGCAGTCTGGGTATTTCTAAAAATGTGTTATTTTCCTGGGAACGAGAAGAGAGCCGACAGCGTCGCACGCCTGAACCCGAACGGGGCGAGAGAGAGAGACATAAGTTCCGCCCGGCTGCACTGGCGCAAGTAGTGACACAGCCCTCGGGTAGGTGTCACCACTGCGCTGTCTCAAAATGGCGCCGGCCCTCCCCCTGGCCTCAATCCTTCGGCTGCATGCAATCACGCACGCACGAAGGCCTTGCGTCGCTATTAGTTCCGTTATCTCGGCTGGCGCCACACCACAACCCCATTTCCTCGGGTGGTCACTTCTCGGCCGCAGCTCGAGGTCAGCATTTCAAAGCGTCATCCCTTCATTACCATTATTAAGGTGCGTTTACACGCATAGCGGTTGGCTGCCATGATATAGTCAACTGCTAACAACTATTAAGCTCCACTCGCATGCGTAAATAGCAACTGCGATACGAATTCAGGTCGATACTGGACACATGTCGAACACTTATCGATCCTAGTTCGAGCTATTAGCAAAGTTGAAGCCCGTCTACTTTCCAGCGGAAATGTATCCAACACAAACGCAACAATCGCCAACGGAAAGCAATACACGACTTCTGTTGCCGGGAATTTGGATATAAAGCCGAGTTTACACGATGCATTTACACGTGCGGGTAGATGCGTGAACACATTCACCATCAAAATTGCACCGTGCGAACACTCAAAATTTTGCAAATGCGTGCACAGAAAATAGCCCCTGTTCTATTTTGTTGAAAGTGTACGAGCAATTTGTAGTCGTCAACAACAAAGTCAATAACAATACTTAAGTTCAGGTATGATGTTGTCTGTTTCGTAGAAGTGGCGCTTGATACTAGTAAAACAAAATAAATCGCGTAATGCGTATCTAGAAAATGGTCGAACAATTGCGCGAACACAAGCATCGTGTAAACACTTCTTAATAACAAGGATATCCCTCCCCAAAAGGGGAGATTCTACTCTTTAAAGAATGGGAACAAAAGATAACAGTCAATGGAATTAATTGCATGAATGAAAATTGAATGAATTGAAATGAAAATTTAAGCATCAATCACTATTGAAATAAAACGCTTTTTATTTGTTATGACAACGCGTAAATAGCGGCTTTAAGCTGCATAGAAGTTAACGCAGACGCATCATAGCAGTAGCGATATATCGATGTATCGCACATTTCGCGACTGTCAATAGCAGTCGACTGTTACGTGTAATCGCTGCTTTGGACACTGACCATCTAGTCGCACGTGACTGTTTTGTATCGGACACGCATCCATGTTGTAGTAGCATCGTAGGATAAATGTTTTGGCGATCCCCTGCCACACACCCTCGCGGTCGCTCGCTGGGCATTAGGTTGGTGTAGACCATGGGAGACGACCCAACCAGATAGGTAAGAAGAATATGTAGAAATACATACGTATATACTAAACGTCCAGTCTAGTCAAGGCTCTCATTACTAACGTTTCTTTAAAGATGTACCTCTTTTAGTAGCGCAAAATTATTTCACCCCCTGCCGCACACCCTCAATTAGATCTACAATATATCCTACAAGCCACCATAAAGGTGAATGGTAAAGCGGCCCCTAGACGGTCAATATTACTGTACAATATTTTGGTTTGTGCAATATAATTGATCGTATGTGGGCAATATTGAAATGTTGTGCAATATATTGTGTGATTTTAAAAATCTTGAAAATATATTGTGCGAACGTGATAATATTGTGCCGTCTGTTGGCAATAATGCGCAATATCCTGTCAGTTGGTCTCTAGCGGTCGTTTGAACTCGTCGTCTCAACCACGCGTTATTATCGTGGGTGACAAGAAAGCTGAAAAAGATTTTATTGTTGAATTTATTGAGGTGTATTGTGGTCTTCCGGCGCTGTGGGATGTGAAGTGCAAAGATTATAGTAATCGTGCGAAAAAGGGTACAATGTGCTGATAGAAAAGTACTGCGAAAAATACCCGGATGCTAAGAAACAAGAAGTAGGAAAAAATATCACGCAATTATCACGCAACACAATTCACTTTCACTCAACATGTTGACTTCATGAAATTCTGGCAGGGACTGTTTGCACAATGTGGTTGTGCGTCTGTGCTCGCGATTGCGCATCATATTGCACAACCTCCGATATCGCCTCCATACGGTACAATCTTTTGCACAAACCAAAATATTGTACAATAATATTACCGTCTAGGGGCCGCCGTAAAAATATTGTGCAACCCACATTGCACAATAATATTGAACGTCTATGGGCCGCTTAAGAGATGATTCGTCACAAAAAAAGCGACTGGCGCGATTTAAGCCGTGCAGTGTTGCCTTGCCAATGGAGCTCGCTTTTGCCAGTATAAACACCAATCGATTGAAATTAAACGTATGTGTTGAAATACTAGACAATTACATTTTGGATACTTTCAGGACAAGTGGATTATAACTCGACCAAGAACGGAATTATACGACACCCCAGTTTTTAAAATGCTAACTTTTTTAAATTGATAACAATTTTTCTTCCATTAAAGTTACACACTGTAAACTTACAGAGTGCATGGAAAACGTACCTACATATCGATCATTCTTCAAACTATGATTTCAATTGAACGTCTTTTGTAATTGATTTACGAGTCATCAAAGTCGGTGCTTCGCTCGAACACCGTCAACAACAGGCACTTTTTACGTTACAACTGTTGTAAAAAATATGAAAAGGCGTTTTAAAAATTTAAGTCTGCTATCCAGTAGCGTAAAATGAAATAAGAAGAATTACGGTGTGATTATTTTTTTCTGTAAGTCTAGCCGTTAATTTGATATTCGTATTCAAACTGGAGTGCACATGATTTCTGCGCCGAAAGTATAGTCGCCAACATTCACCACGGACATGCACTAAACAATCTGTGTTCTGAAGGATGGATTTCCAAATGAGCTGAAACATTCGAGAAGTTCTACAAAATCCAATATATTATTAGTATTTCATGGAGATGCGTTTAAATCCTGAAAATCTAACATCTTAAAATAAAAAATGTAGATAAACTTCTGCATATATTATTGTAAAATCACGGTTATTCAGATTATAATAGTAAGAGAAAAGTAAGTCATTTTAAATGTCTGTTTGGAAAAAAAATGTTTCAGGGACAGTGTGAAAGACACGGGATGAAGATAAATCAGAAGAAAATGAAAGTAATGCGATTTTAAAGAACAAAAAGAGGTCAGTTTAAGTATAAAAGTAGGAATCTAGATTGCTCCACCTCCACTATCTAGATAGTCTGTTGTAGCAAAAAGGGTACAGCAGCATTGAAGTGAGAGGGATAATCGGATTGGAAAAATAAGCTTTTACTCTTAGGCTTGAAATAATGACAGGGGCGTTGGTTAGGGAAGTGAAGAAAAGACTAGTGAGAAGTTTATTATGGAGCGTGGTTCGTGGGCTTTGCGGAAAGAAGATGAAAATAGACTTTGAGGTGTGGGTGTGGAGAAGGATGGAGAAAGTAAAGTGGGTCGAAAGGAGGACGAACGAGGAAGTGCTAGAATTATAATAATAAACATTTATTTCACTCAGAATAGATACAAAAAATAATTAAATAAAAAAAAGAGAGTTAAATTAGGCACCCCTGTAGGAAACTTCCATTTTCGCAACAGGGTTGCCATTCCCTGATTATGGCGTTTTGCGGCAGTTACAAGAGAAATTGAGAAAATGAAATACTTAGGGCTGTACAACTAAACAGAAATTGTTTCTTTAAAAACAATTTCATCCCTTATGTGTTACATTTGATTCAGGTACATATTTCACAGCACATCCCAAATTCAATAAATATTTAATACAACATATATAGAGCAAATTTACTAAACTACATGTACATAACTATATCGAATATGCATAAATACATGGAAACTTTGAACAATAAACATGATAAATTGAGGAGGCTTAAGCCAAAGTTCTGAAATATATTTCTATACCTTTTTGTAAAAATAACCAATTACTCAGATTCTTTTTAAACGTCACTTGGTTGTTGCATAAGTATAATTCTAGAAGGAGCTGCATAAAAACTTTTGGTGCTGTATAATTAGAAAAGTGTTTGTAAGCTTGAACATTAGGTTTCGGAATTATAATACTTAGGTTTTTTCTCATATTTGTGGTGATAGGACAAGGTTTATTTTTGTGTCCTCCACGATAATAGGAAATTCTTAACACTTTGCACACGTATAAATGTCTGCCTGGTAGAATTTTTAGCCTAAAAAACAATGGAAATGAAGATTCCATCAGAGGAGTTCGTAGAATCACCCTCAAGGTTTTGTTTTGGGCAACTCTTAAAGGTTGAATATTCGTAAAATAACAACCTCCCCATAAGGATATGTCATGTTGTAACCTTTGAATTGGTAGGAGAGGAAAGAATTTTTAAATTAGGTGTGGATGGAAAAGGTAATAAAAGGGGATGGTGTTTTGAAGGGGGTGATTGAGGGAAGACGTTGGGTAAGTGGGGAAGAGGGAGGAGAAGAGCTTGGATGGAATGATGGGTGGCAGGAGGGGATGAAGAGGGACATCGTGTGAAATTTTGCGGGTGGGAAGAGTTGAATGTCCATCTTACCTTCACCGGTAGATAACTAATAATAATGATGGACTATAAGAGATACCCTGATCATGCAACAATATTTGCACAGGTTTATCAATGAAGGAATTAAAGTTTTCCTGGCGATCAATACGAGCGAATTCTTCTCAGGATTCCCACAGGGTTAGTAATTCAAGCGCTGACGTTCCGGTGGTTGACTCTGCCCTCACTTATACGCTGTGTAACACTATGCACCGATTTATAAGTTCAACTCTTTGCTTTTCTTTGGAGTTAAAGCATTCAGCGTTCACTGCGTAAATTAAATATTTTCGGATATACAGTGTTTTTCATTTTAAGGTGGTGGATTATTTATTATTTAAGTATATCTGCACAATATACCTGTTTATAATTCATGTTCGTAGTCTTTCGCAAACTATTCTTTGCATTTTGGATGAAAAGTAGAATTTTTGATGTCTATTGCATGAAGTTCATAGATATCTCAAGAATAATCTCTGGTGTCTCATGAATGCTGGCTAATATGCGATGAATAGTAATGTGTTTAGGTGGTTGATCCGAAAAGTGAAAGTCATATAATTTTTTTTATATTTTCAGCACTTATAGAATTAAAGTTTCTCTATCTAATAAAGTAAAGATAATTATACCAACCCATACTCCTTTTTGCACAAATTGCATTTGAAATGACACACGATTAACGGCGAGAACGGCCATTACTTGGGAATATAACATTTAAAAATACCATATTGACATGTCATTTTTGCAAAAAACTGATATTTAATGCGTAATTTCACAAGAAATAAAATGACACGAAAACAAAGGCATCAACCCACCGTATTTTTCGCTGAATCCACCAATTCCTGCGCTTATAGCAGACGAAATGCGTTAGTTGTCTTCAAGTGGCGCTGCGGTCGTTCTAGCCAAAATGTATGGCGTATGAATAATATCATTACTAATGAGATATTAAAGAATATTTCAGAAAAATATTATAACATAACGTTTGATAGTAATATTCTGGTGTTATACATTAGTAAATTCATTGAGTGCCTGAATTTATTTCTGTGACGTAAATGCTGAATTGACTCCATCGTCGAGATGATTAAAATTATCATAAAAGATAAATCCTTCGACTTTCCATCGTATTTCTTGTGATACTTATGACTTTGAATAGCTTAGGTAATTTTCCTAATGAAGTAGGGATCACTTAGCAGGCATATACTCGCACTTAAATTAATAAGATTCCTTAGACGACTTGACTCAAGCAGTCGCAAACCAACCTCCTTAAAAGCCTGAGACATTTCCATTGAATGGTTTCCATTAGGATCTGCTCTCAATTAAGTTGGGTTAGGCGATACTGTGTGACCCGAGCACAGGGACTTCTCCTGAAGAGCTGATTCTACACCCACTGCTTGCAGTAGAATGCAATAGGAAAAAATGGTTAAACCCTCATCTCTGGACCATTCCTCGATACCCTGGAAAATCAATTCAAAAGTTATCTGCAGACTATAGGGCGTGCCACATTTAGTTGGCGGTATGGAATCTTATTTCGTCTTATTTCTTAGGCACAAAAATCTTCATTAGGAGCATGGCGTAGGTTTGCTTAGTGCAGCAGAAAAGTTAACACCTCGCTGAGAAGCGTAAAAAATACTGTCAGTAGGAAGCACACAGGTTCCGGATCGAACGGTGACATATTTTTATCAACATTGTTTTAAATAAAAGTTATTAAAAATGTTTTTTTCATCAATTTCAGCGCGTAAGGTAACTTTTCCGATTTTCACTTCTTAGCGCTGATCAAAACAAACTTTCCTTCAGAACAGCTCCAATGTTGCAAGGTTGATTTAATAGACATTTGTCTTTACGACAGTTTAGTAATAAGTGGATTTTAATCCTCTATAGCGATGTGATTAATTTTAAACTACCTTCTGGGCCGGAATTTTTGAAAACTGTAAGACAAAAAGCGGTCGCCTGCTAGCTTCCGTATCAAAAGAAATATGCACAGCACACAAAAGATTGATGAAACTTTAAAGTAATTTTTAGTGAAAAAATTAGAACTCTATCATGATGACCAAAGGATATACGAATTTTTAATATTACGAGATTATTCCCGCGCCATAAATCTGCCACGTGACACTTTCCTGGCAACATCGATTTTTTGCGTGGGACTACGCACGAAGTACTGTTGCGTAGGAGCTTAGGTACACTTCCGTGAATATTGTTAAGTACATACAAAGACTATTGGAATCAATTAATTTTTAGAACTCTGGTAACGAAAGCAAATATCCATTAAGTATTCGGAGATGTATCTCGAACGCCAATACACAAGAGATGATCCTCGGCATGATCAATTCTCACGAAAATAAGAGAAATGGGTTTTCTCATTTCACTGAGAAATTCCCAGAGTTTGTCCTTCAACAGACAGGATAAGAGGGTACCGAGGGATATTTTTGTAAGTTGCGTTGGGAAGGATCGTAAAACATCTGCAGGAAAGATTAAGACCCTTCGACGTAAAGCACAAAGAAAGAGCATGGCTCAGTTTGTTATCAGATATTTCAGGGTGAACAAGCTGTTTTGCAAGTGGTGTGTTTAACAAGAGTTGAACAGTGCAGTGGACGTTGTTCTCTATCCGTGTGTAACAATGGTGGTGCGACCATGTCTGAAGAGGGGGAAGGGGGAGTGGTTGAGAAGCCGTGAGAGGCACAGCTGGTTTTCAATATCCTTTTACTTATTTTCATAAATATTTAAGTGTTGCTGAAGCCTGCAGACAAAACTTGGAAAGCTACTGGGTGCTCGCGATCTACTGTTTTTAAGGTCAGAAATTAAGCGTCTCGTTGTGCATTAGTAACCCCATCGAAAACCAAGAAGATTAGCAAACCATGCAAGAATGCGAGATCTTTGATTAACGATGATTTATAAGATCTGGAGTTGGGACGGACAGTGTATCAATAGTTCATGAGAAATGTTCCGGCAACCACTTTGATAACTATACAAAATTCCGTTAATATGCAATGACGACCTTCCCAATTTCAAAAGAACTACGCTACAGCATCTTTTTATCGACATCGGTTTCGTGTGTGGAGGAAAAGGTAGGCAAGAGTCTATACTAGTCGAAAGAGGAGACATATTTCTTTGGCGTCACCGTCATTTAAGGGAGCTTAAAAAATATCGAAGCGAATAAAGCACAATTTTATAACACTGACGGGACGCGGATCAATGTTGGGCAAAGTAGGGAAAATGGCTTGGCGTGATAAAGAGATTTTAAACTCCTCGTCAGGCTTTTTCTAGCTGGCTGGAACATTGGACTGTGGACACCCACAATCCCTTCGAGGATTTGCCGTAATTCACGCGGGCACGGATAATGTCGTGTTGAAGGTGCAATGCGCTTCTCTCTTTGCATGAAAGTCACAGCGTAATAGCACGACGAAGTTGTAGGGGAGTATTACGAGAGCTAGTTCAAAAATTGTCTCCTTTCTAACGTACCCAGAGGCTCCGTAATGGAAAAAAAACAGCGATTGCATAGACGTAGTAGAAATTCTTGGGCACTAAACAGGCATTATATAATTAATGGATGATTTGCTCGTTACCATCCATACTACGTAAATAAAAAAATCGAAATACAATCGTTTATTGCATTAAACAAATGAGATTAATACATACGTTATTGCCAATTATTCATTTAACGACTTACCTCCACGCATAAACAGATAAACAACGCCCTTAGTGATGCCGTGCCGTGACGTCATGCGATGACGTCGTGTTTTTAAGCTGCCAAAAAGGTACAATTTTCAAAGAGTAATATCTTTGTAACGCAACTTAATTCTTCAGCAAAATTTTCGCCAAGCACATTTTAGCACAGTGCATGTTCCCCATTGTTTCGGATAATTCATCTTACTACTCAAGAAAGTTGGAATCCTTGCCCACAACAAGTTGGAGGGAAAATGTTATCAAAGAGTGGCTGATGAATGAAACTATAAGCATTGCGGAAGACTGCTCAAAAAGTGACCTGATATATTTGGTCAATCAAGTGCGGTATACGAAAAACTGAAGGTTGATGAAATTGCTCAGGCGTATGGATGGCTCGGACTCTCGAGAAACAATGTACGAAGCTACTCAATTATTGTAAAATTTAATTCACTTGTAGAGGAAAGGTAACCCGTTTTCTCTTCAGTTTGAAGTTGATGAAACTGTTTTTGCTGAAACAAATGATTGTAATTGTACCTGCTACTCTACACATCGTATTTTTGATTCTTAAACAAATTTCTACAACCCACATCTGCAAAGTGTAAGCAGCCATTTTGAGGCGAGTTTTAAAAGCCACAGAATCTCCGTATCGAGTCAAACGGTATCATCTCATGAAACACGCAAAGTATACTTCTGGCTTCCGTCTCGCAATATTCCAGGGTCAATTTGGAAAAGCAGTGACGTCTACTTCCTGTAATTGAATCGGGAATGATACTTGTCTATCATTACTCGAAGGATCTCTTGCTCGGCGAGCATTAGTTTGATTAATTATTTCAGGCGACGAGTTGCTCTGCTGTCTCCGTAACATTTGTCGATTTTGTACCAGAAAATCTGACCATCACTTGATCTCACACTTCACTCTACATGGCGTTTCTGACACATATAGTATTCCCAAAAGATAAACGGAAAAGAAATTCTGGACCCAATCACTCCGAAATATTTGTGAGATTCTCTGAGATGGCTTTTTTCGAGGATATTTTCATAATTGTAATTAAAGATATGGGTTACCTGATCCTAAATTCAGCGACATACTCTTCATATCTCATGAACCAACTCATTGAGGTCTATCGTTAACCTCCTGATGCTAATATGTTGTGTTGTTAGTAGTGGTTGCCTACGTAACCAGGAGGTGGTCTCGCCTAGCGTAGGTTTGGCAACAGCGTGCTCCATAATGCCCGTACTGTCAACTAAATGTGGCACGCACCATAATACATAGCAGCATTTGATCATTTTGACCGATTTTTGAGTTCAACCCTTTACTTCCCTTTGGAGTTGACCAGTTTAAACAAAATGAGGCACTAAATCGACCAAGACCATTTGTTCCACAGAGCCAAGCCGAGACTAAAGGAACGATTCATCAGTATTTAGCAAAGCAATGCTGCAAACACTGTTCAGTCAAACGGTTGGCAAGTGGTTGGCGCTGCCCTCTATTCGAGAGTTCCGAAGTATTGTGTATCAATGAAAATTGGGCATGGATTCGAAATTGGGGTCAGGTGGAAGAATTGACTTTTAACTAAGAACAGCGACACTCCGCCCTCTAACGCTAGCTCTCCGAACTCGAACGACATGGTCAATTCCCTGTAGTGCCCAACCAAACCGCGGGCGGCGCTGCTGCATGGGCTCTCTTAGAGGCCAGAGGGTCTCTAGGCTCTCTAGCGGGAAGAGGCGGTGGGGTGTCACTCTCTTCATTTGAGTGGACGTAGTTTTAGATTTTGTGCTCTTTGCGTCCTAGGTATCACCTCGAGTTCTAGAAGACATTAATTGAGCGGGAAAATCAAAAGATCGCTTCCATCCTTCGCTACCAACACGTAACTGAGAGCTACAATGCTGCAAATATGTGCATGGAAATATGTCGGAGGATAGAGAGTCACGCGTATCTTTGTTGTCAGCATCTAGTCAGTGATGAAGATATATATATATACATACATATATGCCTATAGATGCATTCACGTGCATGTATTTATGTATCCCTACAATCCTAGCATAGTTTAGTAATTTTAAAGCATGCATAATGTACCACCGAATATGTAGATATCTACGTAACACCCTAGAAGCCTCCCCGAAGGTGTGTGGCAGGGGGTGAAGATCACTAAACCCGAACTAGTGTAAATGGTGAGTCTAGGAAAAACGTGTAACCACTATTTGCATAAGTGGTAATGAAAAAAATAATTGCTTTACTCAGAAACTGATCGAGGATGAATAAACCACTACAGATAATATATTTGTCCATTCTGTAAACTTGCTGCTAATTCATCTGGTAATGTTTCCGAATCTACCTTCGAAGCTACACTGATAAATTTCCGATACACCTCAGTTGAGGAGATTGATAGCATCTATTGGTAGGGGAGCTGCTAAGTGATCCACTCCAGAACAGGGTTGGGTGAGAGGATGGGAATCTCCAGTGAATGGAGGAGGGGTGGAGGGAAACACGGCGTCGGCATTAGCCTTAACGACAGGTGCCAAGGGGACCACGGTTTAACGTCCCATCCGACAGACGGAGTACTGAACTCGTATGCTCTCCTAGCAACACTTAAAAGAGCTCAGGAATGGAAAAGCGAGGTGTAGGCGAAACAACCTGATCCCTCAGATGCATTCAAATTAGCAAACACAATTGCATCAATAGACTTTAATTTTTCCGAGGAGAGATTTCGAGAGGAAGACAGATCCATGGAGTTAATTAGAAACCTGCGCACCTGTGTTGCCTTTGCCTTCTCATAGTTTCATCCACCATATTTCTAAATGTTCAGCCGAGATGTTTATTTGTTGCTATGTGACTATCAATAACATCATTCTGTATTGACGATTGAAGTTTTCTACTGCTCAGAACCACTTCTGAAGGTCCCTGAACGGTGTATTTCAATCTCTCCGTGCCGAAGAGCCGTGATCGGATGTGTAATAGGCCCCTTCTCATGAAGAACAACCCTCTGATCTCAACGCTTTCGAAAACCTCGTGCTGCCGAGGCGAAAGGAGTGATTCATGTATAATTCCACCTGCCCCACGCCCGTGTAATAGCAGATTGTGTCTCAATGAGGGCAGTTGCTGGGGTGAAAGGGCTATTGATCTGGGTCGCCCTGGCCGCCGCCACCCCTTCAATAAAGCGCCTCGATTATAATGAGATGCAGGTCGGGAAAGGCGGCTAAATGGGGCCATGACACTCGGCCCCATTCGACTCCCCCCCCCCTCCCACTCGGCACGCTCTCAGTTCGCCTCCCCCCCGCTGCGTGGCGCTCGCTGCCGCCTCCCCAAAACGGTTACCGTCCTTGATTCTCGGGATGGAGACGTCACGTGACTGCTCATTGCGTTACCAAGGTGACATATTGGATTTTGTTGTCGGGAATTCGGAGCTGGAATATGGCCGGTTCCGTCATTTTTGGGAAAACAGAATTCATAAATGGCGATTCGTGCCCTACCAATTAGTGTGTTCATTACGCATGCGTAAATAATTTGTATCGAGAAATCCTGGTTTGCTAGGAAATGAAAATTTTAATTTTAAGTTCATTTGGTACAGCTCGTAATGGCGGAACTGTACTTCCTTTGCTGCTGACGTAACATGTCCATAGTTTACGTTACGAGGGTATATTCGTCTCCTGAATTTTCCGTTGTATTTCAGAGGTCCTAAGTAAACATGTATTAATAATGACATATGAAAGCTCGGAATGTCTCCTCCGTTGAACGTAGCACGTAATATTATAGGCCGCTACGCTTCCTGATCGTGTAAGTCCTCTACTACCGCCAAGCATGTCGTGAAGTTCTCGCGACAATGGGACAACTTCACGGTATGCTCAGTAAGACGAATACTTATTGTTTTCAATTGAATAAACTGAATGAATAGTTTCAAATTGAATAAATAAAAGTGATTCATGGGAAATTAACTGGAGAAACGTACGTCAGTCAGTTGTTAACAAGATTTCACGGAGTATTGGTCTGTCTCAAAGCGTCCGCATCACCACCTGGTGGATTGGAGAGGAACTACCTACCACGTCACAAGTATAATTTACCAGTATGCAATAGTTTTCCATCACGTTTTCGCGCCATTGAAATTTTTTCACATTTTAATTGATGAGGAAGGGTATGGAACGTCATTTTAAAAAAAATACGTGCTCCAGAAATTATTTTTGACCAATACAATAAAAAAATTATAGGAATTTGCTTATGTAGCCACGTGTTGATGTTGGTGTGATCATCTGCCTTCATTGATGCACTTCTTCCGGAACAAGAAAGAACAGAACGGTTCTCACTTCCCCAATCTCCCAAGCGGACTGCACTTAACGATGCTCCACCGAATTATGAAATAGCTGTCATTTTTGTGAAAATTTCAGGACACATCATTGTTCGGCCCTTCTATCGATTGGCAATTAAATAATTTGGCCTTTACTAATTTGGCCTTTCCATAATATATTTGAAGAAAAAAGATGCTGAAACTGAGATATTTGATACGTGGTTATACGGCAGAGCATGGCTCTTGCAGTGAAATTGGCAGATTAATAATTTGAAGAGAAATGCCGTTTTGACGAAAAACTAATTTAAGATTCTAAATTTTATGTAGAATTTAGCATTGTGAAAAAGTGCTCGCCTTACTACACTTGTTTAATTGATATTAATAAAAATGTTTTCTCGAAAAAAAGCAGAAAAGCCTTAGTTACATGAAAGTGGCGCTACTTGTGACGGAACGTGCTTACAAACTTATTTACTAACTTAATTTAGGAATACACCTTACCAAGGTCCTTCTTATATTTTTTATGTAATTTAAATATTTCTTTGGTTATTGATATTGTGTAATTAATACCAATGCTTCCAAATGGTAGCAGCGTCATATTGTTGCCAACAATTTTCAAAAATACGAATATTAATAAAATTCAAAACAAAGAGTTGTATTTGCAATGGAATAATTTAAAACTAGGTAAGAAAATATTTAAACTATTTTAAAATACGTATTAGCGGGATTGAGTCTGTATTCTCACTTTGTAAATTAAACGTGGCAACAACACGTCAGTCATGTACCGAAATCAAAATGACATAAAATAGCGTGTAAAAAAATAGAATGCAACTACAGCACGCTATATAATAGCATACTCATATAATTACTGTGTATGCGTTATCACCCTATAGATGATTTTCCATGCAGGTGTTTTTCTGAATCGGTATTTATTCATTAAATAACAAATAGCTGTTTTACGGGATTTTGAATCGCGGAGTCACGGTGGAACCATCTTAAGTGTACGTGGGACGTCTGTGCCTTTAAAAAAAACACCACTGATGAGGAAATCGATCACACAAAGTGAATTTTTCGAGACAAGTGTGAACCTTGAGAACGAGTGATTGGGAATGGTGCGTTGGTGATTGATGATGATGATGATGATCAAATGATCCCTAATGGTGCGTTCGAAATTGGAATTGAGCGCAGCTTTCGAAACAAAATTATCAACAGTGACTTCTGCCCGGAGGGTGTCATTATTAATCCATTTGGTTTTAAAAGAAACTTCTTTTTTAAATTGAAATCTCGTGAACAACGGTAATACGAATTAAGCGTCGTTATGACTAGATTTTCGAGCTGCCAGCTTCCCTGAACTTTGCCGGATCCAATGTCTAGGAACTGGTCCAGTAGGGTTGTGTTTGAAACCGTCAAGATTATCTCGAATAGGTAACCAAGGAGTCACGTGGTATAAACATGAATAGTTCGCAAATTTGTTTCGTTTAAATTGCTCAGTATACAAGATTACTAATTGTTTTTACTTGAGTTCTGTCTCATCTGGGTGCTCTATGGTCTTGACGTACGAGAAAAATTCCGGTAAAACAATTAATGACATTTTAATGAGCAATTCAAACATTTCAGTTTGTGTTTATACCACGTGACTCCTTGGTTACCTATTCGAGATAATCTCGACGATTTCAAACACAACCCCCCAGGGGAAACAACAGACATTCTTGTTCCATCTAGAACACTCGAAGTAATTGAAAACCCTGTAACCAATTCCAATTTGTTAACATTTTTTTATCCCAACAGCTGGGGAAAAAAGTCTACTCTAAGAAACTTTGCCCCGAGAAAGCGATTTTGATAGTGATCCATGAACAGTGGCTATCTTCGAGTCAAATAATCCCTTTAGCCATCAGAGAGTTATGTACCTTGTGTACCACTCCTTCTGCGAGAAACACAAATGCTGTGTTGTTGCGAAATATGGCAACAACGGCTTCAATTTGAAGGAGATAAACTTCGCTGGCCGTGTTTATCGTGTTTGTGAGCGTGCTGTTTCCTTGTCATTATCCATTTATGTAAATGTAAATGTCGGCGATTTAATGTGTTTACTGTGTCCCGGATGCAAAACCACTCTCCTGCCGTGGGTGATCCTGTAGGCCGCCAATCGAACTACATCGAATTATTCGGTTAATTATTAATTGGTTTGGTTAACATTATTGAAATTAATTAATTTGGTTAATATTATTGAATTATTATATTATATTTCAACATTGACAATCTTCAAAACTCTGGTGTTCGAAATGATTCTATACAATTCCTATCCTATCGACTCTTGGACTGGAAGTTTTAAATAACCAACCGAAAGGAATGTCCCAAAAAAAATGGTGCTTTTAAAACTCCCTCCTTGACTACTGCATCTCGAATTTATCCAATGAGTCCCTGAACTATTACACACTTGATACAGGTATCTCAGACCACTAGTGTTAAGGAAAACATCAATTTGAAGCAAAAGAAACATGATTTTATTAGAAAACGAATATATAACATTGAATATACAGAAAAAATTCTTATTTCTCTTTATCAAGAACCATGTGGAGAAATATATGATGCATCATATATAGATGAAAAATTCAAAAAGACTGAATATTTTCACTATTCTTTTTAATGTTGCCTTCTCTTTTAAAAAGGCATGAGAAAACAACTTGAAAAATAGACGTAGACGTTTTTCATCGGAGGTACTTGCCTCGGCAAAGTGGTTTGCACTACAAGTCAGCATTTATTGATCTTGATATTCATCCTTTTCTTATACAAACTAAATTGAAATTTAAAAAGCTAATGATAGAGGAAAGGAAAACTGCAGATGACATCTTCATATGTAGCTACAGCAGTGTGTCCAGGGCACCACGGAACTTAATCAAGGATAATACCAAAGCCTAACTCAACACTTTCAGTACACCCCTCATAATCATTAGCAATAAATTGGTGTCCAATCCCTGTGATGGTGATGATACTTTAAATGAACAGTTCATCATCATTCCTTACAATCTCAAACTCAGCAACTTATCCCACAACTTGTCAGTTGGAAGTAATGATCAACGTTTTACAAAATCTGTTCTTATTTCAAACTGATCCTTCAAAACCATTACTAATATCAAATGTTTGGTAACTCCTCCTCTATTGGTCATGACGGGATACCTATGCATGTCATCAATGCATGTTGTTACCTAATACCACCTATCTTATCATATATTACAACTATTCTTATCTTTAAGGTAAATTTCCTTCAAGACTAAAATATGTTTGCGTATGTCTCATCCCAAGGAAAGGATCCCCAAATATTTCTGCAAACTACGGACAAATATTTATATTCACTTCTTTCTCAAAGATATTTGAAAAACTGTTTTACATTCGATTAATTAACTACTTTGGCAATTATCATCTGCTCACCAAGGGACAATATGGTTTTAGAAAACATTATCACAACTACTGTCCTATTTCAACTAGCCACCTCAACTCTCGAAGCCTTGGTCGACAAGCAATTAAATTCCGGCATATTTTATGACTTAAGTGAAGCTTTTGATCGATTAGACCATCCTCTCGGATTTAAAAAATCACAATCCTATGGGGTGTGGTATCCTATAGTACTCCTCTTCCATGGCTAAAATCTTTTATTAGTGATAGATATGAAAATGTGATGAATGCACAAAGGTCAAACAGCCAAATCTAACCACTCAAAGGTGGAAGTGGGAGTACCACAAGGTTCAATTTTAAGTTCATTGCTATTTGTCATTTTCTGCCTTCCTTTCTCAGCGCCATCTATGCTAACACCTCAGCCACACTTCGTGCTGATGACACCACATTATCATCCATTCGTAAATTTATCAGAGCTACTGATATATACTCAGACCTCTATCGAGCAAATGTCCAAATGGTGTGATGACAATAAGTTAAGCATAAGTCAATCTAAGACAACATTTTTCCAATTCCACCTCAAAGATCTGCCCCCACATACAGACAATTCAAATGTACAGAGAAGGTATTCCACAAACTTCCTTGGTTTATTAATAAATGGAAATCTTGAATGGGAGATCACATGTCATCTAGAGAAAACATTGCATGCGAGGAAACTCACATCTGGTGTTTTTGTGATGAGAAGGCTGGCTCCAATTGTTTCAAACAAAGTTCTGAAACTTTAATACCTCGGTAAATTGCTTTCTTGTCTTGAGGAGAGCCACAACCGTGGGCTACAAACAATGCTCACTGGTGTGTACACCACAAAACAAGCGTCGCACATATTTCGATTGCTCACATCCACCTTTCTCGCCAAGAAGAACTCTTTATTCCTCTTCTTATTGAGAAAGGTGGCTGCGACCAACGCGTCAGGTCAATCACTACGGCTAGGGAGGTCAGTAGTGTACCGTATATCTCATCCTTGGATCTAAACTGGTGAGAACGACCCGCAATGCGAAGGCGTTTACTCGGAACCGAAATCGCAATTTTGTACACGAAATCGTTAGACGGAAACGAAAAATGAATTTTAGTGAAAAAACTAATCTTCTAACCACAACCATTCACTCATAACTCAAAAATTAAAATAAGCAAAAGGTGACGCCCACCGCAAAAGCTGCTGTGATACCATTGACGTCATTTTCCTCCCGCCTTTGACTGCTTTTAGGGGAAGGGAAGGGAGTGGAGGGGGGTTCTCGGAAGGTCTGCTCGCACAGATCCTGTCGCAACTGCTCCGATTGGCAGAGTCAGCTGTGTCCCCCCCCCCCCCCCCCGATTGCGATAAGGCGAAGTAGCTTCGCGGGCTCAGTTGTGATTGGAGGAAGTTGAATACGTCAGAGGTTGCACCCCACCCACTTGTCCGAAAGGGTTAAAAACATCAGTTTTTCGCCGCTTATAACTCGAGAAATAATTGACGGATCAGAAAACGGAAAAATACGGGTCTATTCATTTTACAAACTCTATCAGACTCAGGAATAAAAAAAATTGGTAAACGAACGCATTGACGAACAAAAGTCCGCAGAGTTTGGCATAGTTTTCAGTAGACTGAGTGAAGGCAATAAGTCTTGGAATTAATTGTCTCGAGTGCTCCACCTGAACAGGTTCTCCTGAACAGCTGAATGAATAGATTCAGGCGCATTTCGGATCGGAATTGTTTTGCGTGCGAGGGGAAGTTGGAGGCAAGGGCGACGGCCCAACGGAGGAGTGTGCATCCGATGCGTCTGCGAATCACGCAAGGCTGGGTTCGGGAAGGTCTTGGAACTCGGTGAATCATAAGAATGACGCCGAACCGCAGAGCGTGATTTCATTCTCCTGATAGAACCAGGTTCGATTTTTATTTTCTCCTGCACTTACCAATACAAATGAACAATGAAATCGGTTTTTTTATCATGGAAAAATATTGTCTTTTCGAAACTTAAATTATTGCGTATTAGCTTGCAATTAACGGACGCAAACTAGAAAGAAAGGTAATGCCGTAAGAATTAAATTATTATCAAAAATATAATTTTATCTTCCAAATCATTAAAACCATGTATCGATACGTGGTTAAGTTTTTCTGCTTGGAAAAACCTTCACCTTGATGGTCAATGGGATTTTGAAAGTGTACTCTCATGAGAACAAATAGGGAATACTTTCAAATTTTTACTAGCTGCAAGGAACAGTATTAACAACCAGTGGATTGAAATGCATCAATACTTCACCAATAGAACAGCCGAACAGGAACTGACGCCACTTAGTAGTCTTAAAAAACTGAAATTAATACAGTCGTTATTTTTATGTACTTTTATGGAGTTTAAAGGTTGATTGTCTCGGTTTATGATTTGCTTAATCCGATTTTAAAGTCATAATTCGTTTCTGTAAGTGTCAGTATTTTAAAGAGATATCATATGAATTAAATGATTTCAAAATACCTTTTGTGGAAGTAATTGTTCGAGGGAAAAGAACCCCAGCTATTTAGATCACATCAATCCGTAATATTTACGGAATCAATAAATGCATAACAAATCGAGATGTACTGCAGTGCTACGACCCTTTACCGGAATCCGGAATTAGACCGGAATCGAACCCTCAACCTTCAGCTACCAGCTAGCGCGAAAACCACCATGTAAAAAATGAAATTGATTTCGCTATAAAAGGTTGTATAATATGAAATATGTAGGTATTAATCAGCTAGTCGAATCATTGGTAAAAGCAGAGAAATTTGCATTTTTCGTATCAGCAATTTTATTTAGGGATAAGTACTTTAATATAAGCCTTCCTTCAACATTACTTGCACACACATTGTCGTTCTACGAAATGGTCAGGGAGAGAGGATTTTTTTACGTCAGCCGGTAAGTTAACCTCTGTTTTTTTCGGCACCCGTGATAATGTGGAAATCAATGAATCAGACGCTGACAGCAATCTCTGGAATAAATCTTCATTTGTTGCCAACCTCGAAGATTTCCTCATGCGATACTCCCGATATCTTCTTGTTTTACCGTTATTTCTTGCCTCTATGGCTTCTTGTACCACGTGTACAATTGGAAGAACTGATCACTTGGCAATTTATTGATTGAAGCCGTTGATTGGCAACTTACGCACCGCAGGTACGTATAGCCGAACATTAAGGCCTACTGTGTCTAAATAGTAAGATATTCCACAGAGAAAAAAATCATTAGCCTTGACCGGGACTCGAACCCGGACCCCCTGATTTCCAGCCAGATCTCTACCAGTTGAGCTACCAAGGCGTCCATTACTCCGTTAATATATCATCCATCTAAGCAATACTTGCGATGTTAAAAGCATTGAAGATCTTCTTCTGTACCGTGTACGAAACAATACGTTTTGCTGTACGTATGAGGAGAGATTGCAGTTATTATTCTCATGATATCATGCATCGGGCAACTTTCCAGGCTGGCTTCATATTTCATAGCTGTTAGCACTGACTGGTAACTTGGTGCATTGCATGGACATGTTTTATTGACTTATTTTTCTGCAGCATATACCTCTTTTTGCGAAATTCCCAGGCAAAGTCATTGACACAGCTTCTTACGGTGTGAAGTCACTTTCGGACGGTCTTTCTCTCCGTTACCAAAGTTGCGATCCGCCTCCTTGATCCGCGGTTGTTCATGAGAAGGCTGACTCAGCGAGCGATTTACTGAGTTCCACTTCTCTTTGCTCTTTGCGTGGAGCTCATCAAATGTCTTCTCGACCGTCGTATTTCAGCACACTCCAGCGAAACTACAAAAAATTATGTTGTTGTTGACCACTAAAATGTCGACTCTTCTCTTCTCAATGGTTCGTTTATGTAGTAATGGATACTAGCCGAATGCACTGGGAACGTATGCTATTTATATGGTAAGTTGTATTCCTGGCCTCTTTTTTTTAAATATATTGATGATTTTTCGGGAGTTTAGATCTTTTTTTTGAAAATGAAAAAGAAAATTTAACTTTTGGCCGATGTTTCGATGAAAATATATTTTTTCCTTTTTCAGTGCTTCAAGTTTTGTAGGTGAATTTGTTTAAACAAATATTATTGTCAAATTAAAATAAATTATATTGTTTAAAACAAATTCACCGATTAAACTTAAAGCACTGAAAAAGGAAAAAAATATATTTTCCGAAACGTCGGGCAAAAGTTAAAATATTTTTTTTTTTCATTTTCAAAAAAAAAGGGCATAAATTCCCGAATAATCTTCCATACTATTTATATGTACATGTACGCTTATAAACATGATTTTTATTTCTCCCAAAATTTCATCGTACGCAAGTTTCGCTTTCACTTTCCAGATACTTAAGAAAAAATAACTTATGCATAAAGTGTGTCAGAATACCGCAGGCAGCTTCTGCTTGGTTCAAATAAAATTTAGCAGTCACTTCTTCCATGAGATTGGTTCATAGACATGAGGAGCATTGTTGGAGGGCCGGAGTGGGCAGAGGTCGCTGTTTACGCCCAAAAGTTGTCCTCAAAGCGTCAGCGGAGGCCAGAAAAATGAATTGTCAATGTTTCGGAATTCTGAAGATGATTTTTGGTGGATACAAGGAGGTTAGTTAGCGTATTGATTTTAAAATGTAATAAGTCATTGCGGGAAAGAGTGATACATCCTTATGATGTAATCAAAAATGTACACATCATTCCTTTTTATGCATATTTTTCACTGAAGCCTCGTTCGTTCCCCTGCAATACTTGGATTGTGAAAAATGCCACTGGAATGTTGTCCAATGATTCTGTCTATACGGTTTCCTAAAATAAAATATTCAGCAGTCTTATTATCAGTCGTTATGTTATAGGTGTTTGGCATGCAATTAAAACTATAGTGATTGAGGTAATAATAAGCAAAGAGGAAACAGAAATTTCATTTTGCCAAAGCATTTCCATATTTTGAAGTAGATTCCATTTCCAATTCCTTGAATGGCACATAAGGACGTATTCATATGCATTTCAAAAAACAACTCATAGTATTTTTTCAATATCATAGTGTAACTTGTCATAATGTAACTGTCTCGTATTTTATAATTTGGAAACGACGAAGAGGAGTAGACTCCCTATAGACGGAACTGAGAAATGTTCCTCCTGAATTTCGAGCGCGAAAGCATTAGACCAAAGGCATCGGAAATCTCAAAGTTTTCGGAGAGACATCTGCAATGGAGTGTGATAGGAAAAAATAAAACCGATACAAGTTCCCAGAATGGAGGAAGGTCTGAATGGCTTGGGGTTGAAAATTCCACCTCCTGTTTTATTTCTGAGCAAGAAGTAATCCATTGTGCGTGTGTGATTGCATTCAGGAAGTGCTAAATCTGACGCTACTTCTCGAAGGCATTAAAGGTTGATATGTCCTGAGAGGATACTGGATACCCTGTAATGTAATGAAAAATTACGAAGTGTGCTCTTTGTTCTCTGGGCTAAGCTTAAAGCCACCGGATTTCGGAATGTGGGTGGACCTCTAGATAAGGAGGTTAGCTGCGAGATAAGTGAGTTTACTCGTCTGATCAGTCGTGGGCAACAAGTGAAAGAATTCCGAAGCGGTATTGATCTATCCTTGGATATCGGTAGAACTTTAAAATTATACTAAACCTGTAAGGATGCTGTGATTTGTTGACGGGAGATTATACATCTCATCACCCGGAGGAGAGGGCAGCTGCTCTTCTCCATGTGAGTGAAGGTGGAGACAACATAGGTCGGTACAGCGAGACTCACTTCACTACAGGTGTGGTAACATTTACTTTAACGGCTGTGGTAATGCAATGTGGAAGGCAAGGGGAAACCACCACATTATTATCCCTAGGAGTCGTAACTACTCCACTCATTTCTTTCTTATCTAGACGTGATGGAACCCTGTCTAGTAAAATATTCCAGAGGTAAAATAGTCCCCCATTCGGATCTCCGGGCGGGGACTACCCGAGATAGTACATGAGTCAAGTTTGATAAACATATTAGGTTATTGATTGATTAGGATTACAGTGGAGTTTCTCTCAAAGGAGTCCCTAAGGCACTTAGACCTTTTGGTCCATTTTGCCTTCTGGATAAATCACCCATAAAGGCCAATCGTCTTGCTGTTGGCTGACTGGTCCCCTATGGGGATTTTTCTAACATCTCAGAGCTACATGAGTGGTGTACTCACTTGCCTATAGTCCTAGTTCTAGTCAAACAATTCCTATTCCTTCTCGTGAAGTTGTATTCCAAGTGTTGTGATTAAATCACTCTTCTGACAGCACCTCGCGTGAATTAATTTTCCCTTAGCCGAGGGTCAGATGGAATGAATCCTAAGGAGTAAGGTTTTGTTTTGCTCTCCCCTCTCTTTCCCTTCCCCTACCTTATACTATTAATCGACCGACACATGTAAAAGACTTAGTCATCTCAACTCAGTGTACCTGATGGTGCCCTGACAGGGAAGACCTGTAGTACCGAGTAAACTTCTCGTTGAATTTATGAGCATTTATTTTGTATATCGTAAGGAATACTCTCCAGAAAGTTACGCCGAAGCGAGTCGATTTTCCCAAGAGTGGCTGCAGCATTTTCTCAAGACATTAACGCGTCTGCCTGGAGAGGTTTTGGGTGAGTGGAGCAATGATATTTACAAGTCCTCTTGTTCAGAATGGAGAAGAATAGAGCGGTAAACGTAGTCACTCCGAGCTGTAGGCACATTGAGGAATGGATGTGAAGTGACATCAATTCTTCCTTCTTTTGGCGAATGTCCATTAAAAACAAAAGATGAAATATTGGCGCAGTAATTACGGAGAGAGAAAGACCACGATCGTTGTGTAAACAGTTCCAGTTACCAAATGTCAGAGAATAGATTAAAACATGAGAGATCGTGATTGAGGGAATCAAAAAGACTAAAGTATAGATAAAGAAATGAAGGCCTCCAAGAAGATCACCGACTAGCTTATTCCTGAGAAGTGAAAGCCAAGTGTTCGTCGTCGTTTCAAAAGGGTTTTAACGCAAATAGCAATACAAACCGTAAAAACAGGGAGAGCAGTGTTATATCCGAGCGAAATGAAATGTAATTTTACCTTTGGGAATGTAGGACCTTATATGAAGCTGTAGAATAATGCCGTTGCGTGTTATTTGAAAAGAGGTTGGTAGGAGCGACAACAGAAGCAGAAATGGCAAAGATACCTTTGAACGGGAATCAAAGGATTCTGGAGGGGCGGGGGGGGGGGGGGGTCAAACACACCTCTACACTTTGCGAAAAGTGTAGAGGTGTGTTTGAGCCGAGACGGTAATTTCTTAGAGGACACGGAGAGATATGCAACTGGTGGAAGAAATGCGGAAGCAGTGAGAGCGGAAGTCCTTTGGATGAAGGTTTGCAGAATGTTGCGTAAAGGATGGAGAAGAGTGAAGAAAAGAAATGTTTTGAAATTCGGGAACCAGGAAAAGTGGAAGGAATAAACTCTTATTCGGTGGATTACTGGCGAAGTAGTCGAAACTATGGAACGATTGGTATAAACTTCAGTTGTCTTTTTCTCTTTATATCATTATTCGTTATCTAATATCCCTAACGTCAACTCCCTCTTTCGTAAGTCATCCCCGCTTTTGTCAACACCCATTTCACCCTAACATCTTCGTTATAGTGCTAATTCTAAGATATTCCGGAACAGTAAACTATGCTCACCTGCTGTTGCTCATTCCCACGTATAAACCATGTCTCTCTATCTTCCATGAAAATGGAGATTACAAAATATCATAATATAATTGCTTTGGTGATAAACTTCACTTCGTATATTTTGTCGGGCACCTATTAACGACTCTGACTCATTTGTGAGTAATATTCTCTTCAGAGAGCAACAATGCTTTATTCTGAATTCGAAGGACTGTCAGGTGTCAGGAGGAACAAATGGTGATTTTTAATTTTGCAATGATTGAACAGAGCTAGCGGAGAGCTGATGCTCACCCTCCATTAGGATTTCATCCTAGCGCTGGTTGATAATACCTTTTATATTCGTCATATTCGCCACTTCCGCCAACCACGTGATTACCAATCGTCGTATTATCACAGTGTGATAACTGATCTTGCAATAAAATAAATAGCACCAGGCTGAGAGAGCAACATTGGGTTTAAGTAAAATGAGATCTAATTCTCCCAGTACCCTATTTATGTTGCTTTTTATGCTAAAACATCCTTCCAATTGGCATTAATGGCAATTTTATAATAAGTATTTGTGTCAACAGTGGAGTACTATGAGTAATGTTTCTGTCAGGAGGATGATGGCATAGGAAACTGAAGATTTTACACTCTTGTATGCTACGATTTCGTCTTTTGGCAAGCACTTCTTTAAGTTCGTATAGCGCTTATTTTAATGCATAATTTTAAACATCGACCTAAATTGATTTAATTGCAAGTAAGTCCATTATTTTGCGCAGTAAATATATTCGTATAGCGCTTATTTTAATGCATAATTAAAAATACCGGCCTAAATCGATTTATTTGCAAGTAAGTCCATTATTTTTCACAGTAAATACATTCATGTATATACAGTCTGACAGTTACATACTGTAAAAAGAGTCACGAATGCATAAGAAAATGAAAATATTTTTCCCGGGTCATAGATAATTGGGCAAGTACCTCTTACAGTCGCAATGCTTGGAATGCAACTATCGCATGAAAGGATGGGAATTATTTGACTGACATAAGATGGAATGATATCAAGAAATATGAATTGGGAAATCTAAATGAAGGAGGAGATCGCCAAGTGATGGAAATCTTTCCATTCCACGTTGCTAATAATCTCCATCTACGGATGCGGATTCCACGTTCAACTGTTTCTCTCCGAGTGCACCAGGATACAGGACTGAATAGTTTCCGCGCGCACTTCGGGAGATATCGATTGACCCAAATAAGGGGGGTGGGGGGGGGGGGAGACGACCTTGTGCAGTGAAGTACTACATGGTATGCCTCCTGACATTTCTGCTTCATCCCACCCAAAAATACTTCCCCCTCCCCTCAACGGGTTCTCTACAGCGATACTACTTTCGGTCGGGACTTTAAAACCCTATTATAAATAAAATAAAACAAGACGAGTGACGAATATTTTTTTGGGAATCTGATGCGGAACCGCTGAAAACAGCAGTTTAGGGTTAGTGGGGGTCGAAGACCAAAACAAGGGACGGTAGGATTCGGGCGAGAGACCCAATCAAAAAGAATCAATCGATCGAGGCGAAAGGGAATGCGGAAATAGCCGATCGCTTCGTTTTTCTTTCCTCACGGAACAAAAGCGTGTCGTTTCCAGTTTTCGGGGAGGACAGGGGCGACGGCAGCGGTGGCGGAGTCGGCGCAGCGAAAGCATCACCATCTGGGCGACACCAAACAAATAAGGAGCGGAGGACGCACGCCATCTTACTCAATCACCGACCCAAGGCTGTAAGCGTATGCGGGATTCTATTTCCTCTCGGCGCGTGCGTCCGAAATCTCCCTACGATATGCCCTTGTAACGTGGGGCAAATATTACGGGAGAACATTAATTTCAAGAAGGAAAACGCTTCTTAACAGACTCTCCTTTATTCCTCACCACACAATCAACAACAACCAATCAACAACCACAACAATCCCCTCGCTTCACTCCCCCATCAACCACCACCAAACAAACAAAGTAAATATCAGACGTTACACCCTCATCGTAATATTTATCATAAATATTCTAAATATTCTAATGAAGGGACTAGAAGGATGGAAACGAGTCATGAATATTGCTGGCTCATCTCGGAAGTTGGGCTCATCAACAGGCGTGGTAAAAAATCACGAACTATGGTGTGCTGCGAGGGTTGGCCTGAACTACTGATCGTGAGAGAGTCACTTCGAAGGCAGTAAACCTAACAGGCCAAAGTTTAATGAATGATAGCAACCATTATAGTAACGAGCACAGAGGTGTGATGATATTGCAGATTTAGGGAGGATGGAGAGGCGTGTCTGCTATGTTTATTTCCTTTGCTTTCTCAAGACGTGTGCGCAAGCATCGTTGACTCATCCCTCTTGAGAGTGATGCGCTATATAACGATTCACATTCGCGGGCGGAAACACGGCAGACTTGGTGTCTTTTGGTATCCACACCCTCCCCCGGGGTTTTGCTCCTCGCCGCAGAATGCGTCTTGTCTTTGGGTCGAGTAGCCGAAGGGGTAAGTGTCGTTCGGAGTGTGCACTCACCTTGAACGTCTTGTAAGAGGAGACGACGTATGCGCCTCCGTCCTCCAGCTCCTCCAGCCGCGTCCTCCGCTCGCCGTCCACGGAGAAGATGAACCTCGCGCCCCTCGGAAGGTCCATGCGCAGAGACAGCTTGTCCAGGAGGGCCTCCATGTTGCTGACGTCCCGACCCGGCTTGAAGCGGAACTCGAGGCCGGGCGAGAAGGGGTCGCCATTCTTGTAGAACACCACCCGACGGGCCCTCCAGTACGACAAATTGGAGTAGTACTTGCTGGAGACGGGTGTGGCGGGCGGGAGGGCCGGGACCTCCGTGGGGGCCGGGCCCTTGGCCTCGCCCTGCGCGGGGGGCGACTCCTCGTCGGCCATGAGTGCGGACTCGGGCCGGCTCTGCCCCCAGAAGCGCTCCCGGGGCCCGGGCCTCTTCTCCTCCTCGCCCCCCCTGACGCCCCCCCGCCCCCTCCCCATCCTCCTCCTACGACCCCCACTCCCTCCTCCTCCCTCCTCCTCCTCCTCCTCCAAGTCGTCCGACTCGTCGGGAGAGACGGCCGCCGCCAACGAGGGCTGCAGGTGCACCACGGGGTTGGGGCCCGCGTCGGCAGGCGGCGCGTCGATCGGCGGCGCGGCCGCGATGGCCGCCACGCCGGGCCGGTCCTCGGCACCCGTGGAGTCGCCGCCGTCGCCGGCCCGGGACGCCCGGGACGGCGTCGGGGTGCGGCGGTGCGAGGACGGCGGCTCGTGCACCAGGGCCACGTGGTGCTGCACCTTGGTGCGTCGCGGCGAGGGCGGCGAGGTGCTCATCACGGGCGAGTGCATGTCCCCCGCCGTGCACCAACGGCGCTCTCCGCATCTGCTGCGACTCTCCGCCGCGGAACCCGGAAGCAGAATGTGCGGACGCGGAAGTGCCGCCGCCGCTCCCCGGATGCCTATCTCCTCCCCCCCACACCCCCCGCAGACTTGTTGCGCACCACACCCCCTTCCCCCCCCCCCCCCCTTTCCCCTCCCACCCTTTGGTTTTCGGGGACTCCCGCAGACTTATCTTTTTTGCGGCGTTGAATTTAAACGAAGCGGAGTGCGCACGCGCTCAAATCAATGTCCAACCTTAATTCCCTGCCATCCAATTTAAGGCTGGAGTGGATACACACATCTGCGCGCAAAGTCGACTGAATTCTAATTCGTGCTGCTGATTTTCTAATTTGGCTTGCTCTATTTTGCCTTGGCACTAATAACAATTCGATAAAAATATTCTCATCCATTCTAATCCGGGAAATATGCGGCCGAGCGAAAAGAAAGCTAGGATTTATAAAAAGAGTACTTGGGAAATGTGATGAGAAGACAAAAGAGCGATGTTACTCTTCACTAGTTAGGCCCCACCTTGAGTATGCAGCCAGTGTATGGGATCCGAATGAATGAGGTTTGATCAGAGAACTAGACAGTGTGCAGCGTAGAGCAGCTAGGTTCGTTAAAAGGTGTTACGATAGGTTGAGTAGTGTATCAGAATTAATACAAGAATTAGGGTTGGAATCATTATCAGAGCGTAGGTTAAGGTACAGATTAAATCTATTAGAGATATTTCAATCGGATACCTTTACTGAAGATGTTAGGCACACATTATAAACACCAGCGTATTATGCTAGATTCGACCAGATAAATAAGATTAGAGAGATAGATTGTCGTACTGATAGATTCAAAATTCCATTTTTCCCCGTACTATAAGAGAACAGAATAGGCAGTATAGTAAAGGGATAGGTAGGGGAAATATTTTAGCGTAGTCAGTAGTGCATGATGCATGTATTAACCCCTTAAATACTATAGATACTAACAATCTAGTTGCATGAGTCCCTATAGTTGCTTGTTTGCAAGTCGGTAGTGCATGCTTGGTGATCTTTACCCCCTGCCACACACCCTCACGGTGGCTTGCAGGGTATCGTGTAGATGTCGATGCAAATATTTATGACAAGCGCAATTAACTTCCATCGTTCAGCCACGCGTCCTGCCGCCTCTTCAATATCACTTCCCATGTCCTCTCTCTTTGTCGAAAGTCCTCCCTTTTATCGGATCCTTCATCACTATACCTACTTTGTTCCTTTTTGTGCCCCAACCATCAAACAATCTTTCCCACCACGTACCAATGTATGAAAAAGGAGAGAAATATTTTTCTTTCGCCTGTTTTTCATAACTTTTTAAACCCTTTGCTTCCCCTTAAAATCGCCTGTGCCAACGGAATTATGAGTGAGGGTTTGTGATTATAATCCATTCTGCTTGGAGCAAGATCCAATTTAAAGGAAACCATTGACCTCGATAGAAATCGAGAGCATTGGGAGGAAGTGGGAACTTTTGAGAGTCAGATGCTAGTTCAGTCGCAGACCCCCGTTACCGTCTTTTGTCGCCATTTCTCATTATCAGCATTCCTTAGCGATTGCGATTTTGATATTATCCACGCTTCCCATGTCAATGCACAAGGTTTTATTTTGAACCCGATATCACGCTACTTGCACTAACCTTGCCTGGTCGTTTTCCCTGTGTTCAGAAGCATTGCTTCGTCCATCCGACCATATCATTTTTCATTCGAATTCCGGAAATACGTGTCAGTAGCTGTTTGCACCCGAGTTAGGGCTTCATTTCTCATTTTATCTATTAATATGCAATAAATATATTTCTTGTTCAACTGAATATCACCTCGCACACTCCGAATGGTATTAGAATAAATATCATAAAAATAACAATTAGGGAATTAGATAAATAATACATCTTCCCTGATCAATTCTTGAGAATAGGTGAATTTGCTTTATCCTCCCCGTTAGGGGCCTTACATGTCCTGGGGGCGTTTCACTTGATCTTTGGTCCTTTGACACATTTCAGGCTACGACTATTTCCTCCTCGTCCCCCTCGCTCAATCTGATGGCTCTCCTCCCCGAAGACTTTGGGTCGATGACCCGTTTGGGGCCCTCTCCGAGGCTTGGCAACGCCGCCCCCCCCTCCCGTGGCGCTGCCCCTGCGTCACTCGATAGCACTCCCAGCCAATGGCAGCGCGCCTCCAGGCCCCGCCCCCCTCTCCCCCACTCGCCAATCTCTGGCGATCTCGTCCCCATTCGCCCGGAGGCCTTCGATCGAGGCCGCGGTTTCCGGGTGTTGGCCGGCCTATCTCCCCCCCACATCATCGATTTGCCGCCAACCGCTTCCGCCTCCGCTCATTTGCATCCGCCTCCCCAACCTCTTCTGTTTTTCCGTCGCCACCAAGCCTTCCGTCCCTCTCTCCAGCCCTCCGAGTTATTTTTCGAAAGCGTTCGCAGGACACGAGGTCAAAATAATAAATTCACCAAAATACGCGTTCGCACACATGCACCGTCGAATTTTCCTCCCGAGCGATCATTCTCCTTGAATTTCGGGGTTTAAATATCGTTTGCGACATTAGCATTTTATTCCCTGACACTTCCTGCACTCCATGTCATAAATAAATACTTTCGAGAGGAATTTTAGTCAGTGTATGAGCTCATTTGCATTTGGCCGAGGACAGTTGAAGGAGGACTGATTCTTAGGGTGGAGTCGCTATCGAGGCCATATGCGGCGAGGTCGTTGCAACAACAGCAGGCCTTGCACTTCGCCAAACTGGTGCGGAATCACGGATGCATCTTACGCGTGATCGCAATCTTTATTGTTAACGCTTACCCCTCAAGTAGCACAGGATTAACAATAACAGTCTGTAAAATTCGTAAAAAGTGATTTGAAGTGCTGTGCGAAAAATGAAGAACGGAGATCACGTTCTCTCTGACATAAGTTAAATAAAAAAATAACGATAACGCTAGCGCACGCCTTATCCATGATCGAGGCCCAGGTCACTTCTGGTAACAATGCCTATTCGCGTCTATCCTGAGAGATATGCAAAGCCATTGACGGGCGCGAAAGGAGATTGCATACACTTCAGGATAAAGTTACAGAAGAGAGGGGAGTGTACCCTGGAATTCTCAAACCACAGTTTCCCGCTTGTGTGTTTGGAAAAGGAAAGAACAGAAGTCACGGCACGCTGGGCGTGACAATATTCATTCATAGGTGCAAAAATATCCACAGTTAGAGGTAAATATTTTGAATAGCATTTATGTCCTTTAAATTACGCTCTTAACAAAGATGTATCGTAACATTAGGAACTCTAAAGCTGGGTCTTCACGAGACACTTATGTCACGACACAAGTGTCGCGACACCAGAAAATGCCGTCTAAACGGAGAGGCGCTCTCGCAGTCTCCGATCGCGACACTCGGGAGAGAGCTGCTCTGGGGGGAGAAGAGTCGCGACTCACGCTCTCAGACACTTGACTGCCGAGGGAGAGAGAGAAGTGTGAGACAGTGGAAGGCGGGGAAGCGCAGTTCGGAACACGTCTTAGCTGATGCCGTTGCAGCTTCAATCATAGCTTTATGTAGGAAGAGGAAGGAATTTTCTGCTAAACACTGCTCTCTCTCTATTTAAACTGACCGGAATTCAGGTATGAGCAACTTTCGTTTGTATTCGGGTCTCCAAAGCACAAGTGGCCAAAACTATTCCTGAATATTGCGCATCCATATACAAAGAGCTAAAGGCGGAGTACTTGAAGATGAGTAAAATTAGTTGTTTTATCGGAACAGTTTTATTCAAACAAATTTACATGCCTTCAAAAAATAAATTCCTTTCTGTGGAGTAGGAGGAGAACTTCATGTCCAAAGAACTCCCTTCCGTGGAGTTGGAATTTTCCTGCAGCTCCATAAATAGCACCTACTTATAATATATAATAATAATAGATAATCTCCCACCTGCTTTTTTTTTAACTCCTGCATATTGCTGCCACCATATTATTCCTTAAAGAAGGAACAACCAAATCCCCAAACATTTGCTCCTCGTCATTGCACCTCCGTCGCCTTTTCGAGAAACTTTTCTTCTTTAATTATTTCTCGGTCATCGTATGGAAATCCGTCGCTTAATCCTAGAACACCTTACTTTTAAAATGTCTATGATAATATAAGATAATATAATTTGACTCTATATAGAGAAATTGTGGCTTAAAAAACTGCCTTGCCTCAGAAACACTGGTTGCTTAAACTTTGTGGAGGTGGATTGTAGAATTTTGTTTAAAAATAAAAAAATACTGTTAGCAAGGAAACAGGTTCAGTTACTTGTGAGCACTGCCGTTTGAACACTTGGAGTTTCGTCCACTTCAAACTGAAGAGAGAACTGATTACCTTTCCTGAATGAGGTTTAAATTTTAAAATGATTAATTAGCTTCATGCATTGCCTCTCAAGAGTCCGAGTACCATGCAATGCATACGCCTTAGAAAGTTCATCTACCCTCAGTTTTCGAACTTGTCCCGCAATCGGTTGATCTTGGCTGATTAAATATATCAGGTCTCTTTCAAGCAGTCAGCGTCGATGACATTATTTTATTTATCAGCCACTCTTTGATAACATTTTCCCATCTACTTGTTGTAGGCAAGGGTACTAACTTTCTTGAATGCTAGAATGCATTATCCAAAACAATAACAGAGCCTCTGGGCATGTTAGGTAGGAGATTGTTTTCAAACCAGCTCTCGTAATACTCCCCGTCAATTTCGTAGCAACCGTCCGCTATGCTTTTCGTGCAAAGAAGGAAGCGAAATACACCTTCAATATATGTACCATTTTCTGCGCCCGCTTGAATAATGGAAAAACTTCCTCGGAAGGTCGGTGCCCTCAGTCCGGAATTCAAGCCAGCTAGAAAAAGCCTGACGAGGCATTTTAATCTCTTTATCACGCCAAGTCATTTTCACTGTTTGCCCAACAATGATCCACGTCTCGTCAGTATATAAAATTGTCCTTTGTTCATTTCGATATTTTTAAGCTTCTTAAATAACGGCGTGACCAACGAATTATGTCGTCCCTTTCGATAAGCAGACTCTGCCTACCGTTTCGTTCGCACATGAAACCGATGTCAATGAAAATATGGGAGCGCGTAGTTATGAGAATTTATGGGAATATGGTTTCCATTCGACATTCCCATTTATGGGAATGTCGTCGTCTATATTCACGGAATTTAGGATAGTTTTCCAAGTTGGTGGAACATTTCTTATGAAAGTTTTATCCACATTCCTTCTAACTACCGATTTCATAAAATCATTGTAAATCAAAGATCTCGCATTCTTCTATGGCTGGCTAATTTTGGTTTTCGATGGAGTTACACCATGAGACGCTTCCTTTATTACCCTATTAACAGTAGATTGCGAGCACCCGTAGATTGCAGAGTTTTTTTGCTAGCTTCGGTGACACCTAGCGATTTATGAAAATATGTAAATATATTGCAAACCACGCACCACGATTGCAACACACGGATAGAGAATAAAATCCGCAGAGCGCTGTTCGACTCTTTTTTAACACAACACTTGCAAAACCACTGGCTCGCTCTGAGGAATCTTATGACGAACTAAGCGCCGTCCGTCACTTGATGCTTTCTGTCGAAGGGTCGTACCCTTCCTGCAGATGTTTTATTGCTCCTTCCCAACGGAACTTACGAAAATACCCTCGGTACCGTCTTTCATCTGTTGAAGGTCACGGCCTGGGAATTTCAATGCCTCAGTGAAATAAGAAAACACATTTCTTCTTATTTTCGGGAGAATGGACCATGCTGAGGGTTATCTATTCTGTATTGGCGTTTGATACACAATTCCGAATGCTTACTGGATTTCTGCCTCGTTAGGACAGTTCTCGAAATTGATTAAATTCAATTGCATTATCTTTGGGTAAGTAGGTTGTGCACAAGGAGAGTTGTCTTTGGATTTGCGAGGAGGGGCTATGGGGGAGTAAGGTTTATTGGAGATTTTCTTGTTGAGAAGATGCTCAGGGTATCCTCTTCGGAGGAGAGACGGGTGTAGGTTAGTGAGGAATCTGTTAAGGGAGTCTGGGTCATTGCATATACGGTGGCCACGAATGGAAAGGGAGTAAGGTAAGCATGTTTTGATGTGGTAGGAATGGCAGCTATTTTAGTGGAGGTATTGTTGTTTATTAGTGGGTTTGATGTGAAAAGATGTGTTAAATTTGTTATTGGAAAGGGAGATATCGACATCAAGGAAGGTAATGTTGGAAGAGGAGATATGTGATGTGCAAGAAACTGAGGAGGAAGCGTTGAGAGAGGCGTGGAATGAGTTGAGGGAATCGGTGTCGTGTGGCCAAAGGAGAAAAATATCATCTATATAGCGGAGCCAGAGGAGCGGCTTGAGGGAGCATGTGGATAGAAAGGATTCTTCGAGGAGGCCGAGGAAGAGGTTGGCATAAGAGAGACTAAACTTACTTCTAATGGCACAGCCCCTAGTTTGAAGGTAGAATTGTTTGTTAAAGGAAAAGGAATTGTGAGTAAGGGTGAGGTTGGTAAGATCAAAAAGGAAGTAAAACGTTGGTTTAAGAAATGGCGGAGAGAGGAGAGGCCTTCCGAGTGAGGAATAGAGGTATAGAGAGAGAGGTTACGTCAATGGTGGCCATAATGACGTTTTGATCATTAGGAAGTGGAGTGGAATTGAGGCGGTCGAGGAAGTGGTAGGTATCTTTGATGTAGGAGGAGAGACCATGGACTAGAAGGTAAAAATCTACGAAGGCGGAGATGCGTTCGGTGGGTGAGTAATAGGAGGAGTCTATAGGGCGGCCAGGGTTATTGGGATTGTGAATTTTTGGGAGGATGTAGAAATGGGGGGTGCGGGGATGGGGAGGGGTGAGAAGGGAAATATCGTGCTGGGTGAGACCTTCACTTGGGCCCATCTTGTTTAATACTGTGACAATTTCGTTGAGGAATTGTGGGTTAGGATCATGGGGTATATGGTTATAGGAGGAAGTGTCCGAAAGTTGTCTGAGAGCCTCATTAGTGTAATCGGAGGAATTTAGGACCACAACGGTGGAGCCTTTATCAGAGGGGGTGATTACAAGGTTGGGATTAGAGGTAAGATTATTGAGGGCTGAGATTTCAGTGGGAGAAAGATTGGATATAGGTTTAAGGGGGTTGATGAAGGTGGGATTTGAAATCTTACAGAGAAGGAGATTACGAAATATTTCGATCGGGTGGTTGGAGGGGAGAGGCTTGGGTTCATGGGAAGATGGCGGTTTAAATTTGGTAAGTGCTGTGTGTATTGCGTTGGTAGGTGAAGAGTCAGCATCTCGAGAGTTCGATGCTGTGAAGGTGCGGCATCATTAAGGATCATCGTCAATAAGGTTGATGCGCAGGGCTGGAATGTTTCTAAGGACAGACAGATGGTCTCGTGGAATCTTCGGATGATCTTAGCGATGCTTTTTATAGGTGTGAGAGTATGGTTTTAGTCCTCCGTTGTGTTTGCTACGCAATTTTTTCGCGTCTTCAGGTTGAAGTGCCCATGTGTAATCCTGGAGGAGACCAGAAACTGTCGTCTACTAACTGAAGAGCGTAGCGAAAAATGGAGACATCCAAGGATAGAAAACAGGACTGACAAAATCTACGCACAACCATATAATATATTTTTCTGAAGTATTTCGGCAAGAAAGAAATCAATCGTAATGCAAAGATTTCAATGTAACTCAGCATCTGCCAGCAACGTTTCTATTTTCATCAATGATTGGGCAGGTTTTAGGAAAAGCAATTATAAATTTGTACATTCCCCACTTCACATTCGCCAACCATGGTTTTGACATTCAGTGTCATTATTAAGGTACTCTATATTTTGGAGCGTTCTCATACACTTCCATAAAGTCAAGCCAGCAAGTTTAAAAATGATAGTTTTTACTTGACAATCAACATCTACATGAACATCTACATCTACATTCTTTTTAATTTATCGTAATATTCTTTTAACGTGTCCGTTTGCATGTAACAATTTTTTCGCGCATATTTTTTCCCAACGACAAGGAAACGAGAAGTCAGGAATACAGAAGTAGCACATGCTTAGTTACTGGGGGTTACTATCTACTTACAGTAAAAATACAGTATAAAAGTGGTTACAGAGAACGTGTGATAAATTATGAAATGAGAATAGTATTGATAGTGCAATGTTGTATTTTACATTCGTATGTTTTAAGAGATTTTTGTTTTTATAGTGGTAACAAATCTGAAAAGGAAAATTCGATGTATGATCAAAGTCATGGATGAGAATTTATGGAACAACGCGAGCATATTATGAAGAAGACAGAGTTGTTCACCTATTAAGAATTCAGGAAAAGGCATCCTCTTAAAGGAGCTTTGTGGCTGAAAATAGCAATGGATTCATCTATTTTTGTTATACTTCTTCGTTTACCATATATAATTTTCAAACAGACTATCCTATTGAGGACAAACTAATTGATTATATTTTGAAGCATGATGAACTGATGAAGACGGCTTTCGAGGGCAAATTGAACGGGGTTAAATACAAATCATATGAATAATCCAGTGAAGACAGGGTCGCCAAAGGGGATATACTCTACATCTACACGATACCCTGCAAGCAACCGCGAGGGTGTGTGGCAGAGTGTGAAGATCACCAAGCATTCGCTACCGACATGCAAACAAGCAACTATAGAGTTTCATGCAACTACATTGTTAGTATCTATAGTATTTAAGGTGTTAATACATGCATCATGCACTACAGACTACTCTAAAATATTTCCCCTACCTATCCTTTTGTTATGCTGCCTATTCTGTTCTCTTACAGTACGGGGGAAAAATGCCATTTTGAATCTATCAGTACGACAATCTATCTCTCTAATCTTATTTATCTGGTGGAATCTAGCATAATACGCTGGTGTTTTTAATGTGTGCCTAACATCTTCAGTAAAGCTATCCGATTGAAATTTCTCTAATAGATTTAATCTGTACTTTAACCTACGCTCTGATAATGATTCCCACCCTAATTCTTGTATTAATTCTGTGACACTACTCAACCTATCGCAACACCTTTTGACGAACCTAGCTGCTCTACGCTGCACAATGTCTAGTTCTCTGATCATACCTAATTCATTAGGATCCTATACACTGGCTGCATACTCAATTTGTGGGGCCTAACTAGTGAAAAGTAACATCGCTCTTTTGTCTTCTCATCACATTTCCCAAGTACTCTTTTTATAAATCCTAGCTTTCTCTTCGCTCGGCCGCATATTTCCCGGATGTGTCTTCCCCACAATAAATCCTTAGTGATTGTTACACCTAAATACCTTATGGTTTCAACGTTTTCGATCTTCGTGTTACAAATTTTATAGGTACGCTCTATCGAATTATTCCTCCTCCAAAAATTAATAGCTACACACACACACACATCTTTAGAATCTGACGATCACCTGAATGCAGTCGTTGAGGAGGAGATCTGAATGGTCCATGAAGGATGGCGTCGGTTGTTAGGGGTTGAAAATGTAAAAAGGAAGAGTTACTCACATATGTGAAGACGCTAGGTGATGTTCATCAAATGCAGAACTTCTTCAAACAATCTTAGGATTCTTGACCGAAGGTGACGGTTTCTTTTGAAAGTTTGAATATTGAAAGGCTGGCGGCTGATTCCTATTCGGTCACCGGTATTTCTCCGCTCGCATTGCATACCCCTGTTGACCCCAATTCGTGAGAAACCCTTCTCTTGAATTTATTCCTGACCTGACCACCCCTCGTCACGTATCGGCGCGAATCGGCCCAAGGTCGGATGGATCCTTATCGGCCAGAAAGGAATCATCCCCTCGCAACACGCGCTTGTGTTTTAACGTGTGGTTTTCCTGTTGGCAACGCAAAGAACTCATGAACGATATTCAAAGTATCTGCCCATTAGAATGCGGGGGTGTTTTTCATTTTACCGGAAATGAGATTTTCGTGTGAGTACCCTAATTTCTGAAAAGAGCAAGTTATAAGGTCAGGGGAGCCTGCTGACGGAAGAGCGATGCAGAGATTGAGCCAAGAATAGCTGTGGGAAAGGAAGTCTTTGATGAAAATATAAATTCGTTATGCAGCAGGTATGGACATAGAAATGAGGAAGAGACTGGTGAATGTTATGTTATGTGTGGAGTGTTGTGTTGTATAGATGTGAAACGTTGGAGAAGAGAGGATTGGGAAGAAGAGAGAAGGATAGAATCAGTGCTTTTGAGATGTGGGTGTGGAGAAGGCTGGATGGGGAGAGTGGAAAATGGGAGGAAGGCGTAAGAAACGGGGAGATGCTGGGAAGAGAAGAGGGAAGAACACACTACACCTAAGAGAACTGGATCGGGCTTTATTTTAAGGGGGTTTTACTTTTCTGATTCCCCAATCATTTAGTCCTGGGAGGGGGAGACTCTTCAACGCAGCTAAATAATTCAAGAAGACAAAGAATTACCAGTTCTTCTAGATACGTGGCGGTAACATTGATCTGACGTGAGAAAGGATGAAGGCCCAGAAGCATTGGTGACCTTGTGTATGGACGACCTGAGTAAGCTATAACTTTTCCTTAATTAAAATAATTAACTAAGTAAATAAGAGCTCATATAAATAGAACAATAATGTAAGTACAATTCAACAATATATAGGAATCTTAAGAAGTATCTTTAATGCTTTTTCTGATCCAAATACAGACTCTCTCGTTTAAACCAGCTGTTATTGTATTAACTGAAATATGGATTAATGATCTCGAGGTAAATTTTTACGTGATTGCTGGTCACAGGGTCTATACAACATGTAATAATGTTGGCCGCTCTAGAGGTGTAATTATTTTTATTGATGAAAGTATCCTATTTACATAGAATGTGCTGATTGTTTACTGGTAAATATAAAATTTCGTTTTATAGAATGCAGTTCGTTATGAGTATAAAGAGACCTAAATTTTTATGTAAAAAACTTCATTAGTGGTTTTGAACCAGTTCTTCGTACTTTGAAAGGCGACCTAATTATAATTGGTGATGTGAATGTAAACACTCTAGCTTTGTGTAATGATTTTGACCTTTTTAGCAATGCTATGAGTAATATGGCCTCATCATCATCATTGGTCAACAATCCTAGGATTGGTTTGACGCAGCTTTCCACTCAATTCTTCTATCGGCCAACCTTTGTGACGTAACTCTTCTCTTTTACATCCCTCACTACCTGTTCCATGTATCTCATACAAGGCCTGCCTTTTCCAATATTCCCGTTCACTTATCCCTCGACGATTGTCTTCATCAGGCCATCGTGTCTTAAGATGTAGCCGATTAAGTTGTCCCTTCTTCTTTATAGAGTTGTCAGCAGACTTCTCTTTTCTCCTACTCTTCTTAGGACTTCCTCGTTACTTACTCGGTCGATCCATTTAATCTTCAACATTCTTCTGTAGCACCACATTTCGAATGCTTCTACCCTTTTCTTCTCCGCTGCTGTCATCGTTCATGATTCACTGCCGTAAAGAAACATGCTCCAGATGTATATTCTGATGAATTGTTTCCTTACTTCTATGCATGTATTTCCAGATGAAAGTAGATTTTTCATTTGATAGAAAGCCCTCTAGGCCTGAGCTATTCTACTGACTATTTCTTTCTTGCTTCGTCCATCGTTGGTTACTCGGCTTCCTAGGTAACGGAACTCTTTCATCTCATCAAGCTTTTGTTTTCCTAGTTTAACGTTGGTTTTGGCCTCTTCTCTCTTGCTGCACACCAATATCATAGTTTTCTTCTTACTGATCTTCAGGTGGTATCTGGCCATTGTCCTTTCCATGGTTATTACAGTCATATTCAGATCCCTCTCTGTCTCTGCTACGAGTGCTATGCCATCAGCGAATCGCACCATGCTAATTTTTCTCCGTGCACATCTACATCTACGTAATACCCTGCGAGACACCAAGAGGGTGTGCGGCTGGGGGTGAAGATCACCAAACATGCACTATTGACATTCAACTACGATATTTAATGGAGACATGCTAGATAATAGGGTCACATGCAGCTAGATGGTTAATATCTACGAAATAAGAAAGGGATTATTGGTTGTTATTACATGCATCATTCACTACAGTCTACTCTAATAATATTTCACCTACCTATCCCTTAGCTATGTTGCCTATCGTGTGTATTCTTATGGTACGCGGGAAAAATTATATCTTGTGAACCATTGTGGTGGTGTGGGTAGGGTATAGTTTAGATGTAGATATTCGGTCTCGCCCAACCCTAGAAATCTTATATTCCACAATCATCTCTCCAGGGGGCCTTTACTCGAAATTTACGTCGTGTGCGAGTCGTGTGGTACGGAGCCGAGCCCTCGGCGGATTTTCCATGCTCGAACCACTCGGCGACCTCCAAAATGACTCGTATACGACTGCTGGCTACTCGATACCAGCCGAGTAGCCCTTCGAGTGGCCCTTCGAGTGGCCCTTCGAGTGGCCCTTCGAGTGGCCCTTCGAGTGGCCCTTCGAGTGGCCCTTCGAGTGGCCCTTCGAGTGGCCCTTCGAGTGGCCCTTCGAGTGGCCCTTCGAGTGGCCCTTCGAGTGGCCCTTCGAGTGATCCTTCGAGTGGCCCTTCGAGTGGCCCTTCGAGTGGCCCTTCGAGTGATCCTTCGAGTGGCCCTTCGAGTGGCCCTTCGGGTGGCCCTTCGGATGACCCTTCGGGTGACCCTTCGAGTGGCCCTTCGGGTGACCCTTCGAGTGGCCCTTCGAGTGGCCCTTCGAGTGGCCCTTCGAGTGGCCCTTCGAGTGATCCTTCGAGTGGCCCTTCGAGTGGCCCTTCCAGTGATCCTTCGAGTGGCCCTTCGAGTGGCCCTTCGAGTGGCCCTTCGAGTGATCCTTCGAGTTGCCCTTCGAGTGACCCTTCGAGTGGCCCTTCGAGTGGCCCTTCGAGTGGCCCTTCGGATGACCCTTCGGGTGACCCTTCGAGTGGCCCTTCGGGTGACCCTTCGAGTGGCCCTTCGAGTGGCCCTTCGAGTGGCCCTTCGAGTGGCCCTTCGAGTGGCCCTTCGAGTGATCCTTCGAGTGGCCCTTCGAGTGACCCTTCGGGTGACCCTTCGAGTGGCCCTTCGAGTGGCCCTTCGAGTGACCCTTCGAGTGATCCTTCGAGTGACCCTTCGAGTGGCCCTTCGAGTGACCCTTCGAGTGATCCTTCGAGTGATCCTTCGAGTGATCCTTCGAGTGATCCTTCGAGTGATCCTTCGAGTGACCCTTCGAGTGGCCCTTCGAGTGACCCTTCGAGTGGCCCTTCGAGTGACCCTTCGAGTGGCCCTTCGAGTGGCCCTTCGAGTGACCCTTCGAGTGATCCTTCGAGTGATCCTTCGAGTGATCCTTCGAGTGATCCTTCGAGTGACCCTTCGAGTGGCCCTTCGAGTGGCCCTTCGAGTGACCCTTCGAGTGACCCTTCGAGTGACCCTTCGAGTGGCCCTTCGAGTGGCCCTTCGAGTGACCCTTCGAGTGGCCCTTCGGGTGACCCTTCGAGTGGCCCTTCGAGTGGCCCTTCGAGTGACCCTTCGAGTGGCCCTTCGAGTGGCCCTTCGAGTGACCCTTCAAGTGGCCCTTCGAGTGACCCTTCGAGTGGCCCTTCGAGTGGCCCTTCGAGTGACCCTTCAAGTGGCCCTTCGAGTGGCCCTTCGAGTGGCCCTTCGGGTGACCCTTCGGGTGACCCTTCGAGTGGCCCTTCGGGTGACCCTTCGAGTGGCCCTTCGAGTGGCCCTTCGAGTGGCCCTTCGAGTGGCCCTTCGAGTGGCCCTTCGAGTGGCCCTTCGAGTGGCCCTTCGAGTGACCCTTCGAGTGACCCTTCGAGTGACCCTTCGAGTGGCCCTTCGAGTGACCCTTCGAGTGGCCCTTCGGGTGACCCTTCGAGTGATCCTTCGAGTGATCCTTCGAGTGACCCTTCGAGTGGCCCTTCGAGTGGCCCTTCGAGTGACCCTTCGAGTGACCCTTCGAGTGGCCCTTCGAGTGACCCTTCGAGTGGCCCTTCGAGTGGCCCTTCGAGTGACCCTTCGAGTGGCCCTTCGAGTGACCCTTCGAGTGACCCTTCGAGTGGCCCTTCGAGTGACCCTTCGAGTGATCCTTCGAGTTGCCCTTCGAGTGACCCTTCGAGTGACCCTTCGAGTGGCCCTTCGAGTGGCCCTTCGAGTGATCCTTCGAGTGGCCCTTCGAGTGGCCCTTCGAGTGGCCCTTCGAGTGATCCTTCGAGTGGCCCTTCGAGTGGCCCTTCGAGTGGCCCTTCGAGTGACCCTTCGAGTGACCCTTCGAGTGGCCCTTCGAGTGACCCTTCGAGTGACCCTTCGAGTGGCCCTTCGAGTGACCCTTCGAGTGGCCCTTCGGGTGACCCTTCGAGTGGCCCTTCGAGTGACCCTTCGAGTGGCCCTTCGAGTGGCCCTTCGAGTGACCCTTCGAGTGACCCTTCGAGTGGCCCTTCGAGTGGCCCTTCGAGTGACCCTTCGAGTGACCCTTCGAGTGACCCTTCGAGTGGCCCTTCGAGTGACCCTTCGAGTGGCCCTTCGAGTGGCCCTTCGAGTGACCCTTCGAGTGGCCCTTCGGGTGACCCTTCGAGTGATCCTTCGAGTGATCCTTCGAGTGACCCTTCGAGTGGCCCTTCGAGTGGCCCTTCGAGTGACCCTTCGAGTGACCCTTCGAGTGGCCCTTCGAGTGACCCTTCGAGTGACCCTTCGAGTGGCCCTTCGAGTGACCCTTCGAGTGACCCTTCGAGTGGCCCTTCGAGTGGCCCTTCGAGTGATCCTTCGAGTGGCCCTTCGAGTGACCCTTCGAGTGATCCTTCGAGTTGCCCTTCGAGTGACCCTTCGAGTGATTTTTCGAGTGACCCTTCGAGTGACCCTTCGAGTGATTTTTCGAGTGATCCTTCGAGTGACCCTTCGAGTGGCCCTTCGGGTGACCCTTCGAGTGACCCCTCGAGTGGCCCTTCGAGTGGCCCTTCGAGTGGCCCTTCGAGTGGCCCTTCGAGTGACCCTTCGAGTGGCCCTTCGAGTGGCCCTTCGAGTGACCCTTCGAGTGGCCCTTCGAGTGGCCCTTCGAGTGGCCCTTCGAGTGACCCTTCGAGTGGCCCTTCGAGTTGCCCTTCGAGTGACCCTTCGAGTGGCCCTTCGAGTGGCCCTTCGAGTGGCCCTTCGAGTGGCCCTTCGAGTGGCCCTTCGAGTGATCCTTCGAGTGGCCCTCCGAGTGGCCCTTCGAGTGGCCCTTCGAGTGATCCTTCGAGTGGCCCTTCGAGTGGCCCTTCGAGTGATCCTTCGAGTTGCCCTTCGAGTGACCCTTCGAGTGGCCCTTCGAGTGGCCCTTCGAGTGGCCCTTCGAGTGGCCCTTCGAGTGGCCCTTCGAGTGGCCCTTCGAGTGGCCCTTCGAGTGGCCCTTCGAGTGATCCTTCGAGTGGCCCTTCGAGTTGCCCTTCGAGTGGCCCTTCGAGTGGCCCTTCGAGTGGCCCTTCGAGTGACCCTTCGAGTGACCCTTCGAGTGGCCCTTCGAGTGACCCTTCGAGTGACCCTTCGAGTGGCCCTTCGAGTGACCCTTCGAGTGGCCCTTCGGGTGACCCTTCGAGTGATTTTTCGAGTGATCCTTCGAGTGACCCTTCGAGTGGCCCTTCGGGTGACCCTTCGAGTGACCCTTCGAGTGGCCCTTCGAGTGGCCCTTCGAGTGGCCCTTCGAGTGGCCCTTCGAGTGGCCCTTCGTGTGATCCTTCGAGTGGCCCTTCGAGTGACCCTTCGGGTGACCCTTCGAGTGGCCCTTCGAGTGGCCCTTCGAGTGACCCTTCGAGTGATCCTTCGAGTGACCCTTCGAGTGGCCCTTCGGGTGACCCTTCGAGTGGCCCTTCGAGTGATCCTTCGAGTGATCCTTCGAGTGACCCTTCGAGTGGCCCTTCGAGTGGCCCTTCGAGTGACCCTTCGAGTGGCCCTTCGAGTGACCCTTCGAGTGGCCCTTCGAGTGGCCCTTCGAGTGGCCCTTCGGGTGACCCTTCGGGTGGCCCTTCGAGTGGCCCTTCGAGTGGCCCTTCGAGTGGCCCTTCGAGTGATCCTTCGAGTGGCCCTTCGAGTGGCCCTTCGAGTGGCCCTTCGAGTGATCCTTCGAGTGGCCCTTCGAGTGGCCCTTCGAGTGATCCTTCGAGTTGCCCTTCGAGTGACCCTTCGAGTGGCCCTTCGAGTGGCCCTTCGAGTGACCCTTCGAGTGGCCCTTCGGGTGACCCTTCGAGTGACCCTTCGAGTGATCCTTCGAGTGATCCTTCGAGTGGCCCTTCGAGTGGCCCTTCGAGTGATCCTTCGAGTGATCCTTCGAGTGGCCCTTCGAGTGACCCTTCGAGTGGCCCTTCGAGTGGCCCTTCGAGTGACCCTTCGAGTGGCCCTTCGGGTGACCCTTCGAGTGACCCTTCGAGTGACCCTTCGAGTGGCCCTTCGAGTGATCCTTCGAGTGGCCCTTCGAGTGACCCTTCGAGTGACCCTTCGAGTGACCCTTCGAGTGACCCTTCGAGTGGCCCTTCGGGTGACCCTTCGAGTGGCCCTTCGAGTGATCCTTCGAGTGGCCCTTCGAGTGACCCTTCGAGTGGCCCTTCGGGTGACCCTTCGAGTGATCCTTCGAGTGGCCCTTCGAGTGGCCCTTCGAGTGATCCTTCGAGTGGCCCTTCGAGTGACCCTTCGAGTGACCCTTCGAGTGGCCCTTCGAGTGATCCTTCGAGTGGCCCTTCGAGTGACCCTTCGAGTGACCCTTCGAGTGGCCCTTCGAGTGACCCTTCGAGTGGCCCTTCGGGTGACCCTTCGAGTGGCCCTTCGAGTGATCCTTCGAGTGGCCCTTCGAGTGGCCCTTCGAGTGACCCTTCGAGTGACCCTTCGAGTGATCCTTCGAGTGGCCCTTCGGGTGACCCTTCGAGTGACCCTTCGAGTGGCCCTTCGAGTGGCCCTTCGAGTGGCCCTTCGAGTGGCCCTTCGAGTGGCCCTTCGAGTGACCCTTCGAGTGGCCCTTCGAGTGGCCCTTCGAGTGGCCCTTCGAGTGGCCCTTCGAGTGGCCCTTCGAGTGGCCCTTCGAGTGACCCTTCGAGTGACCCTTCGAGTGGCCCTTCGAGTGACCCTTCGAGTGACCCTTCGAGTGGCCCTTCGAGTGACCCTTCGAGTGGCCCTTCGGGTGACCCTTCGAGTGATCCTTCGAGTGGCCCTTCGAGTGGCCCTTCGAGTGGCCCTTCGAGTGACCCTTCGAGTGACCCTTCGAGTGATCCTTCGAGTGATCCTTCGAGTGATCCTTCGAGTGGCCCTTCGAGTGGCCCTTCGAGTGACCCTTCGAGTGGCCCTTCGAGTGGCCCTTCGAGTGACCCTTCGAGTGGCCCTTCGAGTGGCCCTTCGAGTGGCCCTTCGAGTGGCCCTTCGAGTGGCCCTTCGAGTGGCCCTTCGAGTGGCCCTTCGAGTGACCCTTCGAGTGACCCTTCGGGTGACCCTTCGAGTGACCCTTCGAGTGGCCCTTCGAGTGGCCCTTCGAGTGGCCCTTCGAGTGGCCCTTCGAGTGGCCCTTCGAGTGACCCTTCGAGTGGCCCTTCGAGTGGCCCTTCGAGTGGCCCTTCGAGTGACCCTTCGAGTGGCCCTTCGGGTGACCCTTCGAGTGACCCTTCGAGTGACCCTTCGAGTGGCCCTTCGAGTGGCCCTTCGAGTGGCCCTTCGAGTGACCATTCGAGTGACCCTTCGAGTGACCCTTCGAGTGGCCCTTCGAGTGACCCTTCGAGTGACCCTTCGAGTGGCCCTTCGAGTGACCCTTCGAGTGGCCCTTCGAGTGACCCTTCGAGTGACCCTTCGGGTGACCCTTCGAGTGGCCCTTCGAGTGGCCCTTCGAGTGGCCCTTCGAGTGACCCTTCGAGTGACCCTTCGAGTGGCCCTTCGGGTGACCCTTCGAGTGACCCTTCGAGTGGCCCTTCGAGTGGCCCTTCGAGTGGCCCTTCGAGTGACCCTTCGAGTGGCCCTTCGGGTGACCCTTCGAGTGATCCTTCGAGTGGCCCTTCGAGTGGCCCTTCGAGTGACCCTTCGAGTGGCCCTTCGAGTGGCCCTTCGAGTGACCCTTCGAGTGACCCTTCGAGTGACCCTTCGAGTGGCCCTTCGAGTGGCCCTTCGAGTGACCCTTCGAGTGGCCCTTCGAGTGGCCCTTCGAGTGACCCTTCGAGTGGCCCTTCGAGTGGCCCTTCGAGTGGCCCTTCGAGTGGCCCTTCGAGTGGCCCTTCGAGTGGCCCTTCGAGTGACCCTTCGAGTGACCCTTCGGGTGACCCTTCGAGTGACCCTTCGAGTGGCCCTTCGAGTGGCCCTTCGAGTGGCCCTTCGAGTGGCCCTTCGAGTGGCCCTTCGAGTGACCCTTCGAGTGACCCTTCGAGTGGCCCTTCGAGTGGCCCTTCGAGTGGCCCTTCGAGTGACCCTTCGAGTGATCCTTCGAGTGACCCTTCGAGTGGCCCTTCGGGTGACCCTTCGAGTGATCCTTCGAGTGACCCTTCGAGTGGCCCTTCGAGTGACCCTTCGAGTGGCCCTTCGAGTGACCCTTCGAGTGGCCCTTCGGGTGACCCTTCGAGTGATCCTTCGAGTGACCCTTCGAGTGACCCTTCGAGTGATCCTTCGAGTGACCCTTCGAGTGGCCCTTCGGGTGACCCTTCGAGTGGCCCTTCGAGTGGCCCTTCGAGTGACCCTTCGAGTGGCCCTTCGAGTGACCCTTCGAGTGGCCCTTCGAGTGGCCCTTCGAGTGGCCCTTCGAGTGGCCCTTCGAGTGGCCCTTCGAGTGGCCCTTCGAGTGGCCCTTCGAGTGGCCCTTCGAGTGGCCCTTCGAGTGGCCCTTCGAGTGGCCCTTCGAGTGGCCCTTCGAGTGGCCCTTCGAGTGACCCTTCGAGTGGCCCTTCGAGTGGCCCTTCGAGTGGCCCTTCGAGTGGCCCTTCGAGTGGCCCTTCGAGTGGCCCTTCGAGTGACCCTTCGAGTGACCCTTCGAGTGGCCCTTCGAGTGACCCTTCGAGTGACCCTTCGAGTGGCCCTTCGAGTGACCCTTCGAGTGGCCCTTCGGGTGACCCTTCGAGTGATCCTTCGAGTGGCCCTTCGAGTGGCCCTTCGAGTGGCCCTTCGAGTGACCCTTCGAGTGACCCTTCGAGTGATCCTTCGAGTGATCCTTCGAGTGATCCTTCGAGTGACCCTTCGAGTGGCCCTTCGAGTGGCCCTTCGAGTGACCCTTCGAGTGACCCTTCGAGTGGCCCTTCGAGTGGGCCTGCGAGTGACCCTTCGAGTGGCCCTTCGAGTGGCCCTTCGAGTGGCCCTTCGAGTGGCCCTTCGAGTGGCCCTTCGAGTGACCCTTCGAGTGACCCTTCGAGTGACCCTTCGAGTGGCCCTTCGAGTGGCCCTTCGAGTGACCCTTCGAGTGGCCCTTCGAGTGGCCCTTGGAGTGACCCTTCGAGTGGCCCTTCGAGTGACCCTTCGAGTGGCCCTTCGAGTGACCCTTCGAGTGACCCTTCGAGTGGCCCTTCGAGTGGCCCTTCGAGTGGCCCTTCGAGTGGCCCTTCGAGTGGCCCTTCGAGTGACCCTTCGAGTGGCCCTTCGAGTGACCCTTCGAGTGACCCTTCGAGTGACCCTTCGAGTGGCCCTTCGAGTGACCCTTCGAGTGACCCTTCGAGTGGCCCTTCGAGTGACCCTTCGAGTGGCCCTTCGAGTGGCCCTTCGAGTGACCCTTCGAGTGACCCTTCGAGTGGCCCTTCGAGTGACCCTTCGAGTGGCCCTTCGAGTGGCCCTTCGAGTGGCCCTTCGAGTGGCCCTTCGAGTGGCCCTTCGAGTGGCCCTTCGAGTGGCCCTTCGAGTGGCCCTTCGAGTGGCCCTTCGAGTGGCCCTTCGAGTGGCCCTTCGAGTGACCCTTCGAGTGGCCCTTCGAGTGACCCTTCGAGTGACCCTTCGAGTGACCCTTCGAGTGGCCCTTCGAGTGACCCTTCGAGTGACCCTTCGAGTGGCCCTTCGAGTGACCCTTCGAGTGGCCCTTCGAGTGACCCTTCGAGTGACCCTTCGAGTGACCCTTCGAGTGGCCCTTCGAGTGGCCCTTCGAGTGACCCTTCGAGTGGCCCTTCGAGTGGCCCTTGGAGTGACCCTTCGAGTGGCCCTTCGAGTGACCCTTCGAGTGGCCCTTCGAGTGACCCTTCGAGTGACCCTTCGAGTGGCCCTTCGAGTGGCCCTTCGAGTGGCCCTTCGAGTGACCCTTCGAGTGGCCCTTCGAGTGGCCCTTCGAGTGGCCCTTCGAGTGGCCCTTCGAGTGGCCCTTCGAGTGACCCTTCGAGTGGCCCTTCGAGTGACCCTTCGAGTGACCCTTCGAGTGACCCTTCGAGTGGCCCTTCGAGTGACCCTTCGAGTGACCCTTCGAGTGGCCCTTCGAGTGACCCTTCGAGTGGCCCTTCGAGTGACCCTTCGAGTGACCCTTCGGGTGACCCTTCGAGTGGCCCTTCGAGTGGCCCTTCGAGTGACCCTTCGAGTGGCCCTTCGAGTGGCCCTTCGAGTGACCCTTCGAGTGGCCCTTCGAGTGGCCCTTCGAGTGACCCTTCGAGTGGCCCTTCGAGTGGCCCTTCGAGTGATCCTTCGAGTGACCCTTCGAGTGACCCTTCGAGTGGCCCTTCGAGTGGCCCTTCGAGTGGCCCTTCGAGTGGCCCTTCGAGTGGCCCTTCGAGTGACACTTCGGGTGACCCTTCGAGTGACCCTTCGAGTGATCCTTCGAGTGGCCCTTCGAGTGACCCTTCGAGTGACCCTTCGAGTGGCCCTTCGAGTGACCCTTCGAGTGGCCCTTCGAGTGGCCCTTCGAGTGACCCTTCGAGTGACCCTTCGAGTGACCCTTCGAGTGATCCTTCGAGTGGCCCTTCGAGTGGCCCTTCGAGTGACCCTTCGAGTGGCCCTTCGAGTGGCCCTTCGAGTGGCCCTTCGAGTGGCCCTTCGAGTGACACTTCGGGTGACCCTTCGAGTGACCCTTCGAGTGACCCTTCGAGTGACCCTTCGAGTGGCCCTTCGAGTGACCCTTCGAGTGGCCCTTCGAGTGGCCCTTCGAGTGGCCCTTCGAGTGGCCCTTCGAGTGACACTTCGGGTGACCCTTCGAGTGACCCTTCGGGTGACCCTTCGAGTGGCCCTTCGAGTGGCCCTTCGAGTGACCCTTCGAGTGGCCCTTCGAGTGGCCCTTCGAGTGACCCTTCGAGTGGCCCTTCGAGTGGCCCTTCGAGTGACCCTTCGAGTGGCCCTTCGAGTGGCCCTTCGAGTGATCCTTCGAGTGACCCTTCGAGTGACCCTTCGAGTGGCCCTTCGAGTGGCCCTTCGAGTGGCCCTTCGAGTGGCCCTTCGAGTGGCCCTTCGAGTGACACTTCGGGTGACCCTTCGAGTGACCCTTCAAGTGGCCCTTCGAGTGACCCTTCGAGTGACCCTTCGAGTGGCCCTTCGAGTGACCCTTCGAGTGGCCCTTCGAGTGGCCCTTCGAGTGACCCTTCGAGTGACCCTTCGAGTGACCCTTCGAGTGATCCTTCGAGTGGCCCTTCGAGTGACCCTTCGAGTGACCCTTCGAGTGGCCCTTCGAGTGGCCCTTCGAGTGGCCCTTCGAGTGGCCCTTCGAGTGACACTTCGGGTGACCCTTCGAGTGACCCTTCGAGTGACCCTTCGAGTGGCCCTTCGAGTGACCCTTCGAGTGACCCTTCGAGTGGCCCTTCGAGTGACCCTTCGAGTGGCCCTTCGAGTGACACTTCGGGTGACCCTTCGAGTGACCCTTCGAGTGGCCCTTCGAGTGGCCCTTCGAGTGACACTTCGGGTGACCCTTCGAGTGACCCTTCGAGTGATCCTTCGAGTGACCCTTCGAGTGAGCAAAAACCGTATATAACCGATTTTGCAGCTGCAGAAATACGAGAATTTAAGGAATAGTGTGACTCCTCTGGGATCGGAAAAAGCATTAAGATGAGTAAAGAGATATTAGCGCGGTCATGCAAGCTAAACACGCCATTAGTGGCTGATTTAATCTCGCAAGCTTGGAAGGGATTAGTACGGAAATCTCAACATCATCGGCAAATCGGAACAAATCGTGGGGGAAAATTGTACGTGGAAGCCTTTTGCCTTTCGCTGCTCTTCATAAGAAATCTTTATTCGATGCTTTTGTTAAGTCCAGGAGTGGAATTGGTTTTACCTTTTAAATAAGCTGCTATATTTGTGCAAACTTGGTGTGTATAAGAAAAACCCTTTCCCAAACCTATTAGGAGTAAAGTGCTTTAAAGCAGAGTCCATCATAAAAACTTATTTTTATGGTTAAGATAAGCTTAGTTTCAGATACATACAGAACAAGTTAATCAGTGCCAGATGTTGGCTGAGAAGTGGAAGTAGGGATGAAATTCATTTGGCCTCTGAGTGTGTAATCCAACTGCATCAAAATCTTATTAGGTTATGCCAGTAAAGTTGAATTAATCCAATGATTCATTTTTTATCGTCTGTGGTATATTTCTGTAGTAGATTAAATCTGTACTTTAACCTACGCTCTGATAATGATTCCCACCCTAATTCTTTTATTAATTCTGTGACACTACTCAACCTATCGCAACACCTTTTGACGAACCTAGCTGCTCTACGCTGCACAATGTCTAGTTCTCTGATCATACCTAATTCATTAGGATCCTATACACTGGCTGCATACTCAAGGTGGGGCCTAACTAGTGAAAAGTAACATCGCTCTTTTGTCTTCTCATCACATTTCCCAAGTACTCTTTTTATAAATCCTAGCTTTCTCTTCGCTCGGCCGCATATTTCCCGGATGTGTCTTCCCCACAATAAATCTTTAGTGATTGTTACACCTAAATACCTTATCGTTTCAGCGCTCTCGATCTTCGTGTTATTAAAGTTTGAGACCGAGCGCCACCAATAGATGGAGGACTCCGCCCAGGGGGGTCATTCTGTATTTCCTTGATTCCGTACCGATCGGTTGCGCTCGGAGTCCAACCGATCGGTGAAGTTTCCGTACCGACTGGACCTCCGACACCGACGGAGCCCCAGCAAGGGATTCTGTAAGCAAGTCGGTGACTTTCCAGTCGGTAAGGTGACGTATCCGCCCCGTGTATCTTCAGTCGTCGAAGATTGATGACGTATTTCATTTTCACCAATGGGGAAAGAGGAAACAGATGAAGGGAGAAGAGAGAACAGTTGAAGATTCGATTGCCACGGCAGGAAGTAAACAGCTGTTTGTCCCATGGCATCATTGAAGGAGAGAGGTAGGTAAACCCAAATTATTTCGCTTCTAGTCATATGTTCAACAATTTCATTCAATGCCAAATGCGGAGTGAATAATATTACGGATTAATTAAACTTATTTATTATCGTTGTAATGCATGTAGTAAAACTCGCTCTGTTAATATGTGGAACTCAATCACAGTCGAGATTTATCTGGTTTATGAAGTACTGTTTGCGATTAGATTCGTGCGGTGCATTTAGCTTGATATTTGCACCAGTTATAGTTTAATTCAATGCATTCTTTATTAGTTATTTTTTTCACGATTGTATTTTATCATAACATTCTAAGTATATTTGGTGTTTCAAGATGAGTATTGCATTCTTCTAATGGTATTTCCCTGCTACCATTATGTTTTCATAGAATATTTTATCATTGCAAGTTCCATCAACGCAACTGGGTACTTAATTGAATTTTGACGGTTTACGATTCTTGGCATCCAAAGTGAATTTCACTAACTTTGATCATCTTCTCTTTTCAGATGGTGCCTGCCCTATCTTGAGTGGTTTGATTTACTGGACACATTACTAATTATTATTGCAGCATCATTGAGTTCGTGTCTTCTACACCGTCCGTGTACGGAGAGCTCAAGCCTGTCGGTAGGATTCACCGTCACCCACCGACTATAATTCGCCGGCTCACCGATCGGGTGCTTACAGAATCTCTCGTCCCGTCCGTCGGAGTCGGTTGGCCGTCCCAACCGACTGGAGGCCACCGTACCGATCGGTAGGCAGTTACAGAATGACCCCCCAGGTCCGAGCGCCATCGATAGATGACGGGCCGCTGCGCTCGGCAGTCATAAACACGAGAGCCCCGTTCTTCGCTTTCCCTTCGCTTAGCAGCGGCCTCGGGTCTTCACAGGCATCACACTTCAGTCTTAGCCACCGCAGGGTATGGATTCTGCTGCGGCTGCTCGTGTTTTTCAAGCTACTGTACAAACTACGACAAGGTATGTTTTTATAAATCATCTCATTGTCCTTGAAAAATATCTTTTCGCCTACCTTTTTATATTACTTCTTATTAATAAAGACTTTCTTCTTGTTCTTTGTTCCAATAGGAGGAGATAAGATTTGTTGTTATATATTAAAAAAATAAAAAACAGTTTTTTTCAACGTTTTTTCAACAAATAGAAAGAGACGGGTAAGTTCTATTATTTTGCTTTTTCTATCAATTTTTACTGTAGTCATATGCATTATATTTACAGAAATATTATTATAAGAAGTTGTAGGCGGCCTTTTGGTAGGAACGCTGGGATCAGACGGAAGGGTCCCGGGGTCAAGCGTTCTCACTAAATTTTTGTATCGTAAATAAATAGGTTCCTATTTCTGTGGGATGTGATTTCCAGCTTCCTTTTATTTCAGAATGGAGCGATCCAACACCCCTCAACCCTCAACCTCGCGGCAGAGGAGATCTCCAGCATATTTGGGTAATTTAATTTTTGGCATAATTATTTAGTATAGGTAATATATTATGGGGGCATTCCACCTCAATTCAACAAACGTTTGTCCCTTAGGGTCTCAGATTTTGATAAAAATTGGTGTATGGGAACAAAATCAACTCAAACTGAATATCCTCAAACAGCTTTGTGAAAAAAAATGTTTTGAGCGAATTATGCATGTTTTAATTTTTCGCATTTTTAGCAAAAATCCGAGCCTTAAATCATATTATCACTTATATCTCCGCTTGTAATTGTCATACAGCAATGATTAATATCTTTTTTTAAAGCTAAATCTTTATTAAATGCAAATATATCAAGAAAAAATTATTGTCTTCTAAACCCTATTGTTGATAATTACTAATGTTCAAAAAATTGTTAATGAACTTTTCTCAAATACTCCATCTCAGAATCGGCCGAAACTTTTTTTCCGTAATCTAAACATACCCAGCTAACTACTTCAAAAATAAAATTTAGTGGCAATTCATAAATGCTTTTTTTATAAATATTTAAACATTTACAATTTTCTCACTCGCGGCCCGTCGGCTCTTGGAATACATGCAGCGGACACGCGATGCAAGCCTAAAAATTTCCTAACTGCTCAAGGTCGTGGCTATATGTGATAAAATATATTATAAACTATAAATGTTAACAACAATTGTTATTTGTTATGTTGAATGGATGTTTGCAGAGAAATTTACAGAGAATTTTATTTTGAGGGTATTTAGTTTGAGTTGATTTTATTCCCATGCACCTATTTTTATTAAAATCTGAGACCCTAGGGGACAAACGTTTGTTGAATTGAGGTGGAATGACCCATTGTCTTTATTGCAGTAAATTTTCATTTATGTTTTATTTGCTTTCATTATTCCAGAGGTGGCTGCCAAAAGAAAGAGAGGCCACAAAGGAGCTTCTACAGGAATCACGGAGGGAGGATTACAACAATTTTTGGAAGACGATTCCATGGGAGAAGACTCGTCTTCCGAATCATGGAGTGATTTCGGCAGTGGGGAGGAAGTTGACGACTGGGAGTCCGAAGAAGGATTTTATAGGATCGCTCCAACGAATTATTCATCCTCCTAAAATTGATAGCCACACACTTTTTAACCCTTAAGGGTTAAGTTCTAACTGCCATTTGTCGCACCACTCTTGAATTGCATCTATATCCTTTCTAAGCGATTTCCTGCCTTCTTTAGATACACCCCTGTACACCACCGCATCGTCTGCAAAAAGTCTAAGGTTACTACTAACTACGGTACCCAAATCGTTTATGTATAAAAGAAATAGAAGCGGACCTACTACGCTACCCTGGGGAACTCCCGATGTGACTTCGATTGTGTCCGACATGATACCATCTATGACAACCCTCTGCTCTCGCCCACTTAAGAATTCTTTTACCCAACATACAACGTCTTTATTTATACCAAAACTCTCTAACTTCAAGATTAATTTATCATGAGGAACTTTATCGTATGCCTTTTTAAAATCTAAAAATATCGCATCAACTTCAGCACCGTTTTTGCCGTAGACTAAAATATCGTGTACGAATAAAGCTAATTGTGTCTCGCAAGATCTACCTTTCTGGAACTCACGTTGGCTGTTTATGAGCAATCCCTGACTATCCAAATGCCCCATGATCGAACTAACTACAATGTGCTGAAATATCTTACAAGAGATTGACGTGAGTGAAATTGGCCTGTAGTTCTAGGTTCTTCCCTATCACCGTTTTTAAAAATAGGTGCAATGTTAGCTACTTTCCAATACTTGGGTACTGGTTGGCTCTTTAGTGTTTTATTGAATATTATTTCAATATAGGGGGCTATTTCAGAATTTTATTTTTTATATTCCCTGGAAGGAATTTGATCGGGACCTAGTGATTTGTTGTTACTAATGTTTTTTAACTGGTGCTCTATTCCGCGACATGAAATTGTTATTTCGTGTATATTTACTCCATAATATTTCTGTGTTGTATCATTGATGGCTCTCTCGATGTAAACACTAAGAATTACAGAAGACAGAAGCCTTGTCTCACTCCTTTCCTTATTCTTGCTTCTTCACAGCTGGGTCAAGATTTAATCACAGTTACTTGGTTTTTATACAGACTGTGGATAATTCTTCGGTAATCGTATAACACTCCAATTCCCTTCAGAATTCCAAGCACTGAATTCCAATCCACGTTGTCAAAAGCCTTCTCCAAATCCACAAATGCAATGAACGTCGGTTTGTTCTTCTCCATTCTCTTCTCTATGAGCAGTCTAAGGGCCAATATTCCAATATTGCTTCCCTTGTACCCTTACTTTTCCTGAATCCGAATCGATCATCATCCAGGAACTCCTCTGCTTTTCCTTCTATTCTTCTGTAGATGATCCTTGTCAATATCTTCGATGCATGTGTCGTCAGGTTTATAGTCCTAAAATTTTCGCATTTCTCCGCTCTCTACTTTTTGGGAATAGGAATGATAATGTTTTTCTCGAAGTCCCTGGGTATTTCTCCTGTTGAGTACATGTTGTGTAAAGAAAGGAACCTGCAAAAAGAATGAAACAGGCCATTGTGAATCTTATTTTTAAAGTAGATTGTATGTATGTAAATATGTTAATATGTTCTCCTAAAACTCAACAACCAAATATATCACAGCTTAGAAAATGTAAGGTTTATTAAAAGTCATCCTCGGACAGATAATAGGCTTCTTTTCTTACAACGAAAGGTCCTTGGTTCGACTCCAGTTGAGTTAAAAGAGTCCCCAGAGTAAATACATGTGTAGGGCTTTCTTACGCTTGCAGACATTTTTTCAGTTGAAAATGTGATTAGAATTGTTCACAAACTTAAGATGCAAAGATAATTCTAGAAATATTTCTAATGATCGTCGTCGACTTCTAATTTCCGGTCAAAACTACTGGTAGGTACCTCAGTAAAATATGACGGTTTCTGGTGATTTTCTACAGTTTAAACAGCTCTATCTCCTTGACGACTAAAGGTATTGTTGCATTAAAAAGTAGAATGTTGGCGTGTATATAGGCATACATATTTTTTCGCCAAAAACTCAAGAACCACACGTTTTCCGGCATTAAAACTTTGAATTTTAATAAATGTCTTTCTTGTGCAGACCATGGGTTACTTTTCATGTAAATAATAGTCCCAGATTCGATCCCAGACGAGTCAAAGCGTTCCCATAAGATGTTCATGTAAAAGTCTCATTGTTTGAGGCAATTATTTCGTGTGTACAATTTTAATTAGAAATATTCAATGCTCAAACTTGAGACGCACACTAGCCGAAAGATATTTCAATAACCATTCTTACTGTTATCGTCGAATACTGATTTTTGTTAAATGTCCCATAACGATTTGTTTACAAATAAGCTTGATATGGTTCGTCCACTGAGATGTTCGTCTGTGTTTTTCTCTCTGCACTTATTCCTTTCAATAAATATTGCTGCTTCATCGCGACTGCTGTTCGTGGAGTGGATTTCAGGAGTGAATATCCACGGAGAAAAAATAAGCATATGCTGCGATTCGCTGATGACATAGCACTCATAGCAGAGACAGAGAGAGGGATTTGAATAAGATGCTGATAACCGTGAAGATTACAGTGGCTATATATCAGCTCAAGACCAATAAGAAGAAGACTACGATACTGGTGTGCAGCAAGAAAGAAGAGGCCAAAACCAACGTTAATTAAACTAGGAAAACAAAAACTGGAAGAGGTTAAAGAGTTCTGTTATCTAGGAAGCCGAGTAACCAACGATGGACGAAGCAAGAAATAAATAGTTGAATAGCCCAGGCAAAGAAGGCATTCTACCAAAAGAAGAATCTACTTACATCTGGACATACAAGCGTAGAAGTAAGGAAACAATTCATCAGCACATAATCTGGAGCATGTTTCTTTGTGGCAGTGAGGCATGGACGATGACAGCAGCGGAGAAGAAAAGGGTACAAGCATTCGAAATGAGGTGCTACAGAAGAATGATGAAGATAAAATGGATCGACCGAGGAAGTTCTAAGAAGAGTGGGAGAAAAGAGAAGTCTGCTGACAACTCTCAAAAGAAAAAGGAACAACTTCATCGGCCATATCTCGAGACACGGTGGACTGTTGAAGGCAATCGTCGAGGGAAAAGTGAACGGGAAGATTGGAAAAGGCAGGCCTCGTATGAGATACATGGAACAGGTAGTGAGGGATGCAAAAGAGTAGAATTACGTTAATATGAAGAAGAGGTTGGCCGATAGGAGAATCGAGTGGAGGGCTGCGTCAAACCAATCCTAGGATTGTTGACTGATGATGATGTTGATGCAGGTTTCTTTCGGTGACTGTGGAATTATTTTCCACCTCAAACTTTTCCGATTCATTATGAAACCTTTGTATATATCTGATCATTGAGAAAATTCGTAACATTGAAAAAAAACTGGACCAAGTATTTCATAACACAGGACCTGTTCTCAAAGTTCCTGTAATTATTTTTTAAAATCATTCGCTGAACATAAACTGACAATCTCTTTAGGAACTTTTCGAAGGTCTCTCCTCCCGACTAGAAGCACACTTTCCAATGCTTCGGCCCACTCCTCATCGGCTCCCTGGAAGGCCTCAACCTCTCGTAGACAGGCCGTCGAAGCTTCCTTCAACCCCTCCAGTATCCCGTAATGGTGTCCTTTCAGAGTTATTTTTATCTTGGGAAACAAAAAGAAGTCCAGTGGTGCCCGTCACCATTTTGTCCAAAATTTCAGGCTCGGTTTTGCAGTGTTCGAGCAATTCCTGACACTTCGACAGGCGCTGTTTCTTCGTGTCGTCGAGCAGTGGAAGGCTGAAATCGAAATAAGCTGGTCAAAAGTCCAAAAGTAGACGTTTTCAGCACGGACTTTGAAACTTAACGTGTTGATTCCCCATTAGTTGATGCATTTGGTGTCACATGTAATTTGTCATATGTATCACGCGTTAGCAATTTACATGGGGTCCAAATTGATACTTTTTGCAAAAATTGGTCTCCTTCAATTTTCCCTGAAAATTTAGAAAATCAGGTGGATACTGAGCCTTGGAGGATACATGCTGGGGTAAAAAGTGATATCATCATGCAGGACAGTTCTTTACCTTTAATTATGTGCAAGTAACATGAATAAATTGGTATATTTATCAAAGGTATAGAACAAAATGGCGGACCCTATTTTCAGTCAAATTTTGTCTTCACGCAGGAAGTTAGTTGATTAAGCTACTTCGAGCTACGAAAAGTTACTTATATCACAAGAATCGACCAAGTGACCCCTGAGATAGAATCCGTCGAGAACTTTTGCGACCGTTTGCGACGCCTAAATGTAGAACCGATTGTTTCCATCTGCTAGTCGGCTTATTGTACCATGGTGTCACAAACCTAACCTAATGCCATTTTTCAAGGTCTGCCACTTAAAAAACCCTCGATAGAAGGTTTAATGGCGATACTATAGTGGGAATCGATTCTTCGATACGATACAATCAACGATATCGGATGCCGATGTTAGAAGCCTAAACTTTACCTAAAATAGATAAAAGATTAGCTAACAAGATTATAATGCAATATCGTGAAGTAGGCAGGCGACATCAGTAGTTCCACGTTATTCGTTATAAATATGTTAACCAATTTTCTTATTATTCTAGACATTGATAGTTCATACTTCAGCAGGAATAATCATGCAATTATTGTGATATGTTTTTGTTGCAAATGATATTAAACATGCTTCAAAGTGGCAAATTTTGGAATGCGCCAAAAAAAGCATGACTGACATCCTGAAGGCGATTGTGACGTCACAAGCCCTAAGCAGCCGAACAACATCAATGGAGGCAGGCGATACTTGGTGGAATTTAGCTGCACTGAACATGTTAAGTAAATTAACTTTGTACAATTCCACAAAATGATTTATTATGCCGATCGATTTCGACGTCTGAGCGTCAAGGTACATGAATCTGGCACAGTTCGGGGTCTTTATATGCACCAGGAGAGGAGGTGGGGTGAGTGCTAAAGCTTAAACGCGGGTGGAGGGTGGGAATTGGGTTTTGGTATTGGGAAAGTCAAGAAACAAATTTTTCTTAACATGTTCAGTACTAAGCGTAAGTTCAGTAAGCGTATATTTCGAAACCTTACGGGCAAACTTACTTCAAGAGCGTTTACAGCTCTGTCGAGACGGAAAGATAAATCATTGATTTACAAAAAGAGATTAAATGTGCAAGAAGAAACGACAGAAGAAGAATTGGCGTACAACGCGGAAAGGAAGTACATTTAATGGTTCTTTGTCCCGCAATGCAAATGCACGTCTTGAAGTATATAAAGTTTCTCTAATTGTGGAGAAGAATAGATGTTAAAAGGCTCTGGTATCTTGCTGCTCCTCGCAAATTACCTACTTACACGCTGAAGGCAGTCCCTTTGGCCCCAAAGGCTCTTTATCTGACTTTTTTCAAAGGATAGGGGCAGAGCCTAATTTACCATATGGCGAACCCGCGGCCGCCGGGGGCCTCGCGATAGAAAAAAATGTAAATATAGTTGTAAGTAACCAGGGCCTCGATCATGGATCTTCATAAGGCGTGCGCTGGCGTTATCGTTATTTTTTTATTTAACTTATGTCAGGGAGAACTTGATCTCCGTTCTTCATTTTTCGCACAGCACTTCAAATCGCTTATCAAAATCAATGGAGCGAATTTTACATACGGTTATTGTTAACCCTGCGCTAGGTACTCTAGGGGTAAGCGTAAACGATAAATATTGCGATAATGCGAAAGATGCATCCGTGATTCCACACCTGGTGCCTACTACCAGAGTATTAACAGTGATAGATACTTGTACTCATAATGTATTGTCTTATAAGTCTATGTCAAGCTGTCAGGTTGCAAGACTATAACATTAGGGGCCTCATTCTAGATTCCGCCGGGGGCCTCAGAGGTCATAAATACGTCCCTGGATAGGGGTAATGAATTTTGTCTGCGAGTTATTATTAACAACAGAGCTTGTGAGCCAAGTATGTATTTAGGAATCCCCAGGAAATGCTATCCTTTTGTAAAAAGAATCAACCTTCCTGAAGAAGGTGATGTCTATTTGACTTTGATGAACCAATTAAGGAATGCTAATGCATGTTTCAGCCTCCTAAATCACGAAACTACTTTGAATGAAGCTGTGTAGATCCTTTCATTGCAGCACCAAGGTACTTTGACATCACCAACAACACTATATACAGGTACATGTAGGTGATGTCGTTAGCATCTGGGTATCCTCACAGTAAACTAGCATATTATTTTTCTTCGTCGACAATCTACTTCACAGTGTCTTTTTTTATTAATTTTGTTCTCCGGGTTAATCCTGCAATACACATAACTAAATGCCCCTCTCTTTTTAGCTTAAAGTAGCCTGCGGAGGACTCCCCATATTCTTGTCTGGTGTAACTGGAATTTATTGCACGTAGAATATACATGTATTTGCTCACCCAGAAACCAAATTTGTCACGGTACTCACCATTTTGCTTTGCTTTTGCGTGTTTCATGAGATTTGAACCCTTCGACATTTTTCAAAAAATCCTCCGCATAAATATAAAAATATTGATAGACGGAGGAGTTTCTGAAATAGCCACACCTAACCACCACTTTCATAAACTACTTCGGCCATTTGAAAAGAAATATTTTCATTACCTCTCGTATTCTTTATAACATTCTTCAAATTTAGTAAATAACCAGTGGCGTATGCGCAGGATTTCCTTCTGGGGGTGGTTTCATTAATATTTGTAAGCATCATCATAAGATGATATTTAGATTATTATTTACAAAAAAGACAATAAATTTATTTATATTACTTTAAAGTAATATTCTCTTATCGTGAAGACAATTCAACTCTATTTTTCAGTCCAATAAGCAAAATTCTAAACTCCGTTTTGTATGCTTTGCTCTTGAGCAAAGTATATAAATTATTTTTAATTAAGGGAAACAGTAACTGACTCTACAGTAGTGAAATGATACATCGGCACGGCACGACATACATAGTATCGGCACGTCCGTATGTGACTTCCTATTATATTAATCTGATGTATGACAATTTTACAAATGTTCGCTCCTTGTTCCTAGTGTTATTATTGCAGACTGTTTCAATTCTTCTGTCTTCTGTCAAGCGATAGAAGTAATAATTTACGAATTCACGTAAGCATATTTTTGGGGGTTTATTTAACACTAAACACCAATCTGTACGCCATTGGTAATTATGTAGAAATATCAGCGAACCTAATTTACGCTTTTTTTTGGATTCGCCGCACTGTGCAGCGCGACGTCTCGGCGAAAACCGCAACTCGTTAAAATTTGCGGGAGCTGTCATCAAACAACAGCTTTACCTGCCACCTTGTGGAATCTCCTATATACACACTCACTGGTATGCCCAGTCCAGTCGCTCCAGTCCGTGTTCGTTTTTCCGGTCCAGTCGGTTCCAGTCCGGTCCATTCAGAATCTGTCGTTCCCGTCATACCAATCTTTCGATACCGATGATACCAATTCTTGCTCGTATCGTTGTGTGACTGAATGTAGAATATGTTGTGTGGTTAAGGATTAAGTTATGATCGTGTTACACTGTGGTTCTTCTTTGAATTTCCGTCTTTGAAGAATGTGTTCTCTTATGTGCCACTTGAGATTATTGTGGCTAAGTTGTAGCGCCCTTTAAATGCCCGTTAGGACAAATAATTTAAGAAAAAGCAATGGGGGGACCAAAGAAGTACAAAAAAGACAATGGTAATTATATGTAAATATAAGTAAAGCATGGGAACATTGGTTAGTTCTGTAGTGTGACATTTTTATTTGAAACTTCGTACCATACCTCGATTTCTAGATGCCAAAAAGTGGAAGAAACGTAAAAGAGAGGAAGATGAAGATCTGTACGTAGAAGATGATGGAGCAGATTTGGGAGATGGAGGTATCGTATTTTTCTATCAGAATCATCCACTTACGCTACTTTCTAAGTTCTAAGCACATTCCTGGATTTTCACGGGAGCAATTTCTTTGTTTTTAGAAGGCATACCTGATGCAGCAAAAAAGAATGTGGAAGCTGATGAAAATAATGCTTTAGAAGATGAATATGGAGCGAAAGATTATAGGTCTCAAATGGTTTTAAAACAGGATCATCCATCCCGGCCGCTGTGGGTGGTATGTCTCACAGTGATGTGAACATGTGTGTAGTTTGTGTATGTGAAGATCTGTATTATCATCGTTCACTCTCTACTGATTTCAGGCGCCCAATGGCCATATATTTTTGGAGTCATTCTCACCTGTCTACAAGCATGCTCACGATTTTCTCATTGCCATATCAGAGCCAGTTTGTCGCCCCGAACACATTCACGAGGTATAAATGCTGCCTTCGTTTCGAATGATAACATTTAATGTTGTGAATTTTTATTTCATTTATATTTACTCATTATTTGCCTGCTTTTTTATTTCAGTACAAGTTAACGGCGTACTCACTTTATGCTGCTGTTAGTGTTGGTTTGCAAACTCATGATATTATTGATTACTTAAAGAGACTTAGCAAAACAAGTGTACCTGATGGAATTGTGGAATTCATCAAACTTTGCACATTGTCGTATGGAAAGGTAAACTATAGGGGTATGATTTCCTTTGTATTTTACAGAATTTTTATATTTTCCTAATCTGTTTTTCTGTCAAAATCTGATCCTGACACTCACTCTGATCTCCTTGTCTATGGTACCTACCCTTGAAGACTGACGGTGATGGAGTCCATGTTATCCATCATTGTCATTATCAGTGAATGCTAGGTTTTTATTAGAGTATAGCAGAAAAAATCACCAGGCTTAAATATTTTAAAAATTAGATCACAATCAGAATGTCTCAATTTGGAGGGAAGTTGAAGATGAATGTAGAAATTAATTTGGGGAAAGTGATAGGAATTGATTTACATCCCAGCTGAACAGATGGTAAACAAGAAAAAGGTGGAAGATAGGGGGATTTTTGATGTTTTTTAAATAAGAAATTAAATTTCTTATGTTCCAGTAATTGAGAACCTCATTAAGACATTTATTTTTTAACTAAACAAAAAGTGTGTGCGTAGATACTCAAGAGAGACTTAAGAAAACAAAAGAATATCAAATATATGACATTAGGTACATAGTTACCAGATTAATCAAATTAGACTGAAATACACAACACCTCCCCTTAATCTGAAAACTGAAAAATTACAATGCTCAGTTCACAAGTCCCAACCCTTGTACAAAATGATCATGTAGTTGGCCATGAAGAGTTTTTGTCAAAATATCAGCCACCATGCTACCCGTAGGGATGTAGGAAACAGAAACAAGGTTATTAATATGATAGCATCCCTTATAAACTGATGGCGAATATCAATATGCTTGGTCCTGTCATGGAACATACTGTCCTTGGACAACTTGAGGGCCTCTTGATTGTCACAGAATAATTTGATGGGTTTGTCCATGCCAAACAGTTCTTTTATCAGCCCTTTGAGATGAATTGCTTTTGTTGTAGCTTCCCCTAAGGCCATATATTCCGCTTCAGTTGTTGAAAGTGCAACAGTTCTTTGTTTTCTAGATTCCCATGCAATGGCACAACTGCTCATCCTGAACACATAGCCAGTGTATGACCTTCTGTCTTCAGTGCTCCCAGCCCAGTCAACAACATCTGAGGATCCTACAATGTCCGAGCCACTGGTCGACTTCTGATACTTCAAGGAATATCCTTTGGTACCCTCTAGACATAGCTGGGCAAAGTTAATCCAAAAATTAACTTCGTTAATGCATTAAAAGCTACTCAAAAAGTTAACTTCGTTAATCGTTATCTTGATGAAAATTTAACGCGAGTTTAAGTTATCCATCAAAGTTAAAAATCTATATTAAATTGTTGGCAATTTTGAATTACATGTCACTTAACATTTAGGTATTTTTAATGTCAATGAACGTAATTAGAATTTCATGGTCAAAAATATGACCATGGTCATATGACATGGTCATGGTATGGCTTAGGTAATGTAGACTTATACACATGAGGTATGGAGTTTCATAGTAATTAACCGTTTCCATCAGTAAAGTTGGACCTGACGCTGCTTGTATTTGATTGTGGAAATAGAAACCTTGGGATACGCCGCCACTGGTAGCTGCGATACCAAAAGATTCACTAATATTTTGCTGGCGTAGTTTTTTTGCCATTAGATGGTGAAAAAACTATTGACATATGAAGAATCCACAGCTCTTGAAGAAGCCTTAGACGTGGTTTTCGTTTTCCCGAGAGTTGATCCTGCCTTTACTTTTTCTTCAAATTGAACGTATTTAGATGGATGCGTTCTCCTCATGTCTTGTTTAATATTGTTTATTTTGGTAACGTGAGCCTTGACTGTGTAATTGTTTTCTGTAAAAGTTATGTAAAAGTCTGATTGCAGTACAACAGCTGGGTTCTCTAAATTGCATTCTCAACACAACTCCTTCACGAAGTTATTAAATGGCAATCCAGATGGCTCTAAACAAAAGTAACGCACTTAAATTAACGGCATTAAAAGTTAACGGAAGTTAATAAGGCCGTTAATAGTTTTTGGATTTAACTTAAAAGTTAAAACGTTAAGCAATATGTTAACTTCTTTAATTAACGAGTAACGGATTAACGCTTTTCTGCCCAGCTATGCCTGTAGATAACGCAGTACACGTAGAGCAGCACGCCAATGAGTAACTCCATAGTCAGTATTGAACTGACTGAGAATAGAGAACAGCATGGGCAATATCAGAACGGGTTGCAACTGCCAGGTACATTAGTGATCCCGCAAGTCGCTGGTATGGATATTTGGATATCCATCTTCCCATTCTTCATCCTTCTTTGGTCTCAAGAATTTTGGGTTGGGATCCAGTGGTGTCTTGACTGGCTTGGAGTCAGACACCCTAAATTTCTTTCAGACATTTTCTAAATATTTTCTTTGATCTACACTTATGGTCTTCTTCTCTTTATCTTGTGTAACTCTCATACCAAGTAATTCTTTGGCTTCACCTAGATCCTTCACTATAAATTCATTCTTCAAATTTTTCACAAATTCTGCTCTTTTTGCTTGATTGTAGCTGAGTACAAAAAATCATCAACAAAGACAGCTACAATAAGAATTGTAGTTCCATAAATAGAGTAGTAGACACAAGGCTCGTTATCTGCTCTCTTCATTCCCATGCTCATCATAAGAGAGTGAACTTTCTTGTTCCACTGCCTTGGTGCCTGCTTCTAGCCATAAATGGCTCTCTTGAGAAGACACACACTTCCTTCTCATGTGACTTCTGAATGAATTCTTCAGGTTGTTCCATATTTATTTCTTCTTTAATATCACCATTGAGGAAGGCTGTTTCCACATTAAGACTGAGTTGTACAGCTAGAGCTAGCAATAGTGTTAAGCGTTGAAAGTCGTACAACTGGGGCGAATGTTTCCCCATGGTCAATACCAAATTCTTGGGTGAACCCTTTCGCAACCAGACGAGCTTCATGGGTCTTGACATTTTTGGCACTCCTCTTTATTTTAAAAACCCATTTGCTTTTGACAATTTTTCTGTCTTTTGGTGGATCAACTAGAGTCCATACTTTATGCTGAATAAGTGATTCGTACTCCTTTTGCATTGCTTTCATCCACATATCCTTATCTTCTCTGGATAATGCTTCAGAGACTGTGATAGCCTGAGTCTTCCACCATAGCTTGATACAGTAACATATCATCTGACCACTTTTTGAGTTGTCTTTCTCTCTCAGGATACCTTTTATCTTTCCCTGGCTCACCAACAGATGAATCCTGTGAATCCGTCATTTCAGGATTCCAGTCATTTGGAGAGTTGTTTTCTTCATTTTCATGAGAAATTGGGTCATCTTCTTCAACGATTTCATCTTGGTCAGTAATGTTTTCCTGCTCATCTTTATTTCCTTCTTCCACTTGAATTAATATCTCAGCATTATCGTCACATTCTTTGATTTCATCTTCTTAAGTTTCCATCTTTTTCTCTCTGGTTTCAATAAATACTACATCCCTTGACTTGTCTATTTTTCGTGGTTTATTAGGGTCAATCAATATGTATCCCTTTGTTGATTCACAGTATCCAACAAAGATATATTCTTTGCATTTTGGATCCCACTTCTTGTGAAGTTCATCTGGTACATGAGCAAAAGCTCTTGATCCAAAAACATAAAGCCATCCATAAACATCAAGTAAATCAATATTTCTGCCTGACCAGGCCTCTTCTGGAGGAGTAATACCTTTTAGTGCATTGGTAGGAGATCTATTTTTTTTAGATAAATTGCAGTCATAGCTGCTTCTCGCCAGTAACTTACTTCCAGTTCAGAATACTGCAGCATTGATCTCCCCTTTTCAAAAACAGTCCTGTTGAGTCGTTTTGCGACTCCATTCTGTTGTGGGTTGTATGTAGTTTGGGTGTCCTTCTAAAGTAGAAGCTATAATACAGCTTTAAAAAAAACAACATTGAAGTTAAATAATTAGTAACAAATGGCTCAAGAAAACAGTTGAAATATGCCAGTCCACGAGAGTTCAGCACTTCACATTCGGTCAGACGTGAACATGTTAAAGAAGATCTAAGGGAACAATCACAAATGATCCATGAAAAACACAGAATGTTTGGGTCACCGTCTCTGGGAAAACCTAATGCCACAAAGTGTTGTCAAAGGCAATCCAGAACATGGTGGGGAATGGGAGGGGAGCACTTCTCTGAACACCCGTTGTTCTTGGTTTCCTGGATGATCTCCAGCATCGAGTCACCTCCCGAGTGGAGGGTGTGCGGAAGAACACTGCTGTGTTTGTTGTCCACGAGGTGCTTTGCAAACATTGAGTGTACTTCCTATATTTCAATGCACTTTTTATGTTCGCTCACTCAAGCATTCACGCTTGTTTCTGCCCTGCCGATGTATTGCACAGGGCAGTTATCACGTTGTAATAAATAAATACAACTTTTTTGGTTGGGGGAATGGAATCTTTAGCATTTAACAAGTAAGTTCTCGGGCTTGTAGGAGTCTAGTAAGCAAATCTGTATTTAACTTCAGGGAAGCTTGAGGATCTTATGGAAGGAATGGTTCAGATTACCTTTCTTAGGAAATACTTCTTGTGATTTTAAGTCTGATGAAAATTAAAAGGGAAGATGGGAAACGGTAATCAAACAAATATTGAGTCATCTGCATAATGCTCTGCAAAGGGTGTGTGGCAGGGGGTGAACCGTCACTAGGCTGATAAAAATGTTAGATATGATGAAGACAGTTGTAGAGGGGAAGGAAATAATAATGGAAAGCCTCATAGAAGATAAATATGGAACTAATGTTGAAGGATGTGAAAGAGAAAACTTATGGAAGAATGAAGAGAATGGCTGTTCAGAGAATGAAGTGGAATGCTGCTTCAAACCAATGGTCGATGGCTCTGTCAGGGTGTTGGTGAAGTTTGGCTACTGCATGAAGAAAGGAGGTGTGGTGAATGCTTCCTCTGTGGTTTCCAAATAATCCTGGTGATGGTTCACCCTCTGCCGTGCACCCTTAAGGGAAGTTGCTTTCCATCACTTAATAATTAAGATATGATGTGAATAATCGTAACATTAATGGGTTGGCCGAGCTTGGACCATGATGTTTTTCCATTTTCATAGTCTCAGAATTAAGTAGGGTCATTGACCCTGTTGCATGTGAATACGTACATGAGTGACTATGGAAAATAGGTTACTGCTTGTTGAGTTTTTCTGTTCAATTTCTCTCCTAATATGAGTGCTATCATTTCTGCAGGTGAAACTAGTGCTGAAGCACAATAGATACTTTGTGGAGTCACCGTTCCCAGAGGTGCTGCAGAAGTTGTTGAAGGATCCAGTCATCCAAGAGTGTCGCTTGCGCCACAAAGAACAGGAGGAGGATGGGCTCATTACGCAAGTGCAAGCCAAGGGGGTTGCTTTGCCTGTAAGCTAAATAGATTTCTGGATTGTTACCACATTCTTTTCATTTCATTACTATGTGAACTCATGTGTAATACTGCTCATATTTTTAAGCCATCAATTTCACAAAATAATCGCACACTATTGTTTTAAAGTCATTCTGCGTATCCAGCTTTTTTGACACATAAATTAAGAATTTTTTTGTCTTTGATTTTTTCCTACTTTTCAGGACTCGCTCTTCATTGTATTGCAATTTAAATCTCAAATAATATAGAAATATTTGCAGGGTTTCAATAAATTAGACCTGTGTCCATATGATCAAGCTAGACAGATTACGTAGCAATCACATCCCAGGCAGCTTACAGTAAGTCCTCGACTTACGCGGTTAATTCATCCCAAAAATTTCCTCTTAAGTAGAAATCCGCATAAGTTGAAACACCACAACTTACCTATCCATTTTAGAACCATTAGCGGTGCCGCTTTCATGGCAGCAATCGGCGGCGATTACAGAAAATGCCATCTCTTGAGAGGCTGTTAAGTTAACATAACATGACAATGCCGAGAGTATATAATACAAATCCAATATCATTCGCCGGATATTTAAATCTAAAATAAGTATAATTACCCAAAACTCCTTTTTTTTGCTGTATTTGACTACAGGCATCATCTATGGAGTAGATAATTAAGTACACGTCGACTTACGTGGGAAGGTCAAACTAAGCTGAAAAAAGACATTGATGCCTGATCACATCAGACTTTTTCTCCATCACGATGATCTAATATCCAGCTATGTAATGTCTTAAACCTATCGAACTATGTGAAATCTTAAACTAGAATTGGCGTTCCTTACACCCGTACTTTGGCTTCAACTCTTGCGAGCTTGGCAATGAGTCGCAGGTCGTCACGTGGTTGAATCTCCCGCAGCATCAGAACCACGGAGAAACGTAAGCATGTCCCTGGCCTAACTGAACATCTGCATTATTCCGGATCCATGTAACTCGAATCGGCATAAGTCAAGTATTAACTGTACTTTCAACTTTTCAAATAATCTTATTTTTTATATTACATATTTCTAAGCGGTGCTTTTTATAATTCCCTTTTTCTACCGTCATATATATTCAAAATCAAGTAATTCGATAATTGAGGCACCATATTAAGAATCAAGATCTCCACTTCTGACAAATTGTTAATTTACAGGTGCACAGTGCATTTTTTTGGGGAATTTTTTTATTGCCTCTACCCAAGGATATTAAGGGATGTGTTGTGTTGGTATGGCTACGATCACTTTTTCTCCCATCTAAAACTGCTATCATCAATAAATGTATTACCATTTTAAATAATAAGTTCTCTTCTATTAATAATTATGAATAATTACATTAGAACTCCTTATTTGCACTTTTCTAGGGACAGCTAGAAAAAAGTTCAGTTGCAGGAAAAGGAAAATTTTCAGTTTTACATGCATACTTACACAATATACATATATTGAAGATAATGATAAGAAACACTGATTAACTAAATTAGAACAATATAATTAATTATTTCTTAAGTGTATAGCTGCCCTGATTTATTTTTGTACCAATTGATATATTTCTACCAATGTTTCAACCAACACATCCAACCAAAGGACATTGCCAAATCCATGATTTCCAAACAAAAGACATTGTGCAATGCCTTTTCTGTTATGATGGCGCCATTTCAAGTGATATTTGACAATTTAGAACTTAAAAACCAATTTCCAAGTTACTATTCCTTCATACCAAGATTTCTTGAAATTTTCGTATTTTTGACAGATGTCTGCACTAGTTAGCATGTTTCTGAATCACATCGCGATTTTTCATAATTGTATCCATCATGGAGACCGGTAATCTTAGACGTTTAACCGTATCAGAGTGAGTTGCGTTATGAGAATCCACTGGATCCACAATTTTCATTAGTGCATAAATTGAAAATATTTTAGTGGCTGCAAAGGCTTCCGCGGTGATTTCAGTGATAAGAAGATGACTCGTGTCACATTGTTACATCCTGCTGGAGGAGAGTTTTACCAGAGCATCCAGAGGCATCTTCAAAGTCCGAAGTATAGAAAATTTGATGGAGCGCGAGTTTCTGACCCGAAGATGGCGTCTGGAATGCCGACAAAACTCTGGTGTAATAAGATAAACCAATGTGGAAGAAACTCGAAAACACTCAAGTCGTCTGAAAATATTCTAATTCCAAGCAGGATAAGATTTATGCTCCGGAGTAATTGAGGATATAATTAACAGCACATGAGAATATTGTGCCACTACTATTTTGCTGGTTGGCTAGCAAGCAATTATCCTACGTCTAAAATTTCTCAAGAAAATAATTTTGTATCCAGTGTGGTTTTCACTCGATAAAACAAGTTTCATTGAGTTTTGTTTTGCAGTAACCTGTCGTAGTAAAACAGTTGAATCAAGGCAGCGTGAACGATCCCAGTTATTGGCCACCGGTTCACTTCTTGTATTTTTAACATTTCATAATTTCTCAGTAAAAAGTTTTCATCCTTCATAATATAAACTTCAGTACAGTTTATATACTCCTGCAATAGTTCCAGTTAAATATACTCCTGCAGGTGTTCCTTTATTGTATTAATTGCATCCTAATCGAATTCATTTCATAGCATGATTCTTTTCCTGCCAAAGAGATCATGAGTGTAAATATTTCATCTTTCCATAAAACAGAGCACGTTACTGATCCCTACTGATTTCATGAGGCTGGGATAACCTAGAGACTTCTCCTTTCCAAGAAGTTCGGCCTACGTAGGTCGTTAGCTGTTGATTATCAGAAATTAATGGCTTTTGAATAAAGTTCCAGTAGTTCTTACTCAAGTGTTAACAAATACTGAAGATCATATTATCAGCTGACCTAATTACATTTAGACGTAATACATGAGCAGTGATCAATTGAAAAAAAACAATGGAATATTGATCCTATGACTTTGTGTTTACACCTTCCTCACTTGGTGAGAAGGACGCCGGGCGAATCTGAGAGAAATGGTGACTTAGTGATCAATAAATGTAGGCCTTTTTAAGTAATAAGGTTGCAGGATATAAAATGCCAACCAGGACATTGAATTATTTTAAGACCTTATAATATCTGTGGAAACGCTACGACAATTCAGAGCATTAATCATTGCTCTCGGAAAATCATCCACTTGTCACCGAAGTGACATGGACTTAAATGTAGGTATTTTTGTTAGAAGTAGAGAAAGTGAGGGTAATTTTCAATGATGTTACTACAAGAAATGTGGTGAGCAGCGCTTGGAACTTATCTCGTGCCCCTTTTCCCGATCTATGGCCTCTGGGACCTATGTGACTCAAGCGAATTGTATTCTGGCAGAAATCACAGACAAGGCGGTTTGCCCTAGCTGTTCACTTGAGAAAGGGTAAAAAGGGCAATAATCTCTCAAGAGAAGGGTACCCCCAATAAAAGACAAGAGCCAGAGCTCTGGGCATTTAAACCCTCCGCACCAAGGGACAGTGTTGTCAAATCTCCTTCAACTCGGGACTTAGAAAAAATTTGCCTCCAAAGTGGTAACATTTTATTTTGGGATGGGAGTACATTCATTTTTCTGAAAAAGTTATTTGTAACTTACTTGTACTTTTACTTACTTGTACTTTTTATACATAACATCTGTATAGAATCTTGCAAACATAATTTCCTGTGTTATTATTTTTCAGCTCATTTTTCACAACAAGTTTCTTGAATGAAGCTATTAACTGAAGGCACATAGGGTTATTATTCCTAACTCCTCTTTTATGTATGAGCCTAAAGAACACTTCCAGATGGGTTTGGTTTAATTTATAAGTGTAAAGGTACATTTCATTATATTGCCTATCAAAAAAGTGTCAAACAAAGATAGGACACTCATGAAGGCACACTTTTAATCCTAAAAATTCCTAATTTTTTCATGAGTGGAGAATAGGACATGGCCCCTCTTTGTCTAGAGTAATTTATTCATGTGTATTAGACAGCTTCCTGAATAAAATTACACCAAGTTTTCATTACTTATTGCTGAATTGAATTTTTTTGCAATAATACTGGATGAATTTAACTAGTCAGTAATATTATTCATGCCCCTTAAAAATCTCTCTCCTAAAGTCTTCCAGTTTCGTAGTGTGGAAACGACACATAAAGGCATCAGCAACTGAGTTGTTGAGTATGCACTGCAGGTCACACACACACACATTGTGTTAATGCCGTTGCCAATGGAGTGAACTTATTTCATTTCCAATACGCTGCCTCTCATGTTTTGCAGCTTGTGTAAGGCCTCAATATACTTCCAAGACGTTTGACCCTTTTTCGTTTATAGGTATTTCCCTTTTCTCACCTGAAAAGTTTTGCAAAAGTTTTATCACATCACATCAGGCATCAAGTACCATATTAATACTCTGACCTGCTTGTTTGAATACAATAAAGAGCCATTCAAATTGTTAGAATCACTCAAGCTAGCTCCGAAGGCTGTGGCCATGCTAATGCTACTATCAGCAACTTTAAATAGCAGCTCTAACTCCTGTTTTGTCCTTATGAATTGCAGTGAGAAGTAAATTAGCTCTCTCCACACCTGATAATGAGTTAGTGAGAAACTATCCACATGGCATTTTCCAGTGCTCATTTATCATCATGGCACATGCGTTCTTTGCTTGAGGAATGCCACAACTTTCAATTCCACTTCCCAAATAAACATATCCCACCGTTTCACCTCTACTATATTCGATGAGCTCTTTGAAACTCATGTCATCAATACAAACTATTGGTGTGATACATTAAGACACCTCTCCCTGCTGCTCTAATGCAGAATAACGTTCTTGGCTGGATCCCAGTTTAAAGTGCAGCCTCAAATAGTAGTCTATAATTGTTCTTGAACTAGGGAAATCATTGTTAAATCAGATCAAACAAAATCATAGGCCTGGGTAGAGAGATAATGGAGAATGATTGCAAAACAATCTTAGATTGGAATCATAGACGCTAGTTGAAATCCCTCTTCAATTTTTCTTTGTAAAAAACAACTAATCACACCATCAGATAAATATCCTGTTGGAGTCTTTGGTAAGTTCGAGGGATTTTTAGGAAAAAGAAAACTATTCGTGAACTGGATGCAAGAGGATTCTTACATTGAAAACACACAGAGTATATGTACATCCATGGTTAATTCTAAGTGGCACAGAAGTGCTTGAGCACCAGCAAATCAGTCAAGCACATCACTAAAAAGCAGCCCTCTACCGGGGAACACATCAACTATATAATTATACTAGATATCAGCAGAGCACAGCAATACAAACCCATGACTGACTGCTAGGACAAAGGATTACATAGAGAAATTGTCTTGCTCCAACAGATCCGGTGAGAAGTTGAGCACCCATTTCAATGACCATTGTTCTACGAAAGAATGAATCTTTTATTAATCGCTTCTGATTTTTTCTTTTGTTACTTCACCTTTTGTTATAGCTGATTAACTTTCTTCAGCTGAACACAAATTATCACTTTTTTCATGAATCTCACTCGTGAACTTCCGCTTTTTGGGTGACATACCTTCAAATCTGGTGGACTCACTCTGATATGAATCAGTCATGCAAATGTTGGAGGGGCTAGAGGCATCTGAAACCTTTTGTCTTGGAACATAAGGTTGATTGCTTCCACTCATTACTACTCGCTCTTTGACCTTGAAGTATTTTCTAAATGAGATGGGTGCGTTGGAAAAATGGAAGGGATAGCTCCTTCCCCAAGTCTTCTAGCTTGCCTTGTCCTGTCCAATATCATCCATCAAAAGATGCTGGGTACATACTGCAGAATAGGATGATGAAGTTTTTTTCATCTTTTTCTTCAGTTTTCTCTTCTTATGACCTTGGCTTCTCAGAGATCCTTCTTCTCCAGAAATGTAGCATAAATTAACATTGTCTCGAAGCTTAATGTTTCTATGTAGAGTAATACCTACAAATGGTTACTATTTCTTGCTGATACTCATCGGATCCAATGAGACATCACTTACTATTTTCTGCCATTGATTGCACTTGAAAGTGCAGCCAAACACTACACGGGAGTTACCATTTTCATATCCATACTTGGTGTACCTTTCAGGAACTCTTTATGAAATGAAATAAATTTGCAGTCCAACATTTACAGCACTCTGAATTAGTTGCACTTTGTTTACGCTCTTTTGGGGAACCCAAGATGGCTCCCTACGGCTGGAGGTGGCTTCAGTGCACTCTATGGAAGGCGATAGAAGTTTCCGGGCTGTGTTTTCAACATGTTAAGCATTACAATATCTACTGCATAAATTATTGTGCATTTCCTTATTGATCCACTCTCATATGAAGTAGAAGCTCAATACATATTATGAAATCCACGTGACTGAAAATTTGGCATTTTGTTGTATTGAATATATTGAGTATGAGTTGTTTTTATCTTTTATTCAAAATTAGGTTGCCTCTGTCTGACTTTCCTGGCAAGATTATTGGTAGTACTTGAGGAATGTAGACTGTTTGTTAAGTATTTCTTTTGGCGTAACAGTTTTCAGGACGACCTCAGCAGGCAGCCAAAGGGGACCCGCCTCCCAGTGGCCCAGTGGACGGGGAAGTCAACGGGAAAGAGCAGAGTGCGGTCCCCGAAGATATATCGACGTTCTACGAAAAAATTGACAAAGCTGATGAGGATGATGAAGAAGAAGCCTCCCTGAAGACAGTGTCATTTGAAGTGAATCAGGTGAGTCAGCCTGTGGCGTTAGAGGAGTGTTTAGCATGGAGTACTTGGCGTGTTCCTTAACACTGCCTTTGAAGTGGGGGACGTCTCCAAAACGAGATTGCATAGGCAGGACCACTGCACTGCAAAGTGAGCGTTTCCCTAGCAGGGATTTTGGAATCATTGGCAAAAGAAACGGGGAAACATATTAGTGAGGAGCATTGGCTAAGTTTGGCGTGACGTGTTACACCTTGCTGGAAAGAGAAGTTCTTTGCCTTGAGAATGATGTTCACCCTGCCTTGATACTATCCCTCTGCTGGATGTGAGTCACCATTGATTAAATCAAATCCCAGTATATAAACACAGAGAACACAATAAACACAGAGCTTCGCAACATGGTCATTTTTATAACATTACAGAACAGCTACCTTCCAAGAACCCCCCACCACTCCCTTCGCTTCCAAGAAAAGCAGTCAAGGACGGGAGGGAAATGACGTCAATGTTATCACAGCAGCTTTTTAGATGATTTTCACCAAACGAATACTTTTGAGTAAAATTATCCAGAAAAAAACCAATACTTGAAAGTATCAAAGTATCGGGAAAATGGCTGATACCCAATACTCGCTATCGGTATCGGCCTAAATCTAGATTTTATGTTAGCAATTCTGCTTTGTATGATAAGAGATACAAACCCACTGGTGCATGGCTCTTACTGCTTTCTCTTCTTTTTCTATGCTTGGCACAAACCTGTCTCCCCTGTCATGGCAATCCTCCTCCGCTTTTTTTTAAATAATCCCCTCTGCCACTTGCTCTCAAAATGATAGGTGGTCCATTTTGTTCATATTTCCCTAATGAGTAGCATATGAACTGAAGACTACTGCGTTCAGCTTTAAAACTTTCTCAAATTTAGCATAAATAGGTTTTAGTGTATCAATCTTGCTGAGATTATTGACTTAATGTTCTTCATCAATTTTTAAACTCACTCTATTAGGAAATCAAAGCAAATGATTGATTGGGGTCAATGGTGACTCACATCAAGATAGGATGCAGATTTTTTGAATGCGAATAAGTTCTCTTTCCAGCTACGTATACCTATCTTGTTATATCAAACTTAGGCAGTGTTACTGAGGAATGAATCAAGTCCAGGTGTATACTATTTTGACGTCAACAGTAGCCACACACTGCCTCTCATAGAGCAGTGCATGGCTAGTGTTATCTCAAATGATAAGAAGTCTGTCAGTAGTGGCCAGTGGCAGTTTTTGTTAAGACAATGTAAGCTGATGGATCAGCCTACTTGCAGTGGAAGGGTTTAAAGCCTAAAAATTAACCATACAGCATTTCCATGAATTAAAATGTTTTCTGTAGACTCAGTGATCAAATAATGTGCTTCTCATTGTTCGTATAATTTTCGTTTTTTTCATGTTTCAAAATCAAGGAAAAAATTGAAGTCATTCAGAAAAGGTGCATTGAGTTGGAGCATCCTCTGCTGGCTGAGTATGATTTCAGGAATGACACTGTGAACCCAGATATCAAGTAAGTGTAACTGCGGAATAGTGGTCTGAAATCGTCCCCTTATTGTTGTTATTATTATAAATAGCCACCTCCCAAGTTCCCTCACTCAGTTTCACGTGGAAGTAAATTAAAGTATTCGAGTTGATGAGGAGTTATCTACCTAGCGAGGACAGTACTGGAAGATCTTCTCTGGGTATCGTCACGCACTTAAATGGACAGTGAGGTTGCAGAGTGATCAGAAAGCGTAGGATCAAATACATTAACACTATAGTCACTCTCATTAAAGCTAGTAATTGCATTATCAAGGCAAGTGTGCTTCCTCGTTGGTTCACTATTGGCACCATACAAATTGAAAGATCTTAGGAGAATGCACTTGCATTGATCTATTAAAATAGTCATTAATAAACATTAATTCTTTTCCAGCTTTCAAATAATTTAGGTGATGAAGTAAAGTCTGTACTTCCACTGTTTATGTATTTAGAGCGCAACCATTTTTGGCAGTTGATCCCTTCTCAGAAACTATAATTGAAAACAGCTAAGCATCTGAATACGTTTGTAGTGTAAGAATTTTTAGCTTTGTTAAATAACCATCACGTTGTTGCCTCAAGTTAAAGCTTAAAATTTTGAATTCAAATTTTTTGAGTTTACATCCATGAAAGGGACCTCAGAGATGTGAGAAGTGGAGATGGAAGTGTGTGTCATAGAGAATGCAATTGAAACATGGAACGAATATTTTCGAATGTAATTATAAAAATGTTTTTAAAACTAAATAAAAAAGGGTGTACCACATTAAAAGATGGAAAACAATATCAAGATCTCTCCAGTGGAAGATGATTTCCCCTTTGTAGTGACATGCATTATCCGTGTATTCGAAAGTAGTACTCTATGCTTTTCTCTAACCCATGTGCTAGGAAGACACTACTCCAAACTAAGTCCCGGAGGAAAACCATTTCACTTCCAATTTGCGCACCCATTGATAACATGAATCAAGACAGTAAAAACATGACATTATATTCACAAAGCCATAGGCTTTTCTTGTAGGGATTGCTTAAATTGATCACCATTTCTTTTCACACTATTATGTTTTATTTCTCCTGGAAAAGATAGTTTAACAACATAGAGTGGAAGCTCAGTATAACGAGTGCTCACAGTGGCTGGGAAATCACTCGCTATAATGAGCACTTATTATATCCAAAGGTGATGGATTAAGCCTCTTAATTCCCACAGTTGTTCTTACTTCCTGTTTCTCTTTTTTTATTATATTATTATAAACATGTAGAAGAGCTGTATTCATGCACAATTGCATATTCATCAATCATTTTACGAATTAAATCTTCCAAAACAATAATTTACGTTTTGCTGAAGTCTTCGAGTGTTAACCGGTACGTCCATTGGTTAGAAATGTTGTAATGATTCGCTGAAATACGGCATTTTTCGGAGGTCGAAAATATTTCTTGCGTAATTACCTCTTCCAAGCCGTTCCTTAAATTCACATTTAGTTATCACTCTAAAATTAGTTGCAACGAGTATTTATTTACACAAGCAAATGCCTCTGTCGGTTGCGCTGAACATTGTGTGTTGTACTAGTGCTGCCATCTGGAGAATCTAGAGTGAAAGGAGGCAACTCGCGTGAAATACTGTTGCCGAGAATCATCGATGCATTCACCCAAAGTTGTATGTATCCATGAATTCAGGAATCATAAAATAAAATAAAAACTTGTTGAGCGGGATAATTTTAATTCTTCGTATAAGATCGACCCTGGAAATATTTAAGAAAACATAGAAAAATATGGACAAATTAACAAATGCACTAGAAAACATAAGCACACCCATTATTTCTGCTAATAGGAAAAATTAATCAAAACCAGGATATATGAATCGTAAAATTATAAGGAAATAAATAATTCTTTGTCAATGGAGAACTTTGGCGACTTCGTCGCGAGAATAAATAGCATAAAAAAACATAGGACCTTTAGTATCATGCGTACACACGCTTCACATTAACAGCACAGTACTTTCAATTTCTATTCCGGGCTGAAAAATGATTCAAGCATCGTCTGCTTCAGTCTAGGAGCAGGAATGAGTGGAGGGGCGGTGGGCTGAACTCCGCCCCTTACCTAACCCACCACTCTCCACTGCCGTGTGATTGGCAGGATGCTTTACTGCTTCTTCATCTTCCACCACTATGTGAACTTGGCTTAACAATAGAACAACTGAAAAGTGCCAGCATTCGCAAGGGACGCCAGGGCGTGAGTGCCTGGACTTGATTGGACTTTAAATAATGTAAAGATGGCACAAATCTTGTATTCTAAGTTGTAGTTGACTAATAATGCAACTAAAGATAGATAAAATGTGTCAATTTGTACTTAGCAGTGCATTGCCCTCATGAAATATTGCTCGTAATACCAAGCGTATGCCATGGCAGGAGCTTCTTGGCCTCGCTATATCCGTTTTCTTTAACATGTTACTCATGGGCCTTTTGATGGTACATTGCCAATCACTCGTTATTGCAAGATTCTCACAATATGCCGTACTCACTGTAACGGGATTCTACTGTACGAATTTTGTGAGAAAACAGCATCATGTCAAAATAAATAAGAATAGTACCTACCTGTAGACATGGTAGTTGTAAATGTTAACAGTAGTTTGGAGTAATTATTAACTTGGCATTTGCTGACCTTATGGGCTGAAGGAAATAAAATTAAAATTCTTTTAACTTGTCTATTATGTTGTTTTCTCAGAATTATTTTATCTTGTTCTATTTTTTAAAAAAATATTCTCATAAGGCACCAAACAATAAAATCACAATAATGTTTTGGTAAATTTACTACTGTCCCTGTTTGAAAATGGCATCTATTTTTCCTGCACAGACTAAATTCTCCACGTTTTTCCTCCATAAATGTTATTCTTATTTATGGATTCTATATCAGGAGTAACCTCCCTGTAAGTGAAGGGGCATGTCATGTCTATTATCTCCATTGGAGATTAATCAGTCTGGAGAAGCTGCCAGAAAAGGCAGATTTTCGTCTACGGAGAGGCCAGGGGGAATACTCGAGTACTGCTAGTCCTCACTCTGTCCGCAATTAAAACATTTTTGTTGACATTCCCCATATTTAATCTTTTCAAAGATGCACTGTCAGAGATTTGTTATGATGATGCATTTTTCTAACCCTCCCCCATTAGCAGTACATGAACACTTGCATTTGTTTTTTAAATTGATTATTTTGTTGTACTTCATTGTTTGTTGTTTGTTATTTACTGTCGTACGTCATGGTTCTCCCAGAAGAAGTACATATGTATATGAGAAGTTTTTAATCCAATATGAAGATTTGAACCTTGAAAATAGGGTAATCAGTTTCAAAAACTTGAAAAGGCTGGAATTGTAGCCTTCCATAGAGCAGAAAATCCACGGGGGAAAAAATCCACCATGACCAGGACTTGAACCCAGAACCTCCTGATACCCGGCCCACGAATCGAGTCACCCTCCCCTCTAAAAGTCAATAGGCCTTAAAGAACAAGATGCACTATAGCAAGAAATTCCACAGAGAAAAAATCATTCGCCTTGACCGGGATTCGGCTTAACCTCGTGGACAGTGGCGCCTTGCGCACGACCACGGCTGCATTGTGACATGATATGTCCCGCAGTCCGTTAACACCTAGTTCCTTTAAGCCTCGTTGATTTCCACAGAGAAAGAGAACGTCTTGGTAGCTCAACTGGTAGAGCACCTGGCCGGAAATCAGGGGGTCTGGGTTCGAGTCCCGGTCAAGGCGAATGATTTTTCTCTGTGGAACTTCTTGCTATTGTGCAATTTTCAGCGGGTGATGCCGCTAAAGTTTCCGCGGCCAGTTCGCGGTCTTTGAATTCGTTTGAACAAGATGCAGTCGGCTTGCCTTGAGTGCAAATGGTACACACAAGTTATGGTTGTGTGCACAGTCCGACCGATCGCAAGATTTAGTCCACCTTCAAACGCTAAGATGCTCCAATTCAAGGAGTGTGACACGTTGGTGGAAGGAAGCGTGGGTTCGGGGGGGTGGAGGATGATGCTTGGGGGTTTCAGTCAAGGTGGAACCTCTTCCCCCGTGGAAACCCTGTTGGGGTGCGTTCCATCAGGGGACTCCCCAATCTTCCACTTTGCTTAACACACCCTGATTTATTGTTCAGGGAGTCACCTGCAAATATAAAAAAGCAAATATAAAATTAAAGTCAAGTAACTCACCTTTTTTATCAGGTTTTCCTCGTCTCATTGTATGCATTGGATGCCATTTCTCTTTATTTCAGCATCGATTTGAAGCCATCGGCCGTGTTGCGTCCGTACCAAGAAAAAAGCCTGAGGAAAATGTTTGGGAACGGCCGAGCTCGTTCAGGAGTCATCGTGTTGCCGTGCGGTGAGTTGGCTCTGAAAGCCTCGGGTATTCTTTTGTTTGTTTCGTGCACGTGTGCTTGTCTGAAGTGATCAAATGTCTGCGTTTTAAAAAGTGACTTCCTCCTTATTGATGTGCTGATACATTTTTTATTCTTCTCAAAGGAAGTGATGGTTTCTTATAAATGTGTTAAGGTGGCTGGTCGGGTAATCGTTAGTCATTGAGAAATTTAGTTACTTAAATTTTAATGCTCGTTTAAAATTTCAATAATAGGTTGCAGTTACACTATATTCAGTAGGAATGACTAATATATAAGGTACAATCTGAAATACTGTGCTTTAGCTTTACACATTGCCATAAAAATTTGTTTAAATTCAGACTTGATTCATTTCTTAAGTCATTCTTGCGAAATTAATTTTCCGAAAACAGTTCTCACCCGTGGCCATAGAATTCAAAATAAGTATTTTAATGAAGATACATTGTCACTCGAATGCGAACTCGTATTAAAATATGTTTCTATAAATTATTTAATCTTTCGTTTTTAATCCGGCAACAGCGTCCATTCTGCAACACGCTGTAGGCAGTTGTTTGTTACAGTAGTCGTGACGACAGGTGCCACTTACGTCGTTGTTTACATTAGTGACCAAGTGCTTCTTTGGTGGTTTCTTGTGGTTTGCAACGCTAAATTACTCGTAAGATTTGGGTGGTTTTCACGTGGGTCTGCCCAAGTTAGATCTGTTAGTCATGTCTACGTCTTTTCGAAGAAAGGGAAAGTTCATTTCCCAAAAAAATATAATAGGAGAGTAAATCAGTCGCTCTCCATGAAGGCAAAGTGGGAATAAAAAGCTTCATCTGGTGCACACAATTCGTCTACGCAGCTTTTTAACGTCGAAGGTAGCCGTTTGATTGATATTGCATTTGTTGGCGAGCAAATGGAGTCCGCTATTTGCAATGCAGCTTCTCTACTCTGCTAAACTCTAAACTGCTCTAGACCTATAGGTACCAATATGAAATTAGCGGGGGTATTTTCATACTTCAGCAAAGCTTTTGATAATATCACAAAAAAAATTTACTTTGTACACTGTATGAATCTGGAAACCAAAAGTAAATGAAAGTGATGCGGTTTTCAAGAATGAAAAAGGATTAAATTTAAGAGTAGGAGGCCATAAGTTAGAGCAGGAGGAGAAATTTAATTACTTTGATAGCATGTTGTAGGAAATAGGGTATGGTACGTGTGAGGTTCATTGGAGAAAAGCATTGGCGAAAGAGGCATTTACTTCTAGTAGAGAGCTTACTACAGGAGCCTTGAGTAGGGATGTTAAGAAAAGACTGGTGAAGAGATGGAGCGTGGCACTCTATGGTTTGGAAACATGCGCTAGGATGGAAAAGGTTAGGTGGGTGGATAGGAAGACGAACGAGGAGGTATGGGAGATGAAATTCATGACCTTTGTCACAAGTGGGCATCAGGAATAGGCACCATTATTCACTATGCATCATAATTCACTTGAAAAATAAATACAATTTTAAGCTAACAAATTTCCAGCATTGCTCTCGTACAGGTTCTACTGTGAGGAGGAGGTATCTATATGTGCATATTGAGTGGCAAGGTTTTCTTAGTTATCAACTGTAGGAATATTTAAGGCTTAAAATATATTCTTTGGAGTCAGTATAATGACAATGACCTCAGGAATTAGTGAGAGACATGAGAATGATTCTCAGAAATAGTGCAAAGGTAAGTGGAAAGATGGAGGTCAGAGAGGAAAGTACATTTTTGAGATGATAGGTACAAGTTCATTTCATACTGGTAATACCTCATTTTATTATAAATTTTCCATAAAAATTGATCGCCTGCTTCCACCTAACACGATCAACTGTCACGTTACCCCAAACCAGGGAAGTTAAATTCTTAGTACTCATTGGTATACTTGTCAAAATCTTATTATCTTGGAGTAATAAATGAAATCGAAATAATTTTGTTAGGGAAGTATTTATCTAGTAAGATCGCAATGTCCTTAGCGCTCCACAATAATTGGCAACACAATTCAATTGTTTAAAATATTCTACCTAAATCAGAAGAAGCACCTAAGCCTATCGACACCACTGGAAATTGTATCTAGAGTATGTTTGAACATTATCAAGAAAGTGATCAAGAAATAAGTGATCTTCTATGCTACTCACCACAGATCCTCAATTGCTCTTCTCATCGCCATATCGACTTCTGCATTAGAATCTTAAAATCATTACGTTTTACTCCCCATAAATACTAAATTTGTCCACTGTTTCTAGAACTTTAGATAGGACTTGCAGTTTATGCAAACTTCCTATTTTTTTAACTTCCTGATAATATGCTTGCATATTACGAGCGAATATTAACCATCGACCAATTGGGGAGTAATGTTCACAACCGCGATAACAGCATTTGACTTTATGTTATCAAAAGTGCTTTGGTTTATATTGCATATAAAGTAATTTTACGAGAGATTTTCTCTTCACAACTCGTCTGATTAGCATGTCCCGTACCTTCGTGTGCTACGTTGCCAACGTTACACCACATAGCCGCGCGCGACATTTGAAATCCTGCATACATATTTTTTAATCGTATTTACGAAAAATTTCAGTCCATAGTATTGAATGATATTTTCCGAATAGATTTTAATTTATTAGAGCTATATTATATCAGTTTTTGGTAAAAATCTGTTCAGTAGGAATGGAGAAAGTGCGTAATTTATCCTATTGGAATGGAGAGCGCCATAAGGCTCCATGTTAAAAGAACCTAAAATATCGCAAAAACTATGTCGATGATCCCCCGTTTTTTCTTCGATATTCCATAGAATATCCAAAAAGGAACATATTTGGAAATTTGTACGAAAATCTGTTCACTTTGGTTTTTTAGACCAGCCACCTTAACTTAAGTGCCCAGGACACAGTGAAATCGTTCTCTCCTTAAGGAGGCTCCACCCAATTACGAAGTAGGTGTCATTTTTGTGAAAATTTCAGGACACATCATTTTTTGGCCCTTCTATCGATTGGCAATAAAATAATGAGGCCTTTCCTTAATATATTTGAAGAAAAAAATGTTGAAAATCAGATATTTTATACGTGGCTATACGGCTGAGCATGGCTCTTGCAGTAAAATTTGCAGATTAATAATGTAAAGAGAAATGTCATTTTGACGAAAAACTAATGTAAGATGCGCAATTTTACGTAGAATTTAGCATTGTAAAAAAATGCTTGCTTTACCACACTTGTTTAATTGAAATAAATAAATGTTTGCTCAAAAAAAAGCAGAAAGGCCCTAGTTACATGAAAGTGGCACTACAGTATGTTGTTATCATTGGCAACGGTACTTGTGACGGAACGTGCTTACAAGCCTATTTAACGACTTCATTTTTGAAATATACCTTACCAAGGTCCTTCTTATATTTTTTATGTAATTTAAATATTTCATTGATTATTGATATGGTGTAATAATACCAATGCTTCCAAATGATAGCAGCATCATTGTTGCCAAACAGTATTAAAAATACGAATATTAATGAAATTCTAAACCAAGGTTGTATTTGCAAGGGAATAGTTTATAACTAAGTAAGAAAATATTTAACCTATTTTAGAATGCGTATTAGCGGGAGTGAGCATGTATTCTCACTTTGTAAATTAAACGTGGCAACAACACGTCAGTCATGTTTCGAAGTCAAAATGAGTGAAAAGAGCTCGTAAACAATAGAATGCAACTACAACACGCTATATAATAGCATACTCATAGAATTATTGTGTATGCGTTATCACCCTGTAGATGATTATCCATATAGATGTTTTTCTGGATCTGTATTTATTCATTACATAACATAGCTCTTTTCGGGATTTTGAATTGCGGAGTCATGGTGGAACCTCCTTATTCTTCCCTCTTGGCATTTTGTTCTCCAAATGCCACGCAACTCATTTCCATTTAAATCAGTTGCTTCATTTATCACCTGGCATTTATTCTTTTTGTTCTCAGTGTGCACATGTTGAGCCATCGTCAGTTAGACCTATTTCTTTGTCGCTTTTAGGTGCTGGTAAAAGTTTGGTTGGTGTGACTGCATGCTGCACGGTGAGGAAAAGGGCGTTGGTTTTGTGCAACTCTGGAGTTTCAGTCGAACAGTGGAAGCAGCAGTTCAAGATGTGGTCCACAGGTAACCATGGGAACACGTTGAATTACATGAGGCTTGCTAAATTGTCAAATAAAGGGCCTGACTTGACTCTTATGCATGTAGTCTGCAATGAAAAATACTTGGCATTTGTGATATTTAAATTTAGCCAGTGATGTGCGTAACATCATAATTGAGCTTAATGATTAAGTGATCCAATCGTCCAATTTCTTCCTATGTAGCTGATGACAGTATGATATGTAGGTTTACGTCTGAAGCCAAAGACAAGCCGATGGGTTGTGGTGTCCTCATCACTACGTACTCAATGATCACGCACACTCAGAAGCGCTCGTGGGAAGCGGACCAAACAATGAAATGGCTGCAGGATCAGGAGTGGGGCATAATGGTGCTGGATGGTGAGTTGCCGTCACTCCACCGACGCTAATTGCAATGGAGCCTTGTTCCTTCCACCAGATTACAATGCGTCTGTTAGGGCATGTCACCATTTGGAGTTTAACTCTCAATTGAGAAGGGTTTGGGGAAGAAGTCAAGTGAATGTAACAATGACTGCTTTAACAGCTTGAATATTTGCTGTGTGATTTCAGAGGTGCACACAATTCCGGCCAAAATGTTCCGTCGGGTGCTGACTCTGGTGCAGTCCCATTGCAAGCTGGGACTGACGGCCACCCTTCTACGGGAGGACGACAAGATTGCCGACTTGAACTTCCTCATTGGTCCCAAGCTGTACGAAGCCAATTGGCTGGAGTTGCAGAAGAGGGGCTTCATCGCTCGCGTGCAGTGTGCCGAAGTGTGGTGTCCAATGACGTCAGAGTTCTATCGGGAGTACCTCATGTGCAAAACCCAGAAGAAGCTGGTACGTGTGTGCCTCTGTGAACAAATGCTGCTGCTTCCCATTTTGTCAGAGCTCTTTGTTGTTGATGTTTCAAAGCATCCTTTTTTCCCACCTTCTTAACATGCTTTTTGACACAATTCACTCATCTTGTACTTCGTATACTGAGAAAAATGGATTGAATTTCTTGTTTGTATTTGGCCTAACTGAGCATCCGCGTAAGTTGAAAACATACTGTATACCATTAATGAATCCCCTAGCCACAGAAAAAAAATTTTTTTGTCTTTTTAAAAAAGAATTTGAAAGCATCCAAGGATTTGATTTACAATAGCAACCCAAGTTAACGTAAATCCATTGTGTACTGAATTAATTTTAGGTTTTTTATTTTGTTTATTATTAAATATTCTATATTTTATTATTCTAGGCATGTGATACACTAGGATGTCTTTTTTCTGCATTTAAACCTTTCTGGAGAAATCACTAGGCTCTTATTTTTTTGGAAAATAATTCAAATATTAATGAAAATGAACCTTTCTTGTTTGAATGAATGTTTCTTTTAACTGCACTCTAAAGAATAGTTGTACAGGTTTAAAAAATTTATTTTTTGATGAGTGTGTGACAAGGAAAGTGAACTTTTTATAAGAAGTAATAAATTACATTGTATTTATAAATTTTTATCCAGGAAAATATTATCTACACAGATGATAGGAAGTTGATTTTTTCTACACTAAATTTACTTGCTTCTGTGGAAATAATTTCTAAATCTAGGATCTTAAAAAATCTAGGCTCAGAAAGGAAATGAAATCCAGAATCCAGTATATGAAACTATAAACTTTGTCATGTGAACTAAGCGTATGAAAAAGAGTGACTCAATTAGGAAGGGCACTCAAAGCACTAAGCCAGCACTCCAAAACAAAGTGACTGTGCTCTCATTGAATGAAAACAAACAGTTTTGACTTGGGAAAGTAATGTGAGCCTATTTGAAGATGACACTCCTGTTATTGGAACTTGATATTTCGCATAATCATTTACATATTTTCTTTATGAGTGGAAATTAATGTTTATAATTTTATGCAACCTAATTTTCCCTCTTATTCGAAATAGTAAAGAATGCAATTCATGAATGGTATCAGCACCGCTGTAAAATTATGATGCATCCATCAGGCGTTGCTTCTTCTCTGGCTGCTTAGTTCTTCCATGCACTTCCATGCAAATATTATTTTTCTCAGAAATATTTTAAAATTGAAATTTTGTGCATACGCCATCGTAAATATGTGCTGATTTAAGGGTTTTTTCATGAGACTTGTGAATTGTACTATGTACTACTCTATGTGAATACAAGATAGTATTCTATATTTGAGATTTCAAATAATGAGAAATGCTATGAGAAGACACTGGAATACCTTGCCAGATATATCCTTGACAAAATTCTTGCCAGATAAACCAGATAAAAGTAACTGATAGCAAGATGATAATTTTTAATAAAACATAAAAATTACTCTGAACCAATGCAGCTTACTTTTACAGAATTCCATACTGAGATGAAATGTGGATTTTTTTGCCCCATGGATTTTGTAATATTAAGTTTGTACTGTCCTCGCTGAATGCAATTTGAATTTGACTTCCATTGGAGTATGCTCCCTTTCTGGGTGCATGCATCGCTTTGACTTTAAACTTGTGACAGCAGAGTTTTAACAAATTGTTCTCTCATTAGCCCATGTTAACAAGCGTGTCTCTTTCTTTCAGTTGCTTTATGTGATGAACCCTAATAAGTTCAAAGCATGCCAGTTTCTTATCAGATACCACGAGCGAAGGTGTGATAAAATCATTGTGTTCTCTGATAACGTCTTTGCATTGAGGCATTATGCTGTCAAGATGAACAAGCCTTTTATCTACGGACCAACGTCTCAGGTAAGCTCAGGTTGGGTTTGGAATTTTATTTTTAGCAGTTCATGCAATTGTTGCACATTTTTTCTCTATATTTGAATGTTGTCCCTTTATATTTTCACATAATAAGTGTTTCTGCCCTTGATTTTACCGCTGCATTACTGACTTGATGGCATTTTTGTAAGAACTTTGCAAAGACAGTAAAGTGCTCATACATTGAGGGTAGAGTGAGGAAATCTCCCTTGCCACTTAAGAGCACTGTAACTGGGCTCTTTGTCAATGTTTCTGTTGGAGGGCACTGATGTAGACTTTCCTTGAGAAAAAAATCATTTGCCTGGACTAGGACACAAACTTTCTCATCTGATCAGAGTCTGATGTAGACTCATTGAAATGTGATACAGTAGACTGTCGATAATACAAAGTTAGCGAGACCGGAAAATTGTCACTTCGTTATGTCGAACATTTTCAATAAATCATGAAAAAATTTTATCTTTGTTTTCTCAAACTTATTTTTGTCTTCGGCAACATTGTATAACTTTTGTGGTCGTTGTTCATGAAAGCATTCTTAAAAGACACCTTTGTGGCATCTGTATCTCATGTCTTAAAAGATTGTAAAATAAATACCTATAAAATGGTTTAAAGTTGGCAATCGTAGTGTTGGCAAAATTTCGTCCCAGTATCGAAAACGTATATAAAACAAAAGGTGAACATTTTATAATAAGAATTTTGTTTTCGGAATCAGCAGTCAGTAGAGACAGGCAACTAGTATGGATGCCAAAACATTTGCTTCAAACATCTACACTGTTGTGATGGCAGCTGGCCCAACCACACTTGAGTTGCCCTCTATCACCAATGCCTATCATAGCTTAAAATAAAGCACACAACTATGCCCGTTTCCAGAAAAATGTTACACTCAGGTTATTAATTGTGGCATCTTCTGTATCTTCAGCAGAGTTAATGATCTTGGGAGGTAATATTGTTTGTAATTCGGCGTATTTTCCACATTGTCTCCTCAAGGATTATATGATGGCCGGGGAGTTTGGGTTTACAGTGTGTGTGGGGAAAAGGGTCCGGTAGAGGAGAGGGAAGATCCCAGTTGCTGGTGTATCTTTATCTGTCTTGGTGAGCTTGAAGGGGGGAAGGAAGTGGGGTGGGGAATGGAATCACCGAACGTCTGTGACATTCCTTCGAACTCCTTGTTGGGTGCTGAGTGGAATGGGGAGGGGTGTCAGGGATCCCTTGCTTAAGGGTGGGTCTTCAAGGGATGTGGAGGGGGGAAGGGGATGGTCTAGAGATGTCAGAATGCGAGCCAAAGTGCTTTCAATCAGCCCCCCCAGGGTTGCCCAGAAGAAGAGGAAGAAACACCACAGACGTTCCGTGATGCCATCCACCCACCCCCTCCCCCTTTCCAGCTCAGCAAGACAGATAAAGATATACCCGCAACTGGGACCTTCCCTCTCCACAACCCTTTTCCTCCCACGTACCGTAAACCCAAATTCCCCAGCCGTCGTAATCCCTACCCCTACCAACACAACCCACCCAAATTTCCTAACGGCATCACCCAGCCCATCCATGCTACAAGATTTGGGTGCGGACAGACCCTTCCTGCAAAGCTGAGCTAGGAGTGCTTGCCTTAAAGGGCGAGGTAGGGTTCAGGGAGAATTTGAACTTCCATAATTCCAGGTGCACGGCAGCGAGCATGGTATGTGCCGTCACACGTACGTTTAAATCAAAAGAGAACAGTGCACTTTATGAAAATGCTGGTGACAGTGAATACAAAAAATAACCACTCTATAGGATAAATAATGGAGTTAGCAATGGTTAGAGCCACGAATTTTTCGCAAAACGATTTTTTCGCGAAATGACGCGAAATATGAAGATTATTTGGGAAAACGCGAAATACATTCTCCTGAGCGAAAATAATGCGATTTTTTAGAATTTTTACGGGTATTTTGCGAAAACGTTGAATATATAGTAAAACCTCTACCTATGGAACATCTTTTCATCGTAAAATCCTCATCGCCGGCCAAAATTCAAGCATGTAACAGAGGGAAACATCTTTGTATCGAACTACATTATTTTCGACAAACCTCCGCACTTTGTACTAAGAGTGAACCCCCCGAGACCGCGAAACTACCTCCACCGAATGGAGTATTCGGTGATAATTTTCGTTCTTGCTCCCACACTTGTTTTCTCATTTCTCCACGAAATATTACTGCTTCCGACTATTAAAATCGATCATTTTAGCCGCTGATGGAAACCTCCCATTTGAATTCATTCAAATTCCCGTACAATATTAATCATCAGACGCGTTTTACATGTGCCTACGCATCCAATGATTTTATATATCTTAGGGTTCTTTGACCTTAAATTGTGAATCAAACCATCAAAGGAGTTATTTTAATCCTAATCCCTCTTGTAATCTCATCTTTATTCGTCCGAGCACCTAAATTTCATATAGTCGCCAAGCGATATTCGTTTGTTTTGGTTTTCTCGTTTTCGCAGCGCGATTTCGAACATTATCCATGAAGCCGGCCGGAATGATACATTAGTGATTACATTGTAGTCAGTACATTTCATCGTAGTCCCCGTGGAAGCCGGGTTCACATGGGAGTGGAATAGACGGAACGGATTGTGATTGGCTAGATGCTTTTCTGCTTTCGGCCTGTTCCGTCTATTCCGCTCCCATGTGAACTTGGCTTGAGACTTTTGCTTTCTAGAGATTATTGCAGTTTGTCCACATGCAATATTATTTGTTATTTACGTGAGACTTAATTTAATAGCTAATCAGAGATCGATAGCAGAAGTATTTCTATGATGCGTAAATTGCCCTAAGGAAAATGCCGAAATAGTAACTGTGTTTGACCGCGAAAATCAGTTTCGTAGAGAAGGTTTCTATGTTTTTGATAAACAGAAGAAAATATTAATGTGCAAGTACTGCAACTTCCGAATTACTAAATTAAACCGAAACTAAATTAAACTCACTCAAATACATTAAAATGAAAATAACTTTTCTCCAGAACAGTCATCAATATGGTAATGCAATGTATCACCAAATGGCGTTTGAGAAATCTCGGATGAATCAATATTTTTTATACACCGAAATTTAGGGCCATTTCCCATTTTTTATCCCGAAATGGGTCATTTTTAATGACGAAATTTGAGAGTTTTATTTACCATAAATTCTTGCCTCTAGCAATGGTTTCCATGTTACTCACGGAATAAATGATATGCGGAGTTACATGTGGAAAATGATGGGGAGAGGGAGAGGCATATATGTGGGAGGTGAATGCACTAATATTCACGCATTTCTCTTTCGATGCACCACAATCTGCAACACTTGATTTTTTAGGTGTCTACACTGGCAAAAAATAGTTTTGCTGAACAGTTTTTGTCGAGGTTCATGAAAACGAATTCCATTTGTTCCTGGGGACCGGACCCAGAGTTCGTAATGTTGAAAAATTTGTATTTTCAAAACTTCGTATTTTGAAATATGTATTGCCATGTATTTACCATAGGCTTTTCGTCAAGAGTGGCAGTTTTGCTGTGCATAATTAAAACTTTGTATTCTTGTGGTTTTTATTATCAAGAGTATACTGTGTTGCATAAGGTCCATCAATTTTTTTGCGTTCCAGATTAATGGGGATTGGTACTGATAACAGTAAATTTCTAATGTCTCCGGTGAAGTTTGGAAGGGAGTTAATACCGTATTTACTCGTGTAAGCAGCGCCCTCGTGTATCCCGCGCACCCCTATTTTCGGGAAGGCTCGTGAGGAAAAAAATTATTTGTCAGAAAATTATTTTTTTTGCTCTTGAATCTGCATCATTTTGTCATAACATGAATGCACGTTCTTTAAGAGAAATGCTGTGCCTATATTACATGTACGTCTTTCTCATCAATTGATTTAATTACGTGTTAATATCGTCACGATCGTCATCGCATCGTGCATCGACGCACGGCCTCCATGGCCTCTTGTACTATGCATCTTTTTCTCGTAGCATCTCACAGTAATCACAGTTACATACGACACATCATCCAACTATAAAATGGCATCTTTTCAAAATAGCATCTAACTGGAATAATTGCAGAAATATGTACAATTTCAACCCGTGATTACTTTATTATTGCGGAAATCCGTTGGCATATCAATAAATAAAAGCAGAACGCCATCCGTACCATAGCGGTGGTCTCGTCTGCTCTCTGCGCAGTAGCTGTGGACTTGGACAATTTAACAACACCGGAAAGTCTTGGGAACACACGGAAACAACTAAGCTCAATTTAATAACAATTATAATTCTTATAAAACTAAAGAAAAACATATTCGTGGAAATAGAATCGTAAATCAGAAATGAATATTCATATCATAATAGTTCCTATATTTAGTTTTCGTCACTGCTGGATTCAGATACACCATATTTCCTTCCTGGAGCTCGATTTTCTTATTTTTCGGCATCGCTTATAATATGTTGTTTTGTACTTACGGGAAACGATCGCAATTTCACATCAGAATTCATTTTTAGGGTGATAATTGCAAATTATATTAAAATGCTAAATTATCGATTCGAACTCGTTTACTACACTCACACACGGATAGTAAGAAGGTATAATCTCTCAGCATACGACTCTTGCCACCACGTAACAAATTCTTTGTCGTGTCTTTGCAATGTAGCTTTAATATGTACTCAAAAGGAGCTATCTATTGGGTAAAAATGTTGCTACAGATACGTGACACTGAAACAAACTCCGCTTACGACTTAGGAAAGACATAAAGACGCCGACCCCTTATGGCAGCTTACAGGATACAGTGTAGATTTAAATACATATCAGTGCTACGACGTGCTGTCCTAAGTACGATCTATTCACGATAAATCTATTAATTTGTCAAGTGGTGTTTCGGATCTAGCGGTTCTTCGGATCTAGCGTTTTCAAGTACCGTCGTATGCTCCGACTTTTGGATTTTTATTACAAATTACTTCAAAATTTCAGAATACTTAACAACATTGTACGATTTACTACTAGACCATACTTACCAATTAACGTTGATATGTTTACAGAATGCGAAACTTAGGAGAAAAAAAAACAGGAATTTGAGGAAAAATAGTGCGCGGTTTACACGAAAATCTGGAGGATTCGTGTAAGCCGCGCACCCCTATTTTTTCACCGGCGTTTCGGGAAAAAAGGTGCGCGGCTTACACGAGTAAATACGGTATTCTGTTCATTATCTCTAAGGTGCAGTGAAATAGATAATATCACCTATCTTTCTCATATCTTTCTAAAGTTTTCTTAACGGGCTTCAAGTCAGGCAGTACCTATTATTTCGCAGGGGAACTCTGAGGGACATGTGATGCCAAACTGAATCCTTGTCCATGGTAAACTATTTTGGTGAATGCACGGTGAGTGACTTGACAGCAGTCATCTCTTTGTTGTGGAATGTTTGGAAAGCCTGCGAGATTTAACGAGGCGCGAAATATCCCGTCCACTCTGTGTTAATGCATACATTGGCCCAGCTTGTGCTTCAGCTTTCTCCCGCGATTCTAGGAGTTCACAGCTTGTTACAGATAGGGACACACATCCTCTCCATTGTTAAACTTATGTCAGCAAACAAACGTGGAAGAGAAATTTGTTGAGGGCATGAAACTCCTCGAACAGATCGTAGACCATCCTGTGCATCTGCACTCAAGTGCGTGTCCACTCGGAATGCAAAACGAAAAGCCACGAGTGATGACGCATCGCCCTCACAGTTTCACTTGGTGAACTCTGACGTTAACCAAACTCGACAGGACTTTCCTTTCCACACCTTTGTGGCTCCATCTTTGTCTTTCACCTCTGACCTTCGTGAGCATGCACACAGACAGGTGAGGAATGCCCTCTTCCCATTTGACCAATGGCACCATTGCCATCTCACTAACTCATTTCGTACGCCATTTGATATCATCATTATTATTCAACACGTCTTTTGCATATGAGTGAAAGGGTTGGGGTCTTGGTAGTAGTTTGGGTGTCTGGCAAGGGCTGCCTTCAGTGACGTGTGCGGTGCTCAAATTTTATTTCATGGAATTAAGTTATGAATATTTATCGTTAATAGTAATGAGTATTGTTACAAAGGTTTTGTCACTTAGTTCAATGTCTTGTGATGTCCATTCTTGGACAAAAGGTTCATTATTTGATGCAGAATAATTTTTATTAAAATTAAAATCATCCTCCCATCACCTTTTTCTCTAATTTAGAGCTGTAATTGGGTTTTGTTAACGAGATTGTTTGGAGGGGGAGAGGTTTAGTGGAGTCGTAGAATGACATTAGGATCAAGCATGTCTGAATATGGAACAGTGATTTCAGAAATGTAATAAATCGTAAAAGTGCCTGTTCTGAATTGTTAATATCTGAAGTTTCCTGTTGAATGTGCGTAAAGTCTACTCTGTAATAATTATTCTTTGGGAGTGAAATAATGAGTTCACACATACTGCAATTCCACTCCTATGGGCTCCACATTCATCTCTTCATGGTATTGGAATCTCCTTTCCACTTTTGTTGACTCTGTTAAAAATATTTTGCAATTTACGTCATCTGGAGATTGTTTTAATTTTTTTCAGAGTGAGAGAATTCAGATCCTCCAGAACTTCAAATTCAACCCAAAAGTTAACACAATATTTGTGAGCAAAGTGGCCGACACGTCCTTTGATCTCCCGGAAGCAAATGTCTTGATCCAAATATCGTCGCACGGTGGGTCCAGGAGGCAAGAAGCTCAGCGTCTCGGAAGAATTTTAAGAGCCAAGAAAGGTACAGTAGAACCTCTTTTTTACGAACCTCTAATTTACGAAATGACACCAATTGACGAACCGTTCCGCCGGTCCCGATCTTTGTATATAGGAAAACCATGTAAAATGACCTCTATTTTACGAAACCTCGATTTTATTGATTTACGAAGTGAGAGGCCGGTCCCTAGGAGTGATTGACCTCTGTTTTACGAAGTTTTTGAAATGATTTTGTAGCACTGAACTCAGTACAATGGAATAACGATCGCTGTATACCGCGACAGGAGCAGCAGAAGCCAGATAGGTCAGTCCAAGTATTTCATATGGGAAAATGTGGAAAAATCGAATGTGAGCATAGTGCTTTTTGAAGTGCTTAAACTGTAGCAAAAATCCCAGAGACTGATCATCCAAATCGCAGTTCAATCCTAATTATATGATCCAAAGAAAAAATGTTCAAAAATGCATTGCATGACGCCTACTTCTAGAAAACAATGCCCCAGTTCATAAAATAATCGGATTAGTAATTGTTAATTTCTATTCCTTTTCTATCATTTTGTGTATTGGGATCACCCGTCATCACAAAGGATCCATATTTCCTCTGGAATTATTTAAAATTAGCTTTAAGGTAGCCGCCACAACCCCAATTCAGAACTTTGTTCAGCCTTTTACTTGAAAATAGCATTCCCGTAGGAAGTTCTTTGCTGCAGCTGTCGTGGAGCTTAGTTTCATTAAAAAAATACTAATTTTGCCATAATAAATTACTTGTATTCAAATCTTGATGCAATTTGATTATTTAATTTTTCATTAGAAGTGTTTTACGTCGTTAGGTCAGAATTTTCGATCACGACTTTGAGATCGCGATCGCTTTCCGTAGCCGCGAGTAAATAGTTCTCGTAAATCACCGCTAGATGTCAGCACTGTAGAACGCATCTTAAAAAGGAGGGAATTTCAAATTAACTGAGTGAATTTCTAAGATTGACTTTCATCAACTACGAAATATTATTAAATGTATTTCAAACGATACGCTTTCTTCAAAAATGGCATTTTCTGGTCTTTTCACTGAAATATACTAGGTCAGTTGGAACTATGTTTTGAAATTTCCTAGTTAAAATGCATCCCTGGCTTTCCCATGTTAAAGTGGCTTCTATAAACACAAGTCAACTAGAACTAAATATACCCCTTTCGTTAATTAATGCATAACTGCATATGCTTAAAATACTCCGCGGGATGAGTTAATTCTCTTATTCCCCTTATTTTGAGATCTACCAACTGAACAGCTACAAGAACTTCATTCAGTTGCAGCAGCCAAGTTCATACCATTATAAATTTGTAGAAAAATATTCACCTGTTTTTTTTAATTCATGGCCATTTCATTCTTTTACTAAAGTGAGTCTCCTAGCCTTAGGAATAACGCCTATGCTATACAGCGAATCAATACAATTGAGGTGTAATTTTTAAATCCTTTCAATTTGATGTAGATACACTGCACACAGAGAATTTCACTTAATATCTGTTGTTTTTTCCCAGAATGAGCAGATGACTATTATTTGTTATAGTAATTAGTTTGATTTCAACCCTAACATAACTATTTGACAAGTTAAGTACAGCATAGTGTTTAATTGCATTGAAAGTATACTCTCGTTCTTGTCAGTAGAGTTTTAGTAGACGTACATTTGTCGCAGATCAAGCCTCTTATGTGCATGATGTGCCTCCATGGACATTGCTCCATGCTGTGCGAGGTGTTGCCAGAGCATGGGACAGCGTCACCGCAAAAACTATTTCCAACTGTTGGAGATCAGCTGGTTTTGGTGAGGCATCAGTTCCGGAGACAGAGGAGTTAGTGGAAGATAACCTCCAATTTACAAACCCTCGGATTTACAAAGCTCAAATTTTTGGGTCCCTTCAACTTCGTAAAATAGGGGTTCTACTGTAGTTGGAAAATTATTTATTATAAAGTACAGAAATAAACAAGCATATAATGATTTATAAATACAGTAATCGTGATGTGGTACACCCACTGATATAGGTGGGCAGTGTAGTGTATCATTTGTAGAGGGGCCTTGAAGCCGATGCCATGCAACCAGCCCAACACCATATGCAATGCTGCCACCTTACCACTACCCACGATAGTTTAGTGCGATTGAATGTTTTGCTAAAAATCAGTGATGTTTATTACTGAAGAGAAAATGCAGTTCATCAGAGGCTAATACCTGACTAATGGCTAATACTTGCTCAGTGTATGGCTGCTATTTTAAGCACGGAAGAAGAAAAATAATGGGTTAACTCTATGTTGCTATACAGACTGTTCCTTCGATTGTGTGTCATTTTTGACCACAAATTTCAGATATTTCCATTAGTCACATTATAAAATCAGAGTTGTTTTGTTATGTGCAATAGATTGGAAAAATAATTATTAAGTTCATTTGCAATCTGTTGATGGTCAGAGGTTTGTAGTTCAGCGATCTTTCGCTGAATGTCAATTGTCAGGAGGCCCTCATTTGATTATTTGCATTGTTAATGCTATTATCATTTGCCTTTTGGATTTTTTCTCGAGAAGTTTTCTGGAGGATTTGTGCAGAGCCAAGAGAGAACTGTCATATGTCCTTTTGGCTTTGCCATGCAGTCCTTTTAGATATGCACCTCACTGCCTCAATTCAGGAGTAATCCATTTATGATCAGAGATATTACTTTTGGTGTGTAGTTTTTGAGGAAAGGAAAACTTGTAATGTTTAATGAATTGGTCAAAGAAAATTTCAAATTTGTCGTCAACAGATTCTAAAGTGTACACTTTTTGCCTCTTAGTTTGAAATAATCTGGAAATGAAATCAGAGATTTCATTTGCTTCTCTTATGATAATAGATGCTTTCTATGACATTCGATTCATCAGGTTATTGTTACCAGCCGAGCAAAGTGGTTAGAAAAACCCAATATTACATTGGCACTTGAGTTGATGCTGAGCAAGTTGCTACCAAATATACTATCAATGACAGTAGTGGAATTTACTGAGATTCTTGATGGAGACTAAATTGTTGGCACCAGATTAAAAGGTGGCTTTAGGATAATTTGAAGATCTTGAATGAAGTCTGAGAATTCAGAGCAAAGGATGACTTAAGGCTGGATAACCGATGTTCCACACTGCATTTAGTATTCCTGGCTGGAACATTTGACACATGCTCTTCATTCTCATGTCTGTATTATCTGTGGAGGTAATTTTTTTCTTTTTACATATTCAAGGGAATCTTCAGGCCATGAAATTTCAGGTGTTTGAGAAAAAATAATTTTTTTCCTTAAGCAATTTATCTTAAATGCATCTAAAATGCATCCAATGTATGGCAAGGTAAGTGTGGGGAAAGCAAACTCTTTTCAGACCTGTCTCTTTATTCATTCGTGTTTTCTCTCTCTAATCCCGCAGGCGCAATTGCAGAGGAGTACAATGCCTTCTTTTACACCCTCGTGTCCCAGGACACAATTGAAATGAGCTACTCGAGGAAGAGGCAACGGTTTTTGGTGAACCAAGGCTACAGCTACAAAGTCATCACCAAACTAGCCGGCATGGATGAGGTGAGACCACGCTTGGACATTGAGTGTATCTTTCAGAGTTGGCTCACGGGTAGGAAAAGCAGGAATTTCTTGGAGAAAAAACCAAAAACTAGCATAAAATATGGGAATCCCACGTAAAGGAAATCCCAAGGATGCTACTGCCATTGAAAGTTAGTTTGGACTTCTTGTCTAAGTAGAATGCAAGTTTAGTGCATTAAGGTTTTTCACCACGTGTTGGCATTCCTTGAATTTCATACCATAAATATTTTTGGCTTCAAATGGCTGCCACTGTGGAGATTTGTCAAAGTGGTGTGAAGCCGTCTGCAGTTAGACGTTGTGGAAGCCCTGAGAGTGATTGTAATTATTGTTTAATTCAAGAAGAAATGAAGGAAGGCTATTTATTGCCAGTATTGGGGAAATTAGAGCTAAGGAAATTTTTGTTTTTAATTTTCAGTAAATTAGGGCAATTAGTGGAAATGTGTTGTTCATATGCAGTGGTAATCAAAACTATCTTCATTTACCTTATTTGCCATTTTTAGTCCTGCAGTTAAGAAGTGTTCACATCCTGCTGAAGCATGAAGCTTTTGCGTTATTTATATGAAGGGTTGTGTTGTGAGTCATAATTTTTGGATATCATCTGCTCTAATTCACATCTACAAATCATATTTTTGCAAAATGCTGGTGTGAGAACGAGTGCAAAGTATTTTGCACTCATTCTCATTTGACTGCTACATTGTTTCTTTTGGTGATTGGTTATTTTACTCATTCTTAAATATTGATGTAACTTTAATTGTGTGATTCTATGCGTGGAATGGAAGTGAAAGCTTCCTTATCGCTAGATTAAATCTGTTATCATCAGCGTTATCTCTTGTCGTCAATCCAGAGGTGTGCTTGATGCCCTCACCTCCTGGCCCTGGCCAATCTCTTCACATTGTTCAACACTTGTCTTCTCCTTGCACCTCAACCTTTCATTTTCATTCTTCGCCATCCCATCCAGAGTAAGGTTGTCCCATATTTTTTTATGTTTTCATTGCTTTTCTCATTTCTACTACTTTAATAAAACTTTTTCATTAGTTACCTACTTTTTCTATCAACTGCTGTGACTTTCAGACAATGATGAACCTCACAAAAGAATAGGGACGGAAGAGTTCACCCTCCTTTACCCTTTGCCCAGCTCCAAGCGAATTAAAATTGCAGCACACATTAAGACCTGATTACATTTGCAGAGACAATGCGTGGAAGCATTTTACTTGCATGCTCAAAATACAAAGCAGTGAGCATTTTCTGTTGCTTGGCAACACGGTGGACACTCACCTACTGCCCTCTCCTCTATTTCCTTTGTATCTACTTCGTCCTTTTGAGAGATTCTAAAATTAGTCAACTCACATTTTTGAATTCCTTGATAGGGATATCAGTCCTTTCAGAACAAGGGCCGTTTTCAGAATCAGGTTTTTTCTCCAGTGGATTGAATATAGTTCTCCACAATCTTGGTGCACCTTTGGATGGAAGAGGAAATTGCCTCCTTGCATCTTCTTCGGAGAGACTTTTACACAGCGTTTCATGTCTCATTTTACATAAGAGTATTACTTCTTTTTACTGCTGTGGGATAAATTATGCCTCGGACAGTGAACATTTCGGGGCACTCATGAAAAACACGAGTGGAAATTCTTGATTCTGTGACACCTGTGTTATGATGCTTTGTGTTCAAAAGGCACCGTTCCCAGTCTCTGGAAATCAGTGTTGCCACGGGTGAGATTTTGCAGAGCTCATTGTACCCTTTTGGGACCACAGGAGGACCTGAGTTACAAGACGAGGGAGGAACAGGGGCAGCTCCTTCAGCAAGTGCTTGCGGCCAGCGAGATTGACGCAGATGAGGAGAGAATCCCTGGAGAAGGCCCTCGGATGCCTGGCGTGAGTGTTATTCTCGGCCCTCGGTAGCATGCCAGACAGAATCATTTTGTCTGTTATCCTTTAAATTACACAGCGTTGAGAAATGTGCATGTCGAGTATAATTTTCTTAAATGAAGTGGTTAGAATTTTGAGGTTATCTTTTGGAATCTACTTATCTTACTGAATTAATGCACAAAAATTGGTATTTTCTTTTTGTTACTGATTTTTACCAATTTTATCCAAGTTTCAATGTTATAAATTTCATGTTATACAGGGATAAAACTGAATGTTAAACATGAAAGTATTAGTTGAGTAATACAGTAGACTCTCGATAATACAAAGTCAGCGGAACAGGAAAATCGGCGCTTTGTAATTGCGAACATTTTTAAAAAAAGTCATATAGAAAAATTTATATTCGTTTTGTCTAACTTTTGTTGTCTTCGGCAGAATTTTTATAACTTTTTGGTCATCGTGAAAGCTTTCTTAAAAGATGCATGTCTTAAAAGATCATAAAATAAGTATCGACTTGTGTTTCGTGTGTCAATGCTTTTAAAGCAGCGATCGTAGTGTTGGCAAAATTTCGTCCCATTATCGAAAATGTATATAGAGCGAAAGTTGAACTTTTTGTAGTAAGAATTTTATTTTCAGAATTCAGTCAGTAGAGACGGGAAACTAGTATGGATGCTAAAAATAGACATCTACTTCAAACATCTACACTGTTATATTGGCAGCTGGCACAACTGTGTTTTAGTTGTCCTCTATTGCCCAATCATAGCTAATAAAAAGCACGGAACTAAATTAAATTAAATTAAATTAAATTTGTCTTTATTGATCTGCGAATTTACTGCGAACTAAGCCCGTTTCCAGAAATAAAATCATTCACAGGTTATTAATTGTGGCATCTTCTGTATCTTCAGCAGAGTAAATGATCTTGGGAGGTAATATTGTTTCTTTTCTACTGCTAAGACCTTGATGACGAATGGGGTGTGATTCGGCATATTTTCGGCATCGTCTCCTCAAGGATTATACTGCAGATGGTGAGTTAGGGTTTACGGTGCATGGGGGGGGAAAAGGGTCCAGTTGTGGAGAGAGACGGTCTCAGTTGCGGGCGCATCTTTATCTGTCTTGCTGAGCTTGAAGGGGGGGAAGTGGGGTGGGGGAATGGCATTGCCGAATGTCTGTGACGTTCGTCTTCCTCTTCGTCTGGGCAGCCCTGGGGGATGGCTCCAGGTGCTGAGTGGAATGGGGAGGGTCAGGGATTCACTTCACTTGCGGGTGGATCTTTGGGGGGTATGGGGGGAGAGGGAGGGGAAGGGGATAGAGGTCTAGAGGTGTCAGAGTCTGGAGATATGGAGGGGTCGAAAACCCTCGTGAAAACAAAGGACAACGCATCCCTGACCCTCCCAATTCCACTCGGCACCCGAAGCTGTTCCACTCAGCTACCACCCCAGGGTCGCCCAGGAGAAGAGGAGGGAATGTCCCATGATGCCATCCCCATTCCCACTTTTCCCCTCCCCCCCCTTCAAGCTCAGCGAGACAGATAAAGACAGATACGACCACAACTGGGACCTTCCCTAACCAGACCCTTCCCCCCCCCCATTTCCCCCACCAACACAACGCGCTCCAATTTACTAACAGCATCACCCACCCTCACTCACACAACCCATGCTACAAGATTTGGGTGCAGACAGTCCCTTCACAGAGAGCTGAGCTTGGATTGCTCACCTTCAAGGACGAGGTAGGGTTCACGGAGAATTTGAACTGCCATAATTACAGGCGCACATTAGCAAGAATGGTATGTGCTGTCACACAAAAAGTTTAAACAAAGAGAACAGTGCACATTTTGAAAATGCTGGTAACAGGGAAAACAAAAAATAGCCAGGATAAATGATGGCATTAACTACAATTTCCGCATTACTCCAGGTCTAAATCAGGGTGGCGAACATCAGGGAAAACCTGGAATTGTTAGCACAAAGCATCTTTCAGCACGAAAAGTTTTGGATTCAAGCTGTTTACTTGTTTACCTTCTGACAGTTGCACCGGAATGCTCACGCAAAACTGCTTTATGATCTTGAGATTGTAGTATTATATAAACTGATGGCATCACATGGCTAAAACTTGCCTAAATGCTTGGCAGTAATTTTTCCCAAAGAAACATGTTCACCCACAATCATCCATGTACTGGATAGGTCTGTTTTGGTTGCGTTGTCTGTACTTTCCCAATATAGAGCTTTAAGCGGAATTAGATGTACGCTTTGGGTTACCCAAAAATTAAATAAATTGAATTGAAAAACCAAGCAATATGAAAATGATAGCAACACAGTGTAATTCAAGACAAAGTAATTACGATTTTTAATAAATGATAATCATGAGTGATGTTATCTTATATGCTACATGCGCTGTTTTTACCCTTTTGCGCCGGAGCCTTGCAATAAAAAATGGGAGGGTAAAAATATGATTTAAAAGTGCGTAGAATTTGGATGAGAGTTTAACTTATGAAGGTTTAATATATTTTTTCATTGGGCTGTACTTTTAGCTTTTAATGTATTGATTTCAGCTCTTAACATTTTCTGATTTAGGCAAAAATTTAATTCAGAAGAACTAAAGTATTGTGATAATAGGAGATCTTTAGCCGATCGGTCAAGGAAATTGTTAAGTCCCTCAGGAAAAAGTCAGGAAAAACTCAGGGAATTGAAAAATTGGATATCAGTAGCCACCCTGTAAATGTAATATGTGGGGTTACTCGTGGAAAATGATGGGGAGAGGGACAGGCATATATGTGGGAGATGAATGCACTAATATTCATGCATTTCTCTTTTGATGCACCACAATCAGCTACACTTGATTTGTTAATTGTGTATACACTATCAAAAGTAGTGCTGAAGCAGTTTTTCGCTGAGGTTCGTAAAGATGTATTCCTATTGTTCCCCAAAGTTCACAATTTCCATAAATTCATATATTTCCAATTTTGTATTTTCGAATATTACCATGTTATTTATTACCCTTGGCTTTTCATCGGGACTTGCAGTTTTGCTTCGTATAATGGAAACATCTAATTTTCATGCTTTGTTTAATCGAGAGTCTACTGATGTTGTAATTTGTGTTTTCTTATGATTTTATTTTCTTGAGAATTCATGCAGTAACAATTCAGTCATTTTGCACGTTATGAGAAATTGCTCAGTCTAACATTTTCTTTGCTGTAACCTTTTGACCAAAGGGGTTTCTGTCAATGAGTGGTTTTCGTATATTTAAGTTGGTTTCTCTCAATTTTGCATTTCTTAGGTCACCCGCCGAGTTGGGAACATGAGTTCAATGTCGGGTGCTGACGATACAGTCTACTACGAGTACAAGAGGTCATCGTTGAGTGGAATAAAGCATCCACTGTTCAAGAAGTTCAGGGCGTGAAGATAATCAAGGCTGTGTGTTTTGTTTTGTCATTATTTGCTATTCATTTGAATAAATGTATTCCTTGAACAAAGCCTTATCTTTTAATGCACAGCAGAGTGTTCTATGTTTGGAATGCAATTTGTGGCCCAGGCACTGCTGCTGAGGAGGGGATTACCCCACCAGAGAACACAGTCATCACCTTTCCACTCATTTAAAGTCTCTTTCCTTGGAAAAGTGTACTGCTATTATACTTCCTCGATGGCGATACCCTGCCAGCCACTGCAAGGGACAGGTCTATTATCATTTAATGTCTAGAAATCAAAACTGGTGATGGACGAATCCAGGTTTTTTGTCATATACATCTCCAGAACTGGATCCTTGCCTGGGTTTCGAATCTTTATCTCCTTTTCAGATCCTTAATTTCAGATACTCGATTCTGAATTTCAATGAATGCTTTCAAATTCTTTTTTAGAAACACAAAAAATTTTAATGCGGCCAAGAGATCCCATTTATGAAATATCCGGGATTCCATTTTTAAGACGAAAAAATAATTATGGAATATTTCAAGCTGCTAAACAAATAATTGTGCAATGTCTTATTAATAATAACCTTTAAAATGAGATTTGAGAATTTTAGACTCCTAAGGAGAGGCTGTGTAACTCTGATCTTGAAATGAGATTAGCCGTTTTTCATGCTACTATGAGGAAAATTTAAAAAAGTCTCGGATTTTTTCTCCATTGGCCCGGGTTTGCAAGAAAAAAGTAGAATGACATGTGGGGAGCACGCATTCTCCAAAATCAGTTAGGGCGACAATAGCAGAGTGGGGTAGTGGACTGCAGGTAATGAAGTTCGATTCTTATTGCAGTTTAAAATTTTTCTTTCAGCCATTGAATCAAAAACTTTATCATCTTTCATTTCCAACCTTTGTATGTGGTTACTGACTTTTTTGTACTTCTATCATTTAAACTAGATTTACCAATGCATCACTCAAAAATACATGGTAAAGTTAACGTAAAGATTCCACGATTTAATTCTGCAATTAAAAATTTTTCCAATCATTTCACTAACACCAAATTTTATTATGTTTTTGACTTTAAATTGACATGAAATTTCTAATAATCTACTTTTTTTAACTGCCTACTTGCATTACCCTAGAAATACAGCATGGCCTGTATTCGTAGGGTAATGCAAGTACATAGGAAATTATATACCTTTATTATTGCCTTTATATACATTTCGTGACCTGAGTTACACATCCTCTTCTAGTCAATATCTACCGCACCTGCATTCCATTCACGGGGCGCTTCGATCGCTAAGCCGTGAAAATTTAAAATCTACGATCCGGATCCGATTTTACTCTGTGTCTTCGGATCCGAATCCGGCCATCACTAATCAAAACTTATGCCAACTCAGATGTGTAATTTCTGTTGGGTTTATTATCGATGAAAAGGATTTTGGGAGTTGGTTCCACATAGGTTCGCCGACGACAATTCCCCCAACCATCCAAATGATGTCTTCAGGTAGGAAGTGTGAGTGTGTTGAAATCGTCAATTACTACATATTTCTCTGTCTGGTAATGGATGCCAGTATCGTAATTTACGTTGCTGTCCTGCCACATGGAGTGTAAACGTTGGCTCATCTCCCTCCGTTGAAAGATCATGATGGGAGGCACGGCAGGAGGTGAACAATCTGCCCTCGAAGGAGATGGAATCTCGGACGGTCGTGTACTATACTCTCACCTCAAGGTTGGTGTGTTTTTTTTGTTCTTATTTGTGTCTCGTTGCAGATCTTTTTGTGTATGAAGTTGCATAATCTCAAGTCTTGTTGATGGAGAATGTCGCTTTGAAATCAGAAAATATGATTCGCTGTCTAGAATATTACAAGTAATATTATCCATGTATATATATTAAAAAGAATGTGACTAAGAAATATCCATGATGCCGATTAATAACCCATTAGAGTATCTGTAACATGCTCAATAGGAGTACCTAATTCAAGCCTGTGTAAAAGTACTACCATGATTGCTACTCGTTATATATAAAGAAAGGCTTTTGTCAATTTGCTTCAGAAGATGAAAAACCTATAAAAACTCCTTATTTGAATATATGTTTGGGGTAAACTATGTCCAAATGATACTTCGTAAACTTCCTGAAACATGTCGCAACCTTTCTGCAACCTAGTGAATATTCCACTCCCATATACAATCAGTGTCTCATGAAGAGGAAGAATCGAATTTTAATATACGTTTCCTCTGGCTCAAATATTTTGTAATTAAATTTTTTATTGGGAATATAAAAATTATAAATATTTACTGGGATGTTGTGTGGGTTGCAAAGTGAGATTTAATTGTTTGTATCGCAGGAATAGAGAGGTCAGACCTGATTAAGTTTTCCAGATCAGGATCCAAAACAGCTCATTTCCTGATCTAAATATTCAGGTCAGACCTGATGGGTCGGATAGCAGTGCGTGCAGCATGACACTCCTGTTAATCAATCCTGTACTGCCACCTTGCCATTGCGGTGCCAATCTAACATTTGGAACATTGGTATGGGAATGTTGTGGCAACGAAATGTATTTTTTCATATTTTCTGATATGGCTTATTTTCGGAAATTCAAGTTCGAAGATCACAGTGAATGACCTCAAAACTGAAATCTGCCGTATGGAGGTCATATAGTGTATCATTGGAAAGGTCTGTATCTTAACTTTTCAATTTTCTTAAAATATATACTCTGTACTGTATATAAAAAATATACAGCCATTTAAACGTATTCTAGTTTGCCTATTTTCACAAATATTTTTATCGTCTTTAACACTGATAATTTAAAAAATAAAATTTTCGAAATTGGAAGATTCACTTACCTTGCTATGTGTGTCCTTCATACTAAGGTTCATCAAAATCAGAAATGGCGAGGTCAAAAATTTTTGACTTCTTTCGCACTGAAGAAGATGAGGAGGAGACAGCTGAGGGAAGACGAAGACACAGAGAAGAAGAGCAAGCAGGATATGAGCAGATGGAAAGGAAATCAAGACCGCGTGAAAAGCAAGAGCAATTGGAGCGAGAATGGAAGTATATGCAAATACGGAGTTAGGCAGAGAGAGAGAGAGCAAGGAAATAAAGGATAAGGAGAGAAACGAGGAGAGCGGAGTTGTTGAGGTGAAAATGCGAAGAAATGGAGAGTTTATGCGGGGAGAAGGAGAAATAATCGCGCTGCACTCCATATAATTATTAAGAATGGGGTCGTTTACCGTATTTTTTTTATTGCCGAATATGATACAGTTTGTAAAATAAAAAGACCCGTATTTTTCCGTTTTTTGATCCGTCAATTATGTATCGAGTTATAAGTGGCGAAAAACATGTTTTTCACCCTTTCAGAAAAGTGGGCGTGGTGCAACCTCAGAAGTATATCGACTTCGTCCAATCACAACTGAGCCCGCGAAGCTACTTCGCCTTATCGCAAAGGGGGGGACACAGCTGACTCTGCCAATAGGAGCGGTTGCGACAGCATCTGGGCGAGCAGACCTTCCGATAACCCCCCTCCACTCCCTTCCCTTCCCCTAAAAGCAGTCGAAGGACGGGAGGAAAATGACGTCAGCAGCTTTTTCGGTGGGCGTCACCTTTTGCTTATTTTAATTTTTGATTTATGAGTGAATGGTTGTGGTTAGAAGATTAATTTTTCACTAAAATTCGTTTTTCGTTTCCATCTTACGATTTCGTGAACAAAATTGCGATTTCGGTTCCGAGTAAACGCCCCCATTTCAATCAAAGGTAATGTCGGAATCAAGGGCAGTGAGGGGGTAACTGAGGAATGGGACCAGAAGATGTTCAACTAGTCAGCTGGAAGGAATACGTGGAATTACTGATCGATAATGTAGAGAGGCCGAGGAGATTTTTATGGGCTCGACATAGAGATCACATTTCTCCCGGGTATTCAAAGACTGAGCAGAGTATCCTTATAAGAGACCTCTCCCCTATCCTCCTCATCTCCACCACTGCAGATTTCCTCCACAAAGGCCCCTTCCTTGGGCTATCGACGCCCACCCAACCTCTGAAGAATCCTTTACCAGGTGGGTTATTTTGTAATCACACTTTTGTGAGAATGCGTCATAAAATGTCACTTTTTCGTAGTTAAACTCCGCCACCCAGGCGGCGTGACCATCTTCGGATCTCAAGCGGTGAACTGCCGGTCTTTTAGACGATTCATCCGCTCTGATCCGTATCTTTCGACTCTTGATCCGTTTCATTGTCTCCGCCTGCCATTAGTTCCCATCTCATCTTCATAAAGAACGTGAAATGGAGCCACCATCGTTTCCACTTGAAGCTTGAGTTGGAAAAAAAGCAAGGGCGAGAAAGATACAAACGATTTTAAATTGTATTTTTGGAATTTGCACAACGTGAGGAACTTAAACTTTCTTAAATCACGAATTGTATATTATCAGCAAATGATTTCTTGAATGAAACACTATTGAGAAAATGAAAAATGATGAAACACTATCAACGTAAAATGTAGCGAGAAACAAATGCAAATACCAATATTGGTATAAAGGAAATTATCGGACATGAATTATCTTGACAGGCCATCCGAATAATTAAAATGATAGGACAAACAATTTTTCACTCACCTTCACCGTATTCCTCCATTTTTGAAGAAAGCAGTCCCCGTTGCCAGGCACTCGCTTGTTTATTCAACGATAGAAGCTTCGACAATTCACGAACCGTTCGTGAGCCGATCAGAAAGAGAGCGAAACGGATCTCCCGCCTTCCCGCAAAGAGTCATTAAAAAGGTTAGATTACAAAATAACCCCCCAGGGTCGGGCCCACACGTCAAGTTGGGAGAGGGTCACCAGTCTTGTCCCTCTTACCCCCATCCTCCAATGATAAAGACAGTCTATCGATATGTACAGGTTGAGGCAACATGACTTCCTTTCATCCATTTGGATGTATCCATAAAAAAAAGGAAGTTGTGTTGCCGCACCCTGTATTATTGAAATCATTTTTTTAATGTAGAGCCATTTTACACGCATGCTAACCGTCACATTCAGCATTCACAGCGTCATTCAAAACACATTGACAGCTCTTTTACTGCACAGTAATTACGCATTTAGAGGCCTAATGATGATATTCAGCACAATGAGGTTGCTTCTAGCACGTGGAATAAACCGAGGAATGCAAGAATTTCTCAACCAAATTTCAACTTAAAGTATGAAGCGGAATGCGACCGTCGGTTGTCAGAAGTTTCGATTTCGCGATAAAATATAAGTAAAATTTGTATTACACTACTAATGATCTAGACACAATGCAAGGTATCGCAATATAAACTTACTGAAGAGTTGAACATGTAGGTATATTAATTTTAATATTCGATAAAATTTCAATTATAGCCTACTGCATGTTCGGATGGCGATACTGAAGGCATAATCATATTCGGAATACCATTCGAGCACCTAGGCAGTCCCCAAGCTGCATCGCATGGCAGTTATACGTCGGCCCAATGTCATTTTGACGTCACCAATGTCGTTTTAACATCGGCTGACAATGCCGATATAAAAGTTACATATAAATGATACCTTTCTCCGATGTAAAATTGATATCGTCGATCGTATCTTAAAGTAATATTTGATAGATATCGTTTTCTAATGCAAAAATGATGTCAGCTGAGCTGACTAATAAAGGGCATAAAAATGATCATATTTTTTTGGTCGCTGGATTTTATAATTTTGAGTATTCACATTTTTTCTTCCGATGTCATGACGTCTCTGCAGAGAGAAAAAAGTCAAAAATTCGTGATTGGTCAGAACATCAGAAACCATTTGGAGGCCTACATATAAAATATGGTAAAATTGCCATGGGAATCAAGGATCCTAGGTAGCGTAGTGATCTGCACAGTGGTCCGGAAAACCAAAGGTCCGTGGTTCGATTCGTGGTCTAGGTGAATTTTTTCGTATTGCAATTAATGTGAACCTCCCATATTGGGTTATAACTTAAATAACTTCAACAGAAAACGAAATATTTTATTACAATGATACCGCTTAAAGTTACGCACCTTTCACTAAGGGAAGTTGCGTCAGGGTCAGAAGTAGGTATCTCATTACTATCATAAATGCTTATCATTACCAATTTTTTAACAAAGAGAGTTGGATCAGGGGTTAAGTGCAGGATTCTCAACGTGAACATTCTTAGATTGAAACTAACTCTTGACTTTTCTTTTTCTATCGCAGTTTTGTTGTACGACCGTCCCTGATTATAAATATTTTTAACATGTTCATCCAGGATACAGTTTAACTTAACTATCTTACTAATTAAATCATCCGAATATCATGTTAATGAATAGTCAGTCCATGGTAATATCAAACCTACGTCGGCCCAATATCATTTTTATGCCACAGTATAGGTAGTGGTGAAAGATATCTTTTTATCATCAAATTGATATCGGCCCAGTATCGTCAGCTAATGTCATTTTTATAATGGCAAATGTTATCACTTTTGACATTTGCCGATATCGGTAGCCAATATTGGATTGACCAATAAGTGACATTTGACAGTGTAAAAATGATATTGGGCCGATATATCATGATGCTGCTTGGGCAGTGAAGACGCAGCGACACACGGAAGATGAAGATGCGATATCCTATTAATGTTTCTCAGAGGAAAATAAAACGATTACATTCATAAAATTGGCATGTATTTTATGGAAAAGATATACCCAAGATCACATAATCTGGGGTACTACATCTTTCTTGACTTTCATTATTTATAAAATAAGGAACACGCCATAAGTCATTTGAATACTGACCTGTTAAATCAAGCCAGCGTCAAATGACAATGCGCTGGTTTCCATTGAGGTATACGACAGCAAACGTTGAAGTCGGCCATTGGGTGCCGGCAATGTTTATTATTGGTCACGCTCCCAAATTCACCACTGACGACAATTGTCAGCGGTTGTGTACATGAAAGACAGTCAATTGACACCGATAAAAGCGAATATAAACGATTACAAAAACATTCATTTTTTTCCAAAAATCGATAGAAGAATACGTGCGATGGAATGGATGTGCAATGGAGAGAGAGATATTTGTATTTGTGCGCGTTGCTAAGGGCCGAAGAAGGCGGCCGCCATCTTGGAGGCGTCGGTGGGAGGGGGGCGGGGGGAGAGGAGGGGCGCCGTGTCCACCACCAGCGCCGCCGCCGCCGCCATGGACGACGACGAAAGCAGCAGCGTCGCCGACTGACCGCTCGCCCCGGGCCACTTGCCCCCTCCGACTGCAAAGACACAACAAAACACGCGCGTCACCCGAAACAGAAGAAAAGCGCCTTCACTCCGCGGCGGTCAACTAGATATGAATTCCGGGAAGGTTCACATTTTTTTATTTTATTTAAAAAAAATATAACCACATACAGTAATGATGCCATATGTACTTGATATGTTGCCCATTTTGACTATAAAAAATATGAAAAATAGGACAGCGTTATTGATTTTTTAGATATGTCAAACTGCATTAGTCAGTATTATGAAATAAATTAATGGTAGATGGAATAGAAACACAAATGGTACAAAGGTATGTTTACAATAAACTTATTATTAGAACATAAATATATTATTTTTCTGATTTTTTTTATTTTTTCTAGTTTGCAAACTTGTTTGTTTTGTGTCAAATCCACGCAACTAAACATGCGCAAGTGGGTGCAAATGCAGCAAAGGGTGAACTCATAAGCAGCATTTTCATGAGCATTATATTTCATTGAGATGTTATTTTAATTACAACAGTTCCAGCCTTAGCAATGACTAAACTCCTGACATCGGCTCCATTCCTAAACGCACTGCGTGCAGCGTGACCGTGATTAAATACGGAAGAAGAAAAGGACACTCCATGCCGACTTTCTTAAGCGATTGAGATTTTGTTAGCATGTTTTTCAGAAGAGGAGACCGACAGCTGCAACGGCCACTTGCGCCATTTTGGATGGGCAGATTGTAGCAGGGATGTGCAGGAGTTTTCAGCGAAGGGTGGAAGTGAGTGGAATCAGGTGGCATCAGGTCGCACTCCGCGAACGAAACGTATGCACGTAATTGCATTGCATTGGAATCGAGTTTAGTGATATGTAAATAAGTGATAGGTATAATGTTAAAGATGTAAAAATGATATTGGGCCGATATCATGATGCTGCTTGGGTATAATACAATTTATCGTGTACTTTACTTCTCATGTTTTTGTTAAACTATCTCAAATCTCAAGCTATCTCAATCGAACACGATTTCGAAAGCGTTCCATCTCTTCTCTTCGTGTCCCAGGTCTGTTCAAATGCATAAACCCGTGAAGAAAAAAATTCACAATTTGAGCACCGCTGAAGCATTCATTTAAATACTCCTAATTTGGACCGAATGCAAACCTTCTAAATCCGTGAGTAGCGCTAGCAGTCAGCACGTATCTTTGTGCGGAAAAATATGGCTGACCTTGCTTCACGAAGAGTCTGCAAACATTAAAAAACAGTTGATGAATAAACAGTTTGTCATAGAGGGATGCCGTAAACGGAATCGTGCTTTTCGCGAGGATATATAGAAAGCTACTGAAGGAATGGGGAACATGCACTATTTTTTATAACTCTTTGAATGTGAAGTTTATTAGCTGAAATGTGCTTGGCGAAAATTTTGCTGAATAATTAAGCTGTGTTACAAAGATAATACTTTCTGAAAATTGTACCTTTTCGGCAGCTCAAAAACACGACGTCATCGCATGACGCCACGGCACGGTATCACTATGGGCGTTGTTTATATGTTTATGCGTGGAGGTAAGTTGTTTTATGAGTACTTGGCGATAACGTATGTATTTATCTCATTTGTTTAATGCAATAAACGTTTGTATTTCGAATTTTTATTTACGTAGTATGGATGGTAACGAGTAAATCGTCCATTACTTATATAATGCCTGTTTAGTGCCCAAGAATTTCTACTACGTCTACGCAATCGCTGGTTTTTTTAAGAAGAACGCCGCCATAAGGGAGTCAACCAAAGGAAATTGTCGGATTGTGCTTTTTTAAGTATTTTTTCAGTCATCGTCTCGTACGAGAAACGGCTAAAAACCTCTAAAAAATATATTCACTTCGTTTTATTTTAAAAATAAATGTCCATCTCCGTATCAATATGGAACCTATACCGTGCAGTGACGTCAGAAGGCATTTCAGGTCACGTGACTTTCGACAATTTTCGGGAACATTTTAATGTCATTTAATAATCTTTGTAGTGGGTGTAGAAAAATTTGGCTTATATATTTAAATTGGTGAGAAAATTTCGCATCAAGTACATCATTAATCTTCGAGAAACAATTTCATGCATATTCCCCATTGTAGGCTGTTCGTGAAGCAAGGTCATCCATATTTTTCCGCACAAAGATACGTGCTGTCTGCTAGCGCTACTCACAAATTTGGAAGCATTCGGTTAAAATTAGGAGCCGACAAATGAATGCTTCAATTGTGTTCAAATTTTTGAATTTTTTTTATTTCTTTACGGGTTTGTGCATTTGAACCAACCTGGGACATGAAGAGAAGACATGGAACAATTTCGAAATCGTCATCGATGAAGATAGCTTAAGATTTGAGATAGTTTAACGAAAAGCAGGGAATGAAATTCAAATTAAAATGGAGCATAATGTCTCATCATGTATCCGTGGGATGTTCATTGATGTCATTGCAATGATGCTAAAAAAAAGTGTGTCCAAAAGAGATCCCGTGAACAGAATTGTTCTTTTCGTGAAGATGTTGAAATGTGGGTACTGAAAAAGGTATTGCAGCTAATTCTTGAATCTAGATCGGCCAATTTCATTCGGAGAAACCATCCGGAAAAATTACACTTTTCGAGCCACTCCCAGATCAAATAGGTTTGCATTCGATAAAATTAAAAGTATTTAAATAAATGTTTCTGCGGGGTTCAAAAGGTGAAGATTTTATGGATTTACACAGTATTCCGAAGTGGACCGCTTTCCAAATTGTTGCGTTTTGAGACACAAGAAAGCGATAAGAAACTTAAATAAAGTCTAATAAGAGTAGCAAGATAAAAAAAATTGTGATATATTTATGCGTCAAATATACATTAGAAAGTGTGAAATTGCGCAACCTAGCGACGAGTGCCCGGTTTAAGTGGGATAAATCTCTATAACTAGGTTAAAATAAAAGAATTTACTGTAAAATGCATTGATACGTATCCGTAGGAAGTTCATTGACGCCACTGTAATGAAATTGGAGAACTGAGACAATCATAACATGCATAAAAGGCCAGAGAAATATTATTTTGCCGAAGAGGTGGTTGCTATCATTCCCAAAAACCCGAATCTGCCCTCATTGTCAGCAATAGACAGACATTCGTATGCCCCTCCCCTTCTAACCTCCATTGTATCTTCTGGACTGACAGTCTCTAAATAATATTATTATTTCTGTCAAGGGTCTAGGCAAAAATGATTTGTTTACTTTGGTTTAAATAATATTTATGGTTCCAACAGACATAGTTAGCTCTATAACACAAGTTTATTTTCGCCCCTTCATGAAAATGTTTAAACTTCTTAATACAATTTGTAATTATTATATTTCTCCATCCCGTTCAATTTCAGCTGGTATGTGATATAATAAGCGGTTAAGTTGGTGTAATGTAGAAAGTGTCCGGTAAACACAAAATGCTGCTGACGCGTGTCTGATGCGCTGCGTGGCAGCGCTGCAGTTGCCGCAAAGACGCTGCTGCAGCGCGTCTAGCACTCCTAAACTTCCCTCTTTTGAATGTCGGATGCGCTGCAAACGGGTGTCAGCAGCGTGGCACAAGCACGTCAGGAGCGCTGCACAAGCGTGTCACGATCGCTTCAAACACATGTCAGAATGGCTGAAAATGCAATCCTGTTGCGCCACTTATAGTGACCCACGTAGCACACTTCCAGGAAAATGTGCCTTGAAGGCGCCTCGGAGGCACCTAAATAAGGCACAGAAGGCACCTTTAATAGACACATTGAAGGCACCTCTAATAGGCACATTGAAGGCACCTTTTAGGCGCCTTTTAAGGACGTTGATCCGAAAAGTGCTCCTCCTTTTTGCACAAATTGCATTTGAAATTAATTACGATTAACGGCGAGAATGGCCATCACATGGCCATCACATCAATATAACGTTTAAAAATACCATAGTGACATGTCATTTTTGCAACAAACTGGTATTTTATTTAATTTCACAAGGAATAAAATGACACGAAAAAAAGGCATCAACCCACCGTATTTTTCGCTAAATCCACCAATTTATACGCTTATAGCAGACGAAATGCGTTAGTTGACTTCAAGGGGCGCTGCGGCCGCTCTAGCCAAAATGTATGGCGCATAATATAATATCAATACTAATGAGATATTAAAGAATATTCCAGAAAAATATTATAACATAACGTTTGATAGTATTATTCTGGTGTTATAAATTAGTAAATTCATTGAGTACATGAATTTATTTCACTAACGTAAATGCTGACTTGACTCCATCGTCGAGCTGATTAAAATTATCATAAAAAATAAATCCTTCGACTTTCCATCGTATTTCTTGTGATACTTATGACTTTCAATAGCTTAGGTAATTTTCTTTGTGAAGTACGGATCACTTAGCAGGCATATACTCGTACTTAAATTAATAAGATTCCTCAGACAACTTGACTCAAGCAGTCGCGAGCCAACCACCTTTTAGGCGTCTCTTTCACGCACCTCACCACTTAAAGGCACATTTTAGGTACTAGTAGGGCACTTGGAAAACGTGTGACAAGCATTAATATATACTTATTAATCCCATGGCTCCTAAAACATTCAATAGAAAATGTGCTCAAATGCATTAACTAATACAAAAACAATTATTTTAATATGCCTTGCATAGGTGCCTAACCTATCACCAAAATTGATATAAATATAGGTAAACCAATGAGGTTCTCACTTAATTAATAATTACTAGTTGTATCTCGTTTACTACAGATCCGTCTACCTAACAACCTGCACCTCCTATTTACTCTATCATCCTTTGATATACGACCTGACACACTTCCCATATACAGACAGTAGACTGAGAGGCCATATATGTACAGCTGCTGGTTGGCATTAAGTCGTTTGTGATTATTAACTTTACTAAAAGGTTGACACGGATAATTTGCGCCGTTAAAACATTTCCCTAATGACCATTTTGTGGTTAAAAATAAGCATGACCATTATAAATGATATTCTTTTAACTACTGGAGAGATAAATAAGAGTTTTCTCCATAATGCTGAGAACCTGTTTCCCGGCGAGTGCACTAATACTTTCTCTAAGTCCGATACCGTCTACGAGGGACTGAGAAAAAATATCCGCGGACCAATGTTCAATCGCTCTTAAGATCGTAAATCGCTTTTAAAATCACATTTCATATATACTTTCACTCAAATCTGTTCTCAGATCAGTTCAGGAACGCCTTATTCAAAAGACTACCTGCAGCGCTGTGGCAGCGCGTCCCCAACTTGCGGCTGCAGCGCTTCAAACACAAGCTGCGAATGCGCATTAGATGCGTTTCTCGACAATTCGATCTATGAGAGCGCTGCTGAGACGCTGCTGACGCGCTAAAGACTACCTGCAGCGCTGTGGCAGCGCGTCCGCAACTTGCGGCTGCAGCGCTTCAAACGCAAGCTGCGAATGCGCATTAGATGCGTTTCTCGACAATTCGATCTATGAGAGCGCTGCTGAGACGCTGCTGACGCGCTTCAGTTGACATGTGCTGCACTTGCAGCGCAAACATCCTTGTGAAGCGCTGCTGCAGCTCTGTGTGTTTACTGTGTGTATTTGGCAATGCATGATCGTAGTCCACAAACCCGGTGAATGCTTGAGGAGTGACTCTTTTTCATTGTCAATTTGCATTGCGTGGTGCAGTTAATTGGTGATGCCCCCGCCGTGGGGCCACCGCGTTCACTCGTTCGCCGCTCACCTTCCTCCTCGCCGCCCCCTTCTCCCACCACGGCCGCCTCCTCCCCCTCCTCCGGGAACTGGACCCTCCTCTTGGCCGCTGCCGCCGCCGTCCTCCTCCTCCTCCCCTCCTCCTCCTCCTCCTCCTCAGTGTCGGCAGGGACCACGGGGCCCAGGATGGACACCCCGCCCCCGACGGCAGCGCCGCTGGACGGCAGCGTCGTCCTCCTGCTGCTCGTGGCAGTGTGCGGAACCTCGTAGCGGATCACGGGCAACTGCGGATGGCCGCCATATTCATTTATTAATTCATTTATTTATTGACGGGCTGCAATGCCCTTTTTCAACAATTGATACATTTGAATTTACTCAACAATAACTACACAATAAGACTTGACTCAAAATAATGTTCTAACAGACTATATAACTCATACTAAATCTTCATAAAAATACCAACATAAGTAAGTATTACACTGGATGTGAACAAAAAGGTTGCCCTGCTGAAAAATTCCGAACAGATTTTCTACGGAACGTAAGGAATTCTACAGAATTTCTGTAGAAACATTTCCCTTTCTACGGAGTTCTACAGAAAAAATACTACGGAACAGAGGGACTTCTGTAGAAATTTGTGATGTCGCACTGTTTCTACGGAATTCTACGGAAACTTTTGTGAGGCTAAGTTCCAAATTCCGTACACTGCCCGAGAATTCCGTAGGAAGCCCGGGATGCCTCTACAGAATATCTTCCCGTCATACTGTGCATGCACAGTAGAACATTTATCTGAATATTATGCGTAAAAACGAGATGGCCCATAATAAATCTACATAAAATAGAAACAAAAATAACTCTCTATGGAGAGAGAGAGAAACTGAAAGGATAGTAAGGGTGAAAAGGAAGAAAATTACTTAACAGGTACTTAATTTAACAGCAGGGCAACATTGCAAGCCTATTTAACGGAGGGGATAATCACAGAGTGTGCGGGTCAATCAATGTTGCTTGGTAGTTCACTACATATAGTCTCGTCATTCTATTAATGGCACTGAGGCATAAGAGAAATTACTACTACAATATTTAACAATGAAGAGGTCCATTTTACGCGTATTGACAACTGGTGCATGAAAACATAAAGATTCAGGAAGAAGAGGGCAGTCAACACGATTGTTACAGAGCTGTAAGAATGACAAGTGTCTCTTGACTTCTCTCGTATGAAGTAGGGCAATTATATTAAGCAATCGAATAACATTATCATAAGAATGGTTTCCAAGTTTCCTGTCTACTAATTTAAGGAATTTGTGTTGAACTCTCTCAACAGAGTTTGGGTGAGTGGTTTTTATAGAAGGGGCTCCAAATTGTGGAGTTATACGTCCTAGCGGAGGACGGACGAGAGCACAAAAAATAATTTTAAGGGAATTTGGATTGCAGAAGTCCTTTGAGAAACGATAGACGAAGCCCAACATTGTGATGCTTTAATTGACCATGCACTCAACATGTACTATATCAAAAGAAAGTGAAGGAAAAAAATGATTCCCATTGTTTCCCATTGTGAAGTCCCATTGATCGTGTGTCATTTTTAACCTATAATTTTAGACACTTTCATTTGAGCCGCATGGATGAAATTTGGTACCTGGCTAGAAAAAGGTTGTAAATGTTGTTGAGTCTAAGCAAAATATGAAAAATATGATCTTTTACCCCAGAAATACGGTCCAACCTAAAATCCAAATTTTGCCTTATGGGCTTATAATGTTAAAACATTCGAAGTACAAAAAATACAGAGTTATTTGGCGAAACTTTCGACTAATAGGTTTTTGGGCACGAAGAACGGGTTGGAAGAACTTTTGAGATCGAAAATTATCTTTTTTTATCTTTACTTTTTATCTATACTTTTTAATCAAAAAACGAAGGTCACAGGGGTTACAAAAAATTAACCACCGCTACAAATCTGTCGAATCATCGATTTAAAAAGGTGCTAAGGTCGATTTTAAAGTCCCCAGATCCCTCTTTTCATCCCTTGACCTTCAAGGGTTACTCAGGGGTCAAAGGTCAAAGAGTGACAAAAATGAATTTATGCTAAAAACGTATCGAATGGTAGGTTTGAAAAGGTGCCAACGTCAATGGTATGGTCCCCAGATCCCTCTTTTCATCCCTTGGCCTTCAATGTTAACTCAGGGGTCAAAGGTCACGGTGATTACAAAGGGTAAAATGAGGCGACAAACCTGTCGAATCATAGATTTAAAAAGGTGCCAATGTAGATGTTAAGCTCATTAGATCCCTCTTTTCATCCGTTGACCTTCGAGGGTAACTCAGGGGTCAAAGGTCACTGGAGTGACAAATTTCTAATTGGGGCTACAACGAAGCATTTCTTTTAAAAGTGCACAATACGATGGTAAAGTCCCTCCAGGATATCTCTGACCTGGAACCGTTGGGCAGCGGTCAAAGTCCACCAGGTGTAGCGAATGAAACATTTACGGGCATCGAAGAAATAAAGAAAGAAATTACAACATGTGCAGAGTCCAGATATACGAATTAAGACTGGATCTAATCTGGAAGACGCATTCAACATGCTTTTATCGGGCGAATTCAATTGTGCCTGGCATGGAATAAGGGATGTCCTCACCATCGACATTGGCACCTTTTTAAACCTATGATTCGACACGTTTGTCGCCTCATTTCACCTTCTGTAACCACTGTGACCTTTGACCCCTGAGTTACCCTTGAAGGTCAGGGGATGAAAAGAGGGATCTGGGGACCTTACCATCGACATTGGCACCTTTTCAAACCTACCATTCGATACGTTTTTAGCATAAATTTATTTTTGTCACCCTTTGACCTTTGACCCCTGAGTAACCTTTAAAGGTCAAGGGATGAAAAAAGGGATCTGAAGACCTTACCATAGACCTTGGCACCTTTTTAAACCTATGATTCGACACGTTTGTAGCGGTGGTTCATTTTTTGGAACCCCTGTGGCCTTGACTGTGACCTTTCAGGGGTCACGGTTGCAATGTTCGACCTCAAAAGTTCTTCCATCGTGTTCTTCGTGCCCAAAAACCTGTTTGTTGAAAGTTTCGCCCAATAATTCAGTATTTTTGTACTTCGAATACTTTAACATTGTAAGCCCATAAGGCAAAATTTGGATATTAGGTTGGACCCTATTTCTGGGGTCAAAAGGTCATATTTTTAATATCTTGCTTAAACTCAACAACATTTACAGACTCTTTCTAGCCAGGTACCAAATTTCATCCATGTGGCTCGAATGAAAGTGTCTAAAATTACAGGTCAAAAATGACACACGATCAATGGAACACTCTGTATAAAGATGATAAAACAAAAACCGTCACGTGAGAGTGCAACGCTCGATAACTTAGAGAACCATAAGTTTCCCGGACATGAAACTTGGCAAGTAAGTCAATTTCGTCAATCTAGATTCTGTAAAATACCTACATTCAATTCACCATATAGTCCCGCGTTTGACTGTAAATACAAACTTGTTTAATTTTCTCATACCAATACACGTTAAAATCTGTTTTTCAGTACGTAGCGTTGTTTCATTGTCATCTTTTAAATTATCTTTTATTATCCTACAAACATACTATGTAAGCCACAACAAATAAAATACCATACAAAATCGTATTCTCATCATTAAATATAGTTTTGTGCTTCAAATTATGGATTATTAACGTTTCGTGGCTTTGAGAAACCACGACGACCGAGGGCATTGCTAATCTCACGAGAATTCATTGCGAAGAAAATCCTATAGTACAGTAGGCTGGAAGGTGCTGAGGAGTTAGCACCCCCCTGCTTATTCGTGAAGAAAGATGGGTCCTTGTCTTAGGCACGAACTGCACGGGGAAGGAAGGTCGATTCAAGGAGGTACTGGAGGCGGTATCGCAGCGCAATGGGGGCGTTCACTCGGAACCAGAATCGCAATTTCGGATACGAAATCGTTAGAAGGAAACGAAAAAAGAATTTTAGTGAAAAAATTGCCGATAGAAGAAACGAGTGGAAAGCTGCGTCAAACCAATCCTAGGATTGTTGACCAATGATGATGAGTGAAAAAATTAATCTTCTAACCACAGCCATTCATTCATAAATCAAAAATTAAAATTAGCAAAAGGTGACGCCCACCGAAAAAGCTGCTGTGATAACATTGACGTCATTTTCCTCCCGTCCTTGACTGCTCTTATGGGAAGGGAAGGGAGTGGAGGGGGGATTCTCGGAAGGTCTGCTCGCACAGATGCTGTCGCAACTGCTCCTATTGGCAGGGTCAAACTGTGTCCCCCCCATTACGAAAAGACAAAGTAGCTTCGCGGGCTCAGTTGTGATTGGACGAAGGCGATATACGTCAGAGGTTGCACCACGCCCACTTTTCCGAAAGGGTTAAAAACATCAGTTTTTCGCCGCTTATAACTCGAGAAATAATTGACGGATCAAAAAACGGAAAAATACGTTTCATTTTATTTTACGAACTATCAGATTCGGCCATTAAAAAAATATGGTAAACGACCCCATCCTCGCTCAGTACGAATGACGCTGTTGATACATAAGTAGATGGTAAATTAAGAGTGTAATAATGTAAATGATGGAATTCGCAGTAAAATTCGTCGAATAAGAACTGAAAATGGACAATCAGACAAACACGTGCCAAATGTTTTATTTTCACTGGAGTAAATTTGTACCAGCTGTTAGGATGAGGAATAACTCACAGTGGAATCAATGCATTTACCTATACTTAGCTAAAATAGGGTTATGAAGATTTCTTGTGCCTCTGCGATGAATTTTCGGGCACGGTACTATCGATAGGTAGCAGCAGTAGTTGTTATTAAGGGGGGGGAGGGGCGGGGCGAACGAAACCTAGAAGCATTTCGTAATTCAGGATACATTCCGACTACAACTCGGCCATCAAATAGGATCACGGGGGTCGATAAACTTATTGCCTTGTTCGATCGTGTGCCGCTGACTGAGGGGCGGCTGGACATTGTTGCGTTCATTGTTAAACGCTTAAATCCGCACGCCGGAGGTCACGGAACAGGACTTGGTGCAACTGGTGCGAATAATGAAATAATGGTGGTGCTCACCCTGCCGCCGGCCGACGAGTCTTGGTGCAGCGCCGTACCGCGCCCCGCCTTGTACTCCTGGTACTGCGACACCACACACAGCAAGCAGTATACCTGGAAAAGTGTACAATCCTTCACTTAAAGGAAGTTCCACTCCGCCATTCAAACTTCCGTTAAAGAGGGCTATGTTGCTTAATGAATAAATACCGATCCAGAAAAACACATATATGGAAAATCATCTATATGGCGATAACGCATACACAATAATTGTATGAGTATGCTATTATAATGCGTGTTGTAGTTGCATAGTATTATTTACAAGCTCTTTTATCTCATTTTGACTTCGGAACATGACTGACGTGTTGTTGCCACGTTCAATTTACAAAGTGAGGATGCATGCTCAATCCCGCTAATACGTATTCTAAAATTGGTTAAATATTTTCTAACTTAGTTTTAAACTATTCCCTTGCAAATACAACTCTTTGTTTTGAATTTTATTAATATTCATATTTTTGAAAATTGTTTGGCTACAATGACGCTGACGACAATGACACCATTTGGAAGCATTGGTATTGTTTACACCATGTCAATAACTAATGAAATATTTAAATTACATAAAAAATATAAGAAGGACCTTGGTAAGGTATATTTCAAAAATTAAGTCGGTAAATAAGCTTGTAAGCACGTTCCGTCACAAGTACCGTTGCCACTGATAACAACATACTGTAGCGCCACTTTCATGTAACTAAGGCTTTTCTGCTTTTTTTTCTAGTAAACATTTATTAATATCAAATAAACAAGTATGGTAAGGCGAGCACTTTTTCACGGTGCTAAATTCTATATAAAATTGCGCATCATATATTAGTTTTTCGACAAAATGACATTTATCTCTACATTATTAATCTGCTAATTTTACTAAAAGAGCCATGCGCTGCCGTATAACCACGTATAAAATATCTGATTTGCAACTTCTTTTTTCTTCAAATATATTAGGGAAAGGCCTCATTATTTTATTGCCAATCGATAGAAGGACCAAAAAATGATGTTTCCTGAAATTTTCACAAAAATGACATCTACTTCATAATTCGGTGGAGCCACCTTAAGTGCAGTAAATTGATGCAGCAGCGAATTCCAGTAGCGGTTGGCAACATTTTGTAAGAGCTAGTAACTTGAGTCGATATTGCTGAATGAAGACTATTTGATGAAGATGCTAGCCATCCTATAGATGTACGCCGCTTGAATCCATTTCTTCGGACGTCGGTTTCGCAGTCGGCGTTGCAGTCGGCGTCTTCAGGTCATAAGTGTTCGATGCTTCATTTCCTGTCCATCTTATGCACCTCCCTTGTTCAAAACCCGGTGCATTCTTATTGTTCGAAGATATTTTATGTGAAGCGGGGTGCGACCTGAATAATCGGAGTAGTATTTTCCTTATGATTACACGTTTCCAAGTACGTGAAAGCGGTTCTCTCTATTGAAAGTCATAAGTTTTTTCGTGAATTTCAATCGCTTCTCGGACGAGTCGTGGCAAACACCGGTCTTCTCTCGCGATTATTTCCGCCTCCTTGAAATTTACGTCTTGAGTTGGACAAGATCCAGCGATGGTGATAGTTCTTCGTCGCTCTCTTGTGTTCCTGCCACATTTCCACGCTCCAGATGTGCCCAATGTCGGATGATATTCCGCAGCTGCACTTCACCTCTTAGTAAACTCCGCTCTGGGCGTCCGGTCATTCGCTTTGCAGACAAGGTCAGCTGTCTCGGTGACGCAGCTGAACCTAGTCGCTGCATCGCGTTCGGCGAGAGTCCTGGCTATCTTTTCCCGCTGTCCCCGCGACGTCAGGGATCGTGGTGAAGGCGACAGGTTTCTCGCTGTCTCCTGTTGGCATGTTGACATTCTTTTTGAAGCCTGGTTCACACGGTGCGTTTTTCCCGGATGGATTTCTTGCGTGGAGTGCTCGCTTGCTGGAAACGCTGACTGCTGTCCGGCTGCCCTGACCAAACTAGCTTGCTTGATTTCGAGGTTAGGTCCGGTGCTATTTTGCTTGCGCGTTTTGCTGATGGCTATTGTTGCCAGCCAATCATCGTTCAGCTCTGAATCACGTGATCAAAATAAAGGTTCGTCCTGGTGCTGATTAGCATCTCATGGTCGATATTGTGTTTAAAAATGAGAGCAAATCTATAGACTAGGGATCAAGTTGCGGTGCTTATCGAAGCATATAGAGACGAAACTTGTTTATATGCAGTTCGTGATCGGAACTATCGCAATAAACATCTTCGTGCTAAGGCTCTAAGAAGAGTGAGCAAGGAGGATAGCTGCTGCTACGTGTGAACCGTCAGCGAAGCCAGCTTAGCGGCCACCTTCGTCGCCCGCTTGGTATAGCACGTGCACGAAATCCAGCAAGCTAGGAACTCAAGGAAAAACGCACCGTGTGAACTGGACATAAGGGATGTTTAAATCATGCTTCTGTTCTTCTTGGCGAGCGGTCTTGCATATCTTCTCCCAATGGAAGCGGTTTCCCTGCTAGTGCCCTAAAAAGGTGCCGCTTCTTGTTGGCCAAAGAGTCTCTGTCGGAGATTGAGAAAGCTCGGAGAAAGAGGGTGCTGATAATGAATGCCTTCTGTTGTAGGTGGTGGTGGTGTGAAGACGACGTATGCAGATACCGGTCGGTGCGTGTATTCTTCGAGAAAACTGCGTGGCCTTGTTTGCCCGCTGTTCTTTCTTTCCAACAGCACATCCGAGAAGGGAATGCCGCTTGATTTCTTCCATTCCATGGTGAAATTGATGGATTCGTTAAAATGATTTTTCGAGGAGGCAAACATAATTACGGGAACCGATTGAAATTCACAAAAAACTTGTGACTTTTAATAGAGAGGACCGCTTTCCAATTCTTGGAAACGTGTAATCACAAGGAAAATACTACTCTGATTATTCAGGCCGCACCCCGCTTCACATAAAATATCTTCGAACAATAAGAATGCACCGGGTTTGAACAAGGGAGGTGCATAAGACGGACAGAAAATGAATTGATTACTACAACGCCTGCGAAGCCGTTTTCGAAGAAACATGGATCTACGCGGCATTCATCCCGGAAGGCTAGCATCTTCAACACCTAGGCACCGCTGAAGCCTACATAAGGAATAAAGCTACTTGATAGATCATTTTCCAAGCAAGCTAAGCAAATTTGCCAGTCTTACTAATGGCCTTATTAGAACAATTGACTGGAATTGAAAATTTCTCCAACAAACTTTCAAGAGCCTTCAAAAGAGAATGGGAACCAACCGCACAACTCTCAAAGAGGTTCAAGAGGCGATTTTTTGGATAAACCTTCGGAAAACCACTTGAGAAACATGAGAATATCCTTCTTGTTCCACGACCTAAATCTGGGAAATTCTCAAAAATCTGGCGTCATCAGTCTCAAGCGAATGAAGAGCGACTCTGAGCCCAGCAGCGATGAGAACATTGGTGCTGGAATGGACCTCTGCGATTCCATGAAAGCTTCGGCAAAGGCGCAAGAGGGAACAACTGGGCCAGAGACTGGCGCTCCAGTCAGGACCCACCTGACATGTCCCCTGGACAATTGTATCTTTACTCGGGCGACGCCGCCACAGCCGCGCCCTATAGGCGCCAGTATTGATCGCCGCAGGCGCCGGCGTCCTTGCCCTCTAAAGAGATATTCCCCCACGGAAAAGCGGTTGCGCCTCGGAACATGTGCCTGTGTTTCGTTTAATTCGCTTCAGCCACATTAAAGTAATTGCATATTTTGTAAATCGCATGAAAGATGTTGAATTACTCTAAATTGCTCTCTCACATCTGCATATGCAAAAAACTTTTCTAAAAAAACTGGACTGCATCTGTTTCAATTTCTCCCTTCGTTGTAATCTATCCCTTTCTACAATTGTGCGCGGAAGAGTCAGTTTCCTGCGTTGGTCGTAGCAGCAACAGGTTCAGAATTCCTTATAATGAATATTCTGGTTAGCTTCACAATGTTGACCATTCGTGTCAACAGCTGAAAACCACCGTCTGAACTAGTAACACTTTTTTTTCTTCGCAAGGAAGTTATAAATCCTCCCCAAAGGCTATAAACATGGAGGCTCATAAGAAACAGCAAGCAAACGGTGAATTCATTGTCTGTTATTCCAGTGGCGAACACTGCCTTGTTCGCACAAACAAGCGATTTCCAGAAAAGGCAGAGACCTCTTAAACTTGTGTCACAGTGCACAATCGCCAAACAATGTCATAACCTCATGCAGTACCTACTCTCCTTCTTAGCGTGCAATCTAACCGTGTCCTCGGCGATGCTCTGGATGAAGGAGTTATGGAAACTGCCTGCATCTCCGAACACATCTCCCATCTTCTCTCCATCGACTGATTCTGGGTCCAAGATTTGAACTTCCACGCGCTTTTCTTCCAAGAGTGTCATCTCCATTTTTTTCGAATCTTGTCATTGTTCATACACATCTCATTTTTACAGGCACCGATTCAACGTTCCTCCTTTGCAGGTTTACAGGGCATTGGCATCTCCTATGTTATTTAAGGTAGAACCTGCGCTACGAAGTGCTACTTACAAAAGACGAATATGGTATGCCGGAAGAACATACATTTGCTCAAAATGTTGTTAATAATAATTTAAAACGATTTTCAACTATTCAACATGGCCATACGAAACATGAGTCATCCTCCAACTGATGTAATTTGGTGATATGAAGAAAGGCTTTTATATTGACGTCATGTGTCAGAGGCACTTTAAAAACTTTCTCAGGAGCAACAATAAAATTTCATAATAATTAAATAAGATATGAAATAAAATAACAGACCTAAAAATCGCTTTTGATCTTTTCATATAAACTTAATTAAAACAAATGTTCTAGACAGGTTTGCTGACGACGAACTGGACAACACCGTAAAGAACGCGTAAATATTGACATAGAAACCAGTTTTTCACACCGGTTGGACACCCTCGATCTCCTGCGCTACCTAAATGAGATTCGTTGCCTTCTGCTATTAGTTTTCATGCATTTAACTTCAGTTTTACAATACGGTATTTTGTATTGTAATTACAAATTGTACTTGCTCTATTACTTTATAATGCAATAATTTTCATAACTGAGCTCTCATGGGCAGTGCAATTTGCCTTTTTGAATCGCTAATTCTATTGGAGGGCTAGAGTAATGGCTTCATAACTTCGTATTAAAGGCAAATTTATGTCTAACTAATGTAAGACTAATAGTTTCTAAAATCTAAAAGGGACTGAATATAGCTGAAATTATTTTTCAAATCAACTCTTCGAGTGCATCTATTGATGGATGTCGAATCATGGAAGTTAATGTTTTGGCTAAGCAGATTATTTGTACCGCGTGCTATCGTTAATTGTTATAACAAAAGAACTTCTCATCGCACTGGAATGTAATTGGGGTATAAAATGTAGAGAGTACGGAGTTGTAAATACTGTCTTGACATCCAAATCTCAAGCCAACCCGAAGAGGAATAAGTAGTATTTCGATATTAATTTGAAAGTTGCTATTTCTTAATGGCAGCTTTAAAATTATTATCGCCTTAGTCTTATATTATTTTAGCCAAGTAACTAAAAAAATTCTATTAATGAAAAGAGGAAGGAATCATGTAGATCTCCTTTAGCTGTGTATACTATATGGTGGGTGTAACGTTACCATCAGCTTTATATGGATAACGGCTGTAGTGAGTGGGAGATGGGAGGGGGTTTGAAAACTCCCTCTACAATTTCAGGCAGAGGGTAAAATGCATGAAAAGTAGAAGAAGGAAGTAGCATAGAGGTGAGATTATTTGGTGTGCATGACAGATAATAAAAACGTAGTAAAGATCAATTATTATTTTGGTACTGAAAAATAAACATTGTTTTTCAAGAGGATATGGTCTTTAGATCCCAAACAGTAAATCCCTCCTCAATGTTAGCCGTAGCTACGGGCTTGGTAAAAGATACCTGATGCTACTACTTAGGGCTTCATGGGTATATACAATATTGTTCGTATTTTGTAAGTGTTTATATGGTTTGACCCGTATCAGAAAATTGTAAGTGTTATGAACTATCAACTAAGTTAACTGCTAATAATCTGCCATGATGATTGGGATCTCGCGAAACAGATATACGGCTAAACAACTCTCTTTTGGAGGAACTTTAACTAACATATCATAATTTTCATGAGAACTATTAAGTTTTCCCTCGAGAAACTATTTTATTCTCATAGAGATTGCTTGTGTAGTTGATCAATGAGCAGGTTTGGGAAATTGTATTACCAAACATATTAGTGCCTATTAACAGAATGCATCGAGTCTAGCTCAAATTGCAACAACGATATTATTGAGTTATATTCTAAATTTTACTTATTTGATGAAATATATTATGAGGGTGATAATAAATACGTATTCAAAACAAAATATTATTTATTACAAGGGGAAAACTATGACTTTATACAGGGAAACATACATTAATTAAATAAGTTTGGCAATTTTCCACAAACAAATCTTTACTTCGACCGGTTTCGATGTGATACATCATCATCGGGTATCACATCGAAACCGGTCGAAGTAAAGATTTGTTTGTGGAAAATTGCCAAACTTATTTAATTATGTTATTCCACCATATAACGCCTGAAACGTCTCTTTTTAAACATACATTAAAATAATGTAAGTATTCTTTTGAAGAGCATATAGACCATCGTGAGTGGCAATAAAGAGCGACTTTATCGCGTAAACAGTGTTATACCTATTATTTTCAGGGATCTATGATATTCCCCGTATGGAGACTGCCAAGTGTAAACATTTTTAGCGCACTTAGGTATTCTTCAAGGTACCAAGTACTAACCAGGAGTACAGTACAGATGGTACTGATCAATGACACTCTTCGTAGCATAAATCGTCTGCAATCGTGACGTAAGGAATAAATGACGGTGGTACTGGGCCAGTTTGTTTTGAATACTCCCCTAACATCGTTGCCAGACCTCTGTCACTATAGGTGGCCAAGGAACGGAAGTCAGACTCAAACATTTTTTTTTTCAATCATAAATATTATCCTTAAATGGCTGATGAGGCAACCCGGAAAAAATATTAACCGTTGATTATTCAGTCACAATATACTAGTTTTTGAGATGGTGTTGTCGGGAGAAATTTCGAGAAATAAAATTTTTAAGGGAGGGACGTCACCATTCTTCCATAAGAGCAATGTAATTTGAGGCTGTAAATGACGATTTTCAAATCCCGTAATCAGCGTTAAATGGTCGATGACCCCAAATATTTTTCCATGGATTGACGAAGATTTAGTTTTTTTTTACAATTTTTAGATATAAGATTTTTCTAAAATTTATCAGAATATCAAGGCATGTTATCGGAGGTATTTGTAGTAGAGGTTCTACCTTAAATGCCACATCCTCCCTCTTCATTTCGCTTTATTTGACTTTACATGATTATATGTTCCCCCAACAGTTCTGGTACGCAACACACGCTCTGTACGCATGGTGTAATCATGTGGCAAGCACGAATAATCGAGGAGGCTTTGAACTCGCAAAATGCGAGAAACCACGTGGCTTCTCGAAAAGTTAACATGTCATCTGAATCTCCGCGAGCCAACTTTTTTTCACTTTCTTGCAATCTCTCCTTGCTCTGCTCTCTTCCGGGATTTCACCAGCTCCAGCGCCTCTACCGGACACATCTTGCCTTTCTTGTGGTTTCGTCTGCACAAATCTATTACTTCTGATAACAAATAATTGCCTTTGTAGATTTCCATAGATTTATTAAAACCGACCTAGGTTTCGACTTACACACTCATTATCCAGGCCTTGATAATGACCCTGATAATGACTACTGTGTAACTCGAAACCTAGGTCAATTTTAATAAAAGTCTGTGGAATTTTACAAATTGAATTCATTTACGTTATCAATATGTGGTTCCACGAAGTCAAGCCCAGCAATTTGTTATATAATTAATTACCTTTTGATTGAAGTGCTACGTACTACTGAACCCATTCTTTTTTTAACGTTCACTGACTTCGATATAGTGGAAAGGACTTGAATGTTTTAGCAGATTATCAGATCTACGTATCAGTCATTGTGTAACTGCTACAGAATCTCCTACTCTGCCTCTCACGGTAGAATTTAGCCCTCTCATCATCGATTTCAGAGGGACTTTCTTGCTGATATTCAGTCCTATCCTCATTGAACATTTCCCTTCAGAACATAGGTATTAGTTGATTTTAACCCCGCTGACACACGTGTGTGGGCTCGATGCAATCCTTTCTTTGTCACAGGAGACATTAAGGGACAAGGAGGTATGGAAGGGTACATCGTCATAGCAACGCGAGATCCTAGGGTGCGTGAAACTGGAGAACGCTAAGGAGGACGCCCTGGGAGTGGGCGGCATTGGAGAGGGGAGCAGGGGACTTAGTAGGGGTCATAATCGCATCCTGAAGGAAGAATGGGGAAAAGATACGCCGCACTGGCATTATAACGTAAGGGCAATGCTCATCAAGGGCTGTTTCAACAAGAAAACTTCAAATTTGTTCATAAAATTATTGTTTTTAAACCATATCTCGGAATTTAAAAAATTATATATAAATACCGATATGTCGCCGATATATCGGTTTCGCGATATAATTAGGAAATCTCGGGATATCGACATATCGGGACATCGGATATCGACTTATTATATAATAATTTAAGGCGAAAGAGCATATAATTTTAGATAATAGAGGTTCTTATCAATTTTTTGATACGGCCCATATGAGCCGAAATATAACCATTTTTCCTTGGTCGAAGAACGGTGAAATTTTTTTAAAATTCCGAATTATGGTTAAAAAACAATAATTTTATAAGCAAATTTGAACTTTTGTAGTTGAATTCGAGATTTCAGTGATGAAATCGCACCATGGCGATTCCATTCCCTATATCCAAATTTTATGATAAAAAAGTTAATATTTAATAACAATAACAAATTAGATAATTTAAAATATATAATTAATGATTGAGGAAGTGTAATATTTTTTAAGGAAGAGACCGTTTGTAGCACTTCAATCCGATCAACCATTACCGAGAAATTTCGCTAAATAGAAACATTATTAGGGGTGACAGAAAAAAACACCGGGATCAGGATATCGTCATATCGGAATATCGTCATGTCGGAATATCGTCATATCGGAATATCGTCATATCGGATATCGACATATCGTGATATCGCGTTTCGAAATATCGACTCCCGATATCAAGTGCATATGAAGAATCGTCGACGATATGCCGTGGTATCGCACAGCCCTAGGTAGAAGCAAAACTCAATGATAGTGTATACATAGATACCAGCCATTCGGAGGAATAAATTGAAGAAGCACACGAGCAACTGGAAGAAGCCCTCAGCACAGTCATAGGAAAACGCAAATGTCAATGGGAAATCGACAAGCTAGCTGCGGACGGAAGCAGCTTCGGATAATTCGGAGACTGAGGGAACGGAAATGGGTGAAGTGCAACTTGGAGACAGAACTACGAACGGGCAACGGTGCGAAAGTGCTATGGCAGTCAACTGCTTACAACTATTAAGCCCCACTCGCATGTGTAAATAGCAACTGCGATGCGAGTTCAGGTCGGACACATGTCGAACACTATCGATCCTAGTTCGAGCTATTAAGCAGCGTTTACACGTAGCAGTTGACTGCTATGACAGTCTCGAGATGCGCGATGTATCTATATCGCTACTGCTATGATGCGTCTGCACCTACTTCTATGCAGCTTGAAGCCGCTATTTACGCGTTGTCATAGCAAATAAAAAGAGTTTTATTTCAATAGTGATTGTTGCTTAAATTTTCCTGAAATTTTTCAAGCAATAAATTCCATTGACGATTATCATTTGTCCCAATTCTTTAAATATTAGAATCTTTCCTTCGGGGAGGGATATCCTTGTTATTATATCCAAATTCCCGGTATCAAGAGTCGTGTATTTCTTTCCGTTGGCGATTGTTGCGATTGTGTTGGATACACTTCCGCTGGAAAGTAGACGGGCTTCAACTTTGCTAATAGCTCGAACGTGGATCGATAGTGTTCGACATGTGTCCAGTATCGACCTGAACTCGCATCGGAGTTGCTATTTACACATGCGAGTAGGGCTTGACAGTTGTTAGCAGTTGACTGTCATAGCAGTCAACTGCTACGTGTAAACGCGCCTTTAGCAAAGTTGAAGCCCGTCTACTTTCCAGCGGAAATGTATCCAAAACAATCGCAACAATCGTCAACGTAAAGAAATACACGACGGAATTTGGATATGATAACAAGGATATCCCTCCCCAAAGAGGAGATTCTACTCTTTAAAGAATGGGAACAAAAGATAATCGTCAATGGACTTATTTGCTTTATGAATTTAATGAAAATTTAAGCATCAATCACTATTGCAATAAAACGCTTTTTATTTGCTATGACAACGCCTAAATAGCGGCTTGCATATAAGTTGATGCAGACTCATTATAGCAGTAGCAATATAGATATATCGCGCATCTCGCGACTGTCAGTAGCAGTCAACTGCTACGCTGCTGGAAAGTGCGAATATCGACAGGGACTTCGATCGAGAGTTAACGGAGAGTCAACTTCGATACAAGAATGCAAAAAGAACGGATTAGGAACCATGATGGCACCAAAAGCCACAAAAGAGATGTGGGGGAAAGCGGGGGAAAATTCACGGGAGTCGTTGATGATGAACAGGAAAAGAAATCAGCGGAGTGTGGAATGGACTGAAGATCCCGGAAGTAGTAGACGTAGTAGCTGGTGAGTTGTCCAGAAGACACCATGGACATCGGACCTAATGATAGCCCTCGCAGAAGAAAAAAGAAAACATAAAAGAACGCTATGGATGAAACCGAAGAAGCTACTACAAGACGTTAAGGAATCAAGCCATTAGAGAATCAAAGAAGGCCTAAGGGGAAATGGATCGATAGCATAATGCGAAGACTTTAATGAAGAAATGATGGAGGGAAACGCAAAAACAGTCAACTCAAGGGACACTTCAGAGACGAAAATATACGATGCGGAAACATTAGAGCTTCGGTATCACTGACTGTCTCCTTCTTCATTCGTAAGCGAATGGGCCTACAGTATCGTGGTGAAGACGGTCTCGGATTTTGCCAAATGATAACTTTTTCTAAATTTCATCCAGTTCATCTGCAGGGGAGCGAAGGCAGAAAGGAAAATGGAGCCATCGAAAAACGAGCCGTCGCTGTGCGATTGTTTATATAACGAATGTCCTGAACTCCCGTCGCAGCCTGTCTTCCCTAAAAGCTCGAATTCCATGTCATTCCCTGTTAAGAAAGTCATCCAATCAATGAAAAGTTTACATTAAATTGGATTTAACTTATACTTAATTATGGTGACTAATGGCAGCTTACCCGAAGAAACTTCTGGAAGGGCCGCTATCACGTGTTCTTGCATCCGAGCAATGCGTTGGCTGGTGTGATCCATTAAATCCTGAAGCTTTACCTCAGCTGAGGTGTCTGTTACTATCACTTCTTTAGGGTAGGAGTATGTCTTGGCCTCTAGTGCACCTTAAGATACGATGGATACAGATCCGCATTTCGCTGCGGACACTTAGATTTTAAAAAATTTATGGGATTTATTTTTATATTCATTTGGGATTTTGAAGTTTACACAGATGAAAGGATACAATTCTTATGACATGTGGTTTACACCAAAATGACTTTCCATGTTTGCTAAGGCCCCCTATTAGTATAGCAAACTTTTAGCGTCGGGTGGCGCGCTGTGAAATCAAACCAAACGTACCCTATGTTTGAAATATCATATTGCAAGGAATTAATCGACTAGGACCTTTAAATGAGGCTCAAATGATAGTCTGGTCTTATAAGAATGTAATTCTGTGAAATAACTGTAAAAGTTATCACTTTGAAAAAATCTATTTTTTCCCATTATTTTCGATTTCATCCCACTGTGCAGCCGGGGGCGTCACCAAACATATGCACTAATTTATATCAACCCCACCTACGTGAGGAGTGTTTCCTATGAATATGACGTGGGGCACACTTTGGGAGTTCTACTCTTCATCCTTCTTGCAAATGAATCATTTGAGTAGTAGTACAAACGTGCACTATACGTATTAGTAATTCATGCCGGTAAACTTAAACATTAGTGATTAAAAGAACGTTTCAAGAAATAAAAATCCAAGATCTTAATTTCCCCTCTGTTTCTTTAATCAATCCTTATTAATATCGCTCAATTGTGTCGCTCATTATTTTGCTTAGTTTCCGTGTCATCACGATTGGTATATCCGTTAATTTTATTGCAAACGATTTGGAAAAATCTTGGCTTTATCCACGCTATTTTAACAATTTCACCGTTTATTTACTTCAAGTATTCTGCTGTAGACGTGACGTCCCTTTTAATTGCCCAATACAATACGGAAATGTTTTTGACTTCTCCTCCAACAATTCTACGAAAGACAGTAATATAGACGATGTAATATATCGCGGATAATAACATAGGCATATACTGTTATCGGCGAGTCAGGAAAAGGCGCCCGCCCCTTAACTAACTCAGCCTCCATCTTCCCATCCATGCATCAATTTCTGCCCCAAACTATCACCGAGTTGTTTACTTGTGTTATTTGGATGAAAAAAGCTGAAAATATATAATTGTTGGAGTTCATGTGTCTGGCTAGAACCATTGCATAAAGGAATTGAGAACTGTTTTGACACCAACCATATCTCCCGAACCCCTCAAAAACACAAAGCAATTCTTTTTTGACCAAAAGTTACAGCATTAACAATTTATAAACTAATGATTTTATTATTTTTAAACCCAGTCCCACATGGACATTTTTTGGGTCCGGAAAACCATTGCTTTCCAAATTCCTCACGTTCAAGTGAACTTTTTACAGCGAGGCGTGCTTACATTTCAAATTCCTTTATATATTCATGCACCGTGTACAAAAGAGCGCTACGGTGAAAAATAATCGGCCCGTTTTTTAAATTCTTTCTGGGTGTAATTTTAGAATAAACTTGTAAAGGAAATTGATTTTGGAAGTTAAATTTACAGTAAGAAAAAGCTCTTATTCTTGCATAGAGTCCATTTCAATGTACTCTAGTATCACGAACACTGCATAATCTTTCCAATTACCGCTTTTTAATGTGTATGTAACGTAAAGACAGTCTGCTGCAGCTTGTAGAAAAATATTGTAGAAAGACGTTTTTCAGGCGTTCACGCAATTCCTGTCTGCATATATTTCAGGGATTTTTCCCGAGAGAGAGACAGAGCTTTCTCCCCAAGAGGGTTGGCACCGATTTTCGTTATAATCTGTGAGACTGTAACTCAACGCCCATTATAGCTGATTCAAAATGGAATGTCACACCACCTTGGTGGCATTGGACATTGGACAACATAAATCAGCTCAGCCTAGGTCTCATGAAATATTTGTCGTTTAAAATGAATTTTTTGCGGCAAGCAAAAGATTTCCTTAAAAGGAGATAAGGGATGAAGTCAAGGATTTAATATTGGGGGGAAGGTGTTTTTGTAAGAGACTCTGCCGACTGATTGAGACACAAACGTCATCATATTGCACAGTGTCATAAGAAATAATTCAAGGACCATTTTTATAAACAATGTGGTTAATGAGCAGTGACATGAGGAACACTTACGTTGATGGAGAGAAGGAAGAAGTCTACGGTGAATACGATGGACGTCAGAGGATTGAAGCTCATCTAAAGAGATGGAAAGAGATGTAAATATGAATATGTTAGCCAGAAAAAGCTACGAATTCTAAGACTACAATTCAAAGTTGCAAGGATTCTATTTCAGAAGGTGTTAGGTATATAACCTCAACGGTGTTAGAAGAACTTAGAAGAAACTCGAAATTGAGTTCAATGTGCTTTTAAAATTTTTGGCTGACATAGGAATTCGTAAAATTTTGTAATTAGCGTTAGATTTGGATTTGATAATTTTAATGCACATCTGGTGTTGGCACAGACCCTCATAACTTCATTAACTTGATGTTTACTGTGGAGATGTAGATATGCAATCGTAGAGAGTACCTACACCAATATTCTGCACATAGCATTTGCTTCGTGGTGGCCTAGTGGATATAGCGCTGACCTTACCGACCAGTGAATTTCACACAAGCCAATGGCTTAGTGCGGAATGAGCTGGACCCTCACCAAAATCAAAAACCAACCGTCGGGTTCAGAATTCATTCTTTTAAGCTGGAATACGGCAGAATTGCAGAAAAAAGAAAATATAAGTGCAAACAAATAAGAAAAAAACATTTGAAAAATATTAAGACATAAGATACTAAGAAGATACCTGTATGCTTTTCATGATAAACATTTGTGCAACATCGGGAGCATACGCAGCGCAGTCACGTAAAACAATGCGTTGCATGCTTATGTTGCATTGCACGAAAGTGTGGCCCAGGTAAGTGGAAGGACGCGAGCGAAGGTGAGTTACAAGAGACGGAGGTGTTGGCGACGAAGGCCAGAGCGGCATTATTACGAGCGAACGTGGTCAGATGTCGTAGTCATTGAAAATAAGAAAATGCAGAATGAATTCACGGCATCTGATTAAGATAAAACATGATAAAAAAGCAATCCTTGTGCGGGTGAAATAAAAAGGTAGGTGGTTTCAATTCAAAGAAGACATTGGAAGGAATGATGGAGAGATTGTGGTCTTGAAGAGGAGAGGGTATACTGTTTGAACTGGGAAGAGAAGGCATTACCCTGGCCGATCCTTAGTCGTGGTTCGGAGAGAGGGTTGAATCAGAGGGTTTTCGCCTCCTGCCGGCTCACTCACTTCATTTGCTCCGGCTTAGTTCCTCAGTTTCCTACAGTTGCGCAGGCTTTCTGCTCGTCATCGATTTGTCATCAGGCCAGAATTAAAAATAGCTTAAGCTCATCGGCGAGAAATTGCCTCTTCGAAGAAGTAATGTCCTTTTCCCTTAAACTGAGCTCCCCTGCATCGATATGGCCTTGGCTTTCAAGACTGTCTTCTGAAGGATCAGCATTTTAGACGGAAGCTGTGGAGGATGGTCCTGGCGAATTAGTTGAGGGGGAAGGGCCGGTTTCTCCCAGGACATCTGGGAAGGGGAGGGGAGTCAGTCCCTAGGTGTACTCACCGATTCCAGGACCATTAGGTAGAGGATGTGGCTGAGGTCCACGGCGGAGGTGACCACGACGACCAGTATCCATGGAAGGAGCAGGAGCCGATTATCCTGCGAAATGAAGAGTGAGTTAGCCTCCTACACAGGTCTAAAATCTAAAAAGATACGGCATCTTAAAGTGACAAATAAAATTCTCCAATGGCCGTAAAATTGGCAACCCTCGTCAGGGACAAATTGCTGTGTTGGTTTGCTGGAAGGGTCAATTCCACAGCAGTGACCAACCACAGCCTCTCAACCAGAAAACCCTCCTGTGGTACTTTAAGGGAATGTGACTTCCTCGTCAGTGACACAACCACAGACACTCAACCCAATGGGGAACATGCACTATTTTTTATAACCCTTTGAATGTAAAGTTTATTAGCTAAAATGTGCTTGGCGAAAATTTTGCTGAAGAATTAAGTTGCGTTACAATGATATTACTCTTTGAAAATTGTACTTTTTCGGCAGCTTAAAAACACGACGTCATCGCATGACGTCACGGCACGGTATCACTAAGGGCGTTCTTTATCTGTTTATTCGTGGAGGTAAGTTGTGAAATGAAAACTTGGCGATAACGTATGCATTTATCTCATTTGTTTAATGCAATAAACGATTGTATTTCGAATTTTTATTTACGTAGTATGGATGGTAACGAGCAAATCGTCCATTAATTATATAATGCCTGTTTAGTGCCCAAGAATTTCTACTACGTCTATGCAATCGCTGTTATTTTCAAGAAGAACGCCGCCATAAGGGAGTCAACCAAAGGAAATAGGGTAGTTTCCTATTATTTTTTTATTGTCTTGATCGAAAGTTTATAACCTCTGGAGTACGTGTTTTAAGCCGTTCGATTTTTAAATGACGTTAAGTATTTTTCCTCATTAATTAAAAAGTGAAAAATATCAATGGCGCGAAAACGCGACGGCAAACTATTGCATGCCGGTTAATCCTACGTGTGGCGTCATACTATTTCCACTACCTGCCACCAGGTGGTGCTGTGTACGCTTCCAAATAGACGCCGCACTCCGTTAAAGCTTATGAACAAGTATTGGAGGCATATTTATTCCGTTAATGAATTATAATTCACTTTTATTTATTTATTTAACATTACTTATGCAGTTGATTCATTTAAAATCAGTTAGTATTCCTTTCACAAGCATATCATGTAGTTCGCCTATCGCCGCACGACCTTCACGCCATGCTTCGTCGTAGCAGAAAACACAGCGAGCAGGACGTCCTTGAGCCTATAAAATGACTAATAATACCATGTTTAACTGAGAATTCTTTTCCAACTTGGATAGTTTTTACAGGCTAATACTAATAAATATTCACTAGAGCTAAGGGGCCCTGAAATACAACGGTAAGTTCAGGAGACGAATTTTCCTATGCTTCGCAACGTAAACTACCTACCTGTTACGTAAGCATGAAGGCAGCGCACCCCGCCATTTCAGAGCCTTTTCAAATGGCCTTAAAATTAACATTTAATTCTCTAGTAAACTGGGACTTCTCAATACAAACTTTTTGCGTAAATTAAATACATTTATGGCAGGGCACAAATCGCAATTAATGAAGTCTGTTTTCTTTGATGAAGGAAACTACCCTATTGTCGGAATGTGCTTTTTTAAGTATTTTTTCAGTCATCGTTTCATTCGAGAAACGGCTAAAAACCTCTTAACAATATATTCACTTCGTTTTCTTTTAAAAATAAATGTCTATCTCCGTAGCAATATGGAACCCATACCGTGCAGTGACGTCAGAAGGCTTTTCAGATCACGTGACTTTCGACAATTTTCGGGAACATTTTAATATCATTTAATAATCTTTGTGGTGGGCGTAGAAAATTTTGGCTTGTATATTCAAATTGGTGAGAAAATTTCGCGTCAAGAGCATCATTAATCTTCGAAAAACAAATTTCATGCATTTTCCCCATTGGGATCCTTCACGGGGCTGATGGGGGACCCTGGTCAGGATGCCATGGGTTATGAACGCAAGCACACTCAAGAAAAAACACACACTCAAATGGGCCTCACACCTACTGGGAGAATAGAGCTCAAAAAGAGCGTAGTCAAAGTGGAAGGAGGATGTGCGTCGGATACGCGAGTGCTCGTGAGTGTGCTTGAGATCATAACCCAGGCATCCTGACCAGGGTCCCATTAGCCCAGCGAAGGATCCCCATTTGGGTTGAGTGTCTGTGGTTGTGTCACTGACGAGGAAGTCACATTCCCTTAAAGTACCACAGGAGGGTTTTCTGGTTGAGAGGCTGTGGTTGGTCGCTGCTGTGGAACTGACCCTCCCCCGCAAACCAACACAACAATTTGTCCTTGGCGAGGGTTGCCAATTTTACGGCCATTGGAGAATTTTATTTGTCTCCTCCACAGGTCCCAAATACATTCCCTCCCGCATTCACACATTTGGTTGAATTTTAAAAGAGCCCATTAAGGATTCTGTTCGGAAGGAACAAAGATCATATAGGCCTAGCTTGAAGATGACTTCTTGATATATATAGGGCTAGCTTGAAGATGAAGTGATAGCTTGTCGTGTGAGCAAAGTACACAAATTTCTCTCTTCATACCGATTCTTAGGAAACTTTGAGATTTCGACAAGGAAAAGTCACTAATTTTAATTGTTCGATATTTTAAACAGCAGAAGCAATACGTTAGGAAAAAGCCTACCCATGCATTTACTCATAAGAAAATTTCGACCCCTTTAAATTTGAGTGAGCGAATCTCAGAAACTAGCAAACCGAAAATAATAGGATATTGTAAGGTCATCGCAGTTGCTCACGGGAAGGTTGCTACTGTTTTATGTTGATATTCGTAAAAATCATACGAAATACTATAATAGTATATTACGGCATAATATACTTCTAATTCTGTTTGTTGTACAATCACAGCAAAGCCACTTGCATTATTGGTCCTTGTTCAATGCAGCGGATTTAGATTTTAAGACCATAAAAACTGAATCTTTAAAAATTCACCGCAATATGTTCACTTCTGGCACAAAAAAGAGTGAAAACAACTTAAAAAACATAATGTTGGTGAAGTAGACTCGATTTTTACACTCAAGTATCTCTCTTACTTCGACTCAGTATCGACTCGACTCGAAAAATCGATACAAATAAACTATATGATTCAAGGTACGGAATTAGTAAACGTGGAATCAGTCAAGTACTTAGGTGTAACACTTACTCAGGATCTATCATGGGGGAAACATATCAGGGAAATATGCAGTCAAGCAAATAGAAAGTTGGGGTTTATTAAAAGAATATTAGGGAAAAGTGAGGAGAGGGTGAAGGAACTTTGCTCTTTTTCAATTGTTAGACCACACTTAGAATATGCTGCGAGCATATGGGACCCTTATGAAGCAGGCTTAATTTACGAATTAGATCGAGTACAGAGAAGAGCGGCGAGATATGTTAAAGGGTGTTACGATAGGGAAAGCAGTGTGTCTGCTATGTTAGCCGAATTGGGATGGGAATCGCTGTCACAACGCAGGCTGAATTATAGACTTAATCTTCTGGGAAAATTTAAGGAGGGACATTTCATTAATGGCGTTAATCATATATTGCTGGCTCCGACTTTTTATAGTAGGCTCGATAATTCTAATAAAATTAAGGAGCTAGATTGCAGGACGGACAGGTTTAAAATGTCATTTTTTCCGCGTACGATTCGTGATCAGAACGTTAAACATCGCGTAAATCGGTAATAATTATAGAGGTAATATTCAGAGTAGGTCGATAGTATGGATTTTGTTTCTTGCATGATCAAATCAAGGGGTGACTCGCATGCATTGCTTTTTTTGCATGCATGAGTATCTATGAAATTGGTGTCGGGTTTCAGGTCATGCATGGTATTTGTGGGTGTGTCCTGCATGATTGGGATTTGGTAGTTTTTCTTCTTTTTTCCCCTAATTACTTTTAAAGGTGTGCTGTTTGTTTTGTGTTGTTCATTTTTGTTTGTTGTGTCGTTGTTCCTGGTGTGGATGCACCCCCTGCCACACACCCTCGAGGTGGCTTGCAGGGTATGTCGTAGATATAGATATAGTATAGTTAAAGTGGAATCACGTTCTAAATGTTGGTAGCACTGCGCTGAAGAGAACACTGGGATTTATCAAGCGAATTATGGGATAGTGGTGGAAATGGAAAGTGGCAAGAAGACATTGCTTTGCACTATTAAGGCCTCGTCTTGAGTATGCGCCAAGCAATTGGGATCTAAAGAGCTAAGATTTTATTCAGGAATCAAACAAGACAAGGAGAGCCGTGCGATTTGTAAAGAAGACTCGTATGAACGTCTTGGGAGCGTCACCCGGCTGTTGGGAGGAGATCTTGGTGGGGAAAACCCTAAAGAAGAGTGATTGCCTTGGTGATCACCCTTCACACAACCGTCTTGGGGCATCCTCCTTAGATTTTTCATTAAACAAAATACTGATTCATCAAAGTGAATTGTGCATCACGGACATGTTGACTTCAATTTAAATTAAATTCTTCCAACTTTACGCATTTTACTCTGCATGGTCAGCAGAATAGTACAGGTAAAGAGGACGCACCAAGTGAGTTATTAAGGAAGTTCTCTGAGGAGTGGGAGAAAAGAGAAGGCTGCTGAAAACTGCAAAGAAGGAGACGGGACAACTTAATCGGCCACATCATGAAATTGAAGACTGATGACAATTATTGGAGGGCAAGTGAGCGGGAAGGACGGAAGGCCTCGTATGAGATAAGCGATTAATGGTGTGAAAGAGAAGGCATGCGTAAATATGAAGATTGCAGTGGACAGCTGCGTCGAACCAATGTCATGAAATCACTGACGATGAAATCAACATGAACAACCCATTCTCAATCCGGCTTCCCTCTCCAAGGATAATCGGCACTTCAAAGTGATTAGCCCTTTGCTCATAAGACGTGCTTCCATTACTATAGCATTCACGTCATAAATATTGCACCTTTCGTAAGTAAGAGGGAGAAAGGAACGTATTTAAGTCTCGCGAAATGTACAATAGTTTACGGATTGTAGAGAACCAATGCCTAAGTACATCTACATAATACCCTGCAAGCCACCACAAGGGTGTGTGGCAGGGGGCTGTAGTGCTGCGCTGAGATTGTACTGCCGAGCATATTATGTACACAGATTCTCAGAACATGCTTAAAGTATGCTGTGCTATATGCTGACGATACGCAGATATGTTATGACGATATGCAGAATATGGCGAACAGCAAGCGTAACAGCCTAAACTTCTCTGCATTCTAAGTTCTAAGACAAACCCTGATGACGAAGGCCGATTCAGTCATAGAAACGTCAGTGCCAGTTACGGGGGATAAGGGAACATCGTTCATTGGGGATGGTTACAAATTCTAGGTTTCTTTCAATCTTCATAGGATTCACGTTAGGGTTTGAAAATGAATATCACCAGTTTCATCAGATAGTTCTATTATATCTAGTTCGGCTACTTTATTTATCTTGTTTCAACCTATCCCTAAGAGTAGCTCACTCAAAAATGGAGACAATTCGTTTGAATTGAAATACTTCGGGAGTCAAGGATGGAGCCGGGGGTAAGATATCACCGAAAACGGTGACGCAGGTACAAATGCACGGCCCCTTAACTCTATCGCCCGAGTGTGTGAATCCCGACCATAATTTACTTTTAAAATGAGAAAAGTTCTGTTATTAATGGGACTGTTGGAACAATTGCTTTCTATTCATTAAATGTATAGTTTCTTGGAGAGAATTTTTCGGGAGAAAATAAAGCCATTTAAGAAATGAGTATTTAGCAGTAATAAAAGTTTATTCATTTCCTGGAAAAAATTTAAAACTGGCTGACTAACGAATGATCATCCGCAGCCCATAACGACTTATCAGCATCCCACTACCTCCCACTGCAGCAATATTAACCATATCCCACATCTCTCTCTCTCTCACCATATCCTTTGAATATATGTTGAAAAAGCACAGATCAAAAAGCACAACCAAAGGAGAACCTTTTGCCACACGAAAAAGGTTTTCTTGAATCTTTCGGGTTTTATTTAACCACGGACCATTGGCTTGCCGGGACTATGTGCACAAGACCATGCTACCCAAGAAAGCTGATCTCAAAGGCATCTTTTACAGTTATGAATGAGATCTGATCTGCTTACAAGTCATCCTAAAAATTTCCTCTGGCCTCAGGAATCCTTGGGTGTGGGTGTAATGTGCATTTGCCGGACAAGCCAACGGTCCGTGGTTCGATACCCGGTTCAGGGAACTGGCAATGTTCAACTCGTGCATTACGGCAGAGTTGATCACAACTTTACGCCTCGAAAGCGTCTCCGTATTGCCTAGTCTGATTCTCAACCCATCACTCTCCCACTTGCGTTTTCTGGTCCACGTACAAATTATGGATCAGTCTTTCAATCTTTCAAATCTGAATCTATCTTACGCAATATTTCCCTATCACTCCCCTATTTAATGCCTTTTCAAGAACGCAAATCATGCAAATACACACTGATTACACCTTCCTTTTCGCTAGTACCTTCGTCACTGCAATCGCACTCCGTGTTGAGTTCCCGTTACAAAATGCAAACTGTTTTTCGCGTAGGCCATATCATTTCCTCTCCTTTCCATGCTTCTGTGAACGATTCTAAGTGCAAACTTTGCAGCATAAGAAATCCTACAGTATTCGCATTTCTTTGCTATCCCCTTTTCCGGTACAGGTCTCAATACAGTTTGTACGGAATCCTCCGTCGAAATACTGGACTTGAATATCCACTGAACAAGCCCATGAAAAGCCCTCTCTTCCGTCTATCCTCTGGTTCGTCATTTGTTCAGCTAAACCTATCGCATTTCCCATCCTAATGTCTCTGTTTCACTACGCAATATTCCATGTCCCAGCTCATCCTCATCTATGAGCTTCCTCTCCCAAGCTCCTAGGCCGATTTTCAGCATCGTTCTGTTCCTAATTCCGCCCCACTCGCTCTCTCTTACATCGCCGCTTCGCATTCCCATCCTTAGCACGAGACAGAACTCTTGCAAAGCACTGATGTGAGCTATTCACTTATTAAAACAAAAGCTAAGTATTGCACTTACAATCTTGAATTTTCATGACTTTAGACTGTTTTCATAGCATTCTAAAGGATTGCAATCAAGATGAATGTTGCCACGACGCACTGACGTTTTTCTCGGTGGAGAAAATTGGATTTTAGAAGAAATCGACATTTTCATTGGCTACCGGTAATGTTGAACACGGGGTTACCGCCGGTTACGTGTTCCCATGTGCGTTCTTAGAGACTGTGGGTACCTCAGCTAACATGCGTTTTCAGACACTCGGCCTTTCCCCCGCTACATCTACTGCTACCAAGATAAAAACTTACAATTTTCACCATTGGATGCCATAAATATGCCGCTATGTCATTAATATTTCCGAGAGATACGTCGCTAAGTCATAAATGTTTCCGATTACGCTTGACGCGCAGCATGTTGGGAAAAAATAAATGAAAATATACTGAATACAGCAAAAACTCACCCATATTTTGGAGCGCAGTCCTTGGATATGAGAGGTTGTATGAAGCCATAAGAACGTTAATGACGTAGAATAATCTTTATCTTTCGTGGTTACGCCTTTTTATGCACGAATCTCGCATGCAACGTTAGCTATCAGGTAAATCGTAAAGCATGAACTCCTTATTCTTTGAGGCAACGTCGCAGCACCGGATCGCTTGGACTATTCCGTCGAGCTTTGTCACACTTGACACAGAGGGCGGCATCTTTATATCACCGAATGGTGAAAACTAAAACTTGGGAGGGTCATGGGCGTTGACGATCTAACTTAATTCTAAAATGATCTAGGTGGCATCATTCAGATGCCAACTAGATCATGACCCAGTAGTTCAGATAACAGACGTGTAGGGTAAGATGTATGTATCAAGTGAATTTTAATGTCAATTTGGCAAGTGGCATGATACCTCTTGAACTTATATTTTTCAATCGTTCCAACATGTAAAACTCGAATACCTACATTTTTCTTCGTTTCAACGCATAACTTTTATTTTCCGTTAAGAAAGCTCTATTTCAAAAGTTGCCGTGATTCGTAAAGCCACATATTTGGTAAAGATTACTGAAAACGAGAGAGATTACTCAGGATTCATTATTTCACCAAAGGGTCTTCGAAATTCAACCCGAATATCCGGAACCCTCTCCTGTTTTTCCTTGGTAGCAATCGCTGTGCTCGAATCGGACATATTAAAGGTGCGTTTACACGTAGCAGTTGTCTGCTATGATACAGTCCACTGCTAACAACTGTTAAGCCCCCCCACTCGCGTGTGTAAATAGCAACTGCGATGCGAGTTCAGGTCGATACACATGTCGAACACTATCGATCCTAGTTCGAGCTATTAGCAAAGTTGAAGCCCGTCTACTTTCCAGCGGAAATGTATCCAACACAATCGCCAACGTAAAGCAATACAGCACTTCTGATATCGGGAATTTGGATTGAATAACAAGGATATCCCTTCCCAAAGGGGAGATTCTACTCCTTAAGGAATGGGAACAAAAAATAAATGAAAATGGAATTTATTACTTGAAGAATTCCATGAAAATTTAAGCATCAATTACAATTGAAATGGAACTCTTTTTATTTGTTATGACAACGTCTAAATAGCGTCTTTAAGGAGGTTGGCTCGTGACTGCTTGAGTCAAGTTATGTGAGGAATCTTATTAATTTAAGTACGAGTAAATGCCTGCTAAGTGATCCGTACTTCACAAAGAAAATTACCTAAGCTATTGAAAGTCATAAGTGTCACAAGAAATACGATGGAAAGTCGAAGGATTTATTTTTATGATAATTTTAATCAGCTCGACGATGGAGTCAAGTCAGCATTTACTTTACAGAAATAAATTCATGTACTCAATGCATTTACTAATGTGTAACACCAGAATATTACTATCAAACGTTATGTTATAATATTTTTTCTGAAATATTCTTTAATACCTCATTAGTAATGATATTATTCATACGCCATACATTTTGGCTAGAGCGACCGCAGCGCCACTTGAAGTCAACTAACGCATTTCGTCTGCTATAAGCGCAGAAATTGGTGGATTTAGCGAAAAATACGGTGGGTTGATGCCTTTCATTTCGTGTCATTTTATTTCTTGTGAAATTACGCATAAATATCAGTTTTTTGCAAAAATGACATGTCACTATGGTATTTTTAAACGTTATATTTCCATGTGATGGCCATTCTCGCCGTTAATCGTATGTAATTTCAAATTCTATTTGTGGAAAAAGGAGTATGGGTTGGTGTAATTATCTTTACTTTATTAGATAGAGGAACTTTAGTTCTATAAGTGCTGAAAATATAAAAAAATGACATGACTTTCACTTTACGGATCAACCTCCTTAAGTTGCATAGAAGTTGGTGCAGACGCATTATAAGCAGTAGCGATATAGATATATCGCGCATCTCGCGACTGTCAACAGCAGTCAACTGCTACGTGTAAACGCTGCTTAACGGCGCAGTTTTTGGAGAAATAGTCAATAAACAATGCTGTGTCAGTTCGTACGAAAATCACACACGCCTACGTGCGTGCGATGCCGGATGCTTGTGAATCGTCGCAAATATTTCGGATGTTTGTATTCATCCTTCTCGTCCACTGGCGACTTAAGAAAAAAGAGTCGATGTTGGAGATGCGTCGATGGCGATCATAGGAACTAGAGTTAAGAGTGTTTTTGGAATGGAGGAGAGTGGCGTTTGGTGCTACTCACGGTGTGCAGTCCGCAGCAGAGCAGCAGCGAACAAATGAATCCGCAGCAGGCGCAGCCCAGCATCACCACGCTGAAGCACATGGACACTGAAGCACAGGAGAGACGGAGGAGAGTCATGACGGATGCCCTATGCCCCCTCGTTGACTACCAATCACGTCATTTACAGCTTAAAGCCTGTCACCAAACCAAATATTAATTCACTCCCCTCAATTTTGCCAAAGGTTAGCTTATAAGGCCGGTAATTTCATTCTAGGGAACACACATGTTAAAAGTGCAGAAATGTCAATGATTGGCTAGAAATTGGCTTTACATCAAGTTCAGGTATGTCGGATGGGATGTGAGTTGTATGTTATTAGGCGTTTTTCTATCACTTTAAAAGGGGGCTGACCTGGGACATTAAAAGTACCTGTGACTTCTTAAGGAGGCTCCACCGAATTATGAAGCAGATGTCATTTTTGTGAAAATTTCAGGACACACAATTTTTCGGCCCTTCTATCGATTGGCAAAAAAATAATGAGGCCTTTCCATTTGAAGAAAAAAGACGTTGGAAATCAGATATTTTATACGTGGCTATACGGCAGAGCATGGCTATTGCAGTAAGATTTGCAGATTAATAATGTAAAGAGAAATGTCGTTTAGACGAAAAACTAATATAAGATGCGAAATTTTATGTAGAATTTACAATTGTAAAAAAGTGGTAACCTTACCACACTTGTTTAATTGATATTAATAAATGTTTGCTCAAAAAAAAGCAGAAAATCCTTATTTACATGAAAGTGGCGCTGCGGTATGTTGTTATCATTGGCAACGGTACTTGTGACGGAACGTGCTTTCAAGCTTATTTACTGACTTAATTTAGGAATATACATTACCAAGGTCCTTCTTATATTTTTTATGTAAATTTCAGGACACATAGGGAATAGGTTAAAACTAAGTAAGAAAATATTTAACCAATTTTAGAATAGGTATTAGCGGGATTGAGCATGTATTATCACTTTATAAATTGAACGTGGCAACAACACTTCAGTCATGTTCCGAAGTCAAAATGAGTTAAAAGAGCTTGTAAAAAATAGAATGCTGCTACAACGCGCTACATAAATAGCATACTCATTATTGTGTATGCGTTATCAAACTATAGATGAATTTTCGTATAGGTTTTTTTCTGGATCGGTATTTATTCATTAAATAACATAGCCCTATTTTACGGGATTTTGAATCGCGGAGTCACGGTGGAACCTCCTTAACTTATACTTATTTGCAAAGCGGGAAAAAAGGAATTCTTTTCGCGAGAGGGAGGAAGAGCCTTGCTTTTGAGAAAGATGCTCGTCATTCACCTTGTGTTGATTTCATTCGCCGTTGCGGGGCAGCACCATCGCGGCCCCACTTTCGGCGATTAGCCGATCCCTACCTAGGACACTTCGAGTCCAATGCTCAGTCCGTCAGGTAGGACGTTAGATCCCTCGGCGCTTTCCCTCAGAAGCAGGCTGACGTTGAGCTAAAATAGCTATCCCTCAGCTAAATATGCCGCTTGGCGGCGCTAATCGCTCTCTCTACGTTTGAATATCGTACGGTTGGTTCTCCTGTCGGGAGTGCATTTCCGAGAGCGAGAATCGATTCTCCTTTGAAGTCGATTGTCTTCATCCATAAATCGTTCCCTTGTTGACGCAATGTGTGCTCCTTCCATCTTGCATAATTAAGCGAGTAATTGCCACACTTCAATTCACTATGCCTCCAAGGGGTTATTCCTATTATTCGTATTCTAAATGTTGAATTACTGAATTACTGCGCACTCAGTAATGTCTTATTGGACCACCCTGTACTTAGAACAAGCCATCCCGGGGGTTATCCTCTCCGTTTCCCACGGAGTAGATGACTTAAGTTTTCACTGCGTCACCGCGGAAGTATTTCACTTGTCTGCGGGAAAAATTGCAAAAACCTGCGTTCCGCACCTTTCCACACGAAATCCAGGTTATGACAACATTTTTATTTATTATTTATTTACGAATCGAATATTATGACCTATTAAGACTCGTTCTGCAAGCCTCCCTTAATTTTCATAAACTCAAGAAAAGATAATATCTAAAGGGTGTGTGTATGACAACAGCATAAAATTGCTTGAAGAAAACGTGAAGTGTGGTCACATTCCATTAGGTGATAGTGCAACAGAGTTAGCAAAGGAAAAGGAAAAATTATTTTGTACCGCGAAACGAACTGCAACTGAATTTTTTCAAAGCAAAAATGAAGCTAGACCGGAAGTAAATTTCGCTGCCTAAGGAAGTGTATGACTCCATAATGGCGCTACATTAGTGATTTCAGCAGTGGAAAAGAGTTGGTTCCTCCACTACCCATCAGAATAAACTGTGAAGTGTCAACAGCACCGTATATCTTATCCCGTTTTTCCGTTTATGTCACCGTGCTGTAAGGATGCGAGACGACGAGAATAAGGCTTAAGGGGATTGCGATGAACGCTTTCTGACGTGACGGGCACGGACGGTGAACGCCAACGTAGCGGCTCAATTGTTGGTGGTACATCACGATCGACAACGGCTCAATATGGCGGTGCGGCGAGCACTCACCTCTTGGGTTCGAATTACTGTAAAACCGTAAGTTTTTACTTTTTTCCAAAGATTTTCGAGCGTGAGTGAAGTGTAAACACAGCAGATTTTGCTGTTAAAATTTCATCGAAAAAGAACGATTTTGAGTGCTCGAAAAAAAATTTTGAAAAGTGTCACCCTCGTCCGACCATTTACCCCCCCACTTGATTTCAAGTCACTCGTCATTGGCTGACGGAAACCTTAATGAGCTTCATTGCGTCCGCATTCTTCTACGCAGCTTCAACAACGCCACCATCCATTTCCGTCACGTCAGAAAACTTTCATCGCAATCCTGACCTAACGCTGACGGAGCCGCCGACGGACGTTGAGGAAAGCTTGTCAAGGTCTAGATTACCCGTCGCGTTGGTTTCCGTCAGCCAATCACGAGTGACTAGAAAATCAATCGGGAAGCCATCTTGATTGTGTGCACGAGAATATTCATAATTATTCTGGACAAAATGTCATTTGGACTGAACTGGACTGAAAGAGGATGGGCACTTATAACAAAGTGATACAGATTCACTCTACTTGATGGTTACAAACAAACATGCACTGCAAGTACATACATCATGATATTTCCTTCGACGGTTCTGTAGTCGGTTGGTAGGGAGGGGATTTGAAATAATGGCAGCCACTGGAGAGTGGACGCTGGAAACTCACCCACGGAGATCCCTTCCGGCTCCAGGAAACTCTGAGTGAGGCGCGGCGCGCTGGACTTGTTGGTGGCCTCTGCTCCCTCGTAGGAGCGCCGCTCCTCGTCCACGAAGGCCGTCATGATGGCCACAATGACCCCGAAGTACGCCTGGGATGCGCCAAAACAAAAGAGAATCGACAACAGTCAGACTAAACAAGCCCACGTTATTCACCTTCCACAACGGTTGATTCTATGGAAATAAATATGAAATCGTACAGCTTTATTCAAACTTTAGGCCTGGAAAAATAATTTAAGATGCATCGTAGGTGTTAGGGATACTAAATCCCTGATATGTGTGTAGGAAATAGGATATTCGAGAACTGTAGGGCTTTTTCAGGGTGGATCCAGGGTGGATGGATATTTTGTAAACATATCTATAGATATCTATAAAATGCTATAACAGCAATTGCTAAAGAAAACCATACATTCCATTGGATTGAATAAATTTACCAAATATAGTTCACAGTATTAGCGGAAATTAGCGGAACTGTTAAATAACCTAGAGGTGCCTGCGAACTCAAAATTAGTCTCTTTCGATGTGACAAACTTATTTCCCTCTGTCCCAGTTAATGAAACCTTACACTTAACTAAATGCTTGCTACAGGATTCCGGGTCAAATACAATCATAATAGAGGAAATAATATCGCTTTTAGAAATGTGTACGAACCAAAATTACTTCCTTTTCAACAGCAGATACTACAAACAAGTGGAGGGTCTAGCCATGGGATTCCCTCTCTCCCCACTGTTGTCCGAAATTTTCATGAACAATTTCGAAAACAATTTCTTCAAATCTGCAAATCCACTCTTAAATAATGTGTTCTACTGGTATAGGTACGTGGATGATATTATGTGCTGCTGGTCAGGGAGCGATCGTCAACTAGATTGTTTCCTGAGAGTGCTAAACTCCCAACACCCTAGAATCAACATGACTATGGAAAAAGAGACAGAGGGACATTTAAGCTACGTGGATCTAGACATTTCATTAGTGGACAAGAAGCATTATTTTGGTGTATTTAGAAAACCCTCCTTCTGCGACCTAGTAATCCCAGCAGACTCTTGCCATCCCAAGTCACACAAGCTTGCGGCATTCCAAACGATGATCCATAGGTTAGTGAGCCTACCCCTCTCCAACCCAGAATTCAACAAAGAGCTGGAAATCATATGCCACATTGCAACGTCTAATGGGTACAAAGGAGATATTATAAATAAACTCCTGCGTAAAAAGCTCACAAAAATAGCTATTTCGGAAATAACCGCTATCTCAGCTTTTGAACCGGATAAAAGAACTTGGTGTAGGCTACCATTTGTTGGTAATCTCTCCTACAAACTTAATAAAAGATTCCCAAAGGACAAATGTAAAGTGTGTTTTTACAATCCTTGTACCTTATCGAACATTTTGTGCAAAAGCAAGGACGCCATTGACCCAAAATTCCATTCAGGCGTCTACAAAGTCAAGTGCCTCAGCTGTGATAAATATTACGTTGGACAGACGGGCAGGGATTTTACCACCAGACTTCAAGAGCATCGAAGGTGTGTGAATAAGGGAGACAAATCGTCACTGCTGGCCAAACACCTCCTGGAGACATCGCACCACTGCCTCTTTGATCCGGAAATTCTGCACATTGAAAGAAAAGGCCCTAGATTGGACGCATGGGAACAGTGGGAAATTATACATAGTGATATTAACCTGTTGTTGAATGACCAACTTTTCCGAATCCATTCCCCATTGTTAGCTATTCCTTTTTCAAATAACCCAACACTTCCCTAACACAGTCCCAAGGACAAACTCCTTAGAGTACTTCATCCTATTCCTTCCTTTCCTTAATTCTCTCCTTGACCCCCCCCCCTTTACTCACCATCTAGTCATTCCCTCCCCCCCCCCCCCAACCACTTTCCCCCATCCCCTTCCCGTTTCCTATATATTGCGCTGCTGTCACGGAAGTTTATGAGTGTACACCTGATGATGGCTTAGTAAGTCGAAACACGTGTTGTGTAATTTTATTATTTTAAAATATATTGTGGAAAAGTGCTATAGTTTTTTACTCATCCATATTGCCAAATATATTTACACGTTAAAATTTTAATGAATTATCGCCATCCTACTTCAATTTAAATTGTTTACGTTGCGCTCATGAAAACATTCAAATACAAAGTCAGCGGTCGTAAAAGGATATCTCTCTGTAATGAAGTCGTACAGTTTATATTCCGCGTAAATGTAACAAAAAAGTGATTACAGAGAAAACGGTAGATATATTTAACAAAATATTTTAATCCGATACCCGTTACCATATCGTGTCACAAAATTTATTTTCATGAAAAATATGATTATTTGTCATTTTAACGCCGTTAATACTTCAACTTTAAAGTTACGTTCTATTTCATAATTGATTTTATTATTTTTAGTTAAGTGTAATATGGGCTTTCATATATCTATTTTTATCATATCACGGGCGTTAATATCCCGGAACTTAACGTCTCTGATCTCCATATCGTACTTTTCTGAAGTGTCTGCTCATTCCTTAAGGATATGGCCGAGAGGGATGACGGGAAGATATTCTGTAGAGGCATCCCGGGCTTCCTACGGAATTCTCGGGCAGTGTACGGAATTTGGAACTTAGCCTCAGAAAATTTTCCGTAGAATTCCGTAGAAACAGTGCGACATCACAACTTTCTACAGAAGTCCCTCTGTTCCGTAGAATTTTTCCTGTAGAACTCCGTAGAAAGGGAAATGTTTCTACAGAAATTATGTAGAATTCCTTACGTTCCGTAGAAAATCTGTTCAGAATTTGTCAGCAGGGGAGTAATGAGTGCGTCAACTAGTGGACCATTAAATAATGTAGCATTTACCGGGATAGCAAAGGGTAACGAATTGGTCAGGCAACACAGTGCAGGATGGAGCACACAGAAAAGAAAGACGTCTTAATCGAAAAGAGACCCGCCAAACCGCAAATGTCCCAACAAATCAGGAAACATCAACCATACCAATACAACGAGCAGCCATAATAACATAGAAGACTTTTATAAATTGATAGTTATTTGTCATAGCTTAAGAGGCAACATTCCCGAATTTCATCCTCTAATAGAAAGCACTAATAGTTATGGGAACCGAAAGTTGGTTAACAAGCGACAACCCATAAATTCTAAGGCATTGTAGGTAGGAGGGATAGTGAGAGAGTCTTCCTGCTTTCCTTCTGCTTACTTTGGGTGACGGCAGAGGCGTTCTTACTTCTTCAGGTCAGAAGTTCTTTGGTCCACTTTACATAATGCCTCAGTCAGATACTCCCCGACTGATTCTCCCTCGATTGGTTTTTTCGATTATTCCTTTCCATTCACGTGAGAATGCGTCTTCAGATTTTCGAAAGAATTCCTCTTGGCGGAACAAAAGCTCATTTTCTCCCACTTGTCCAGTATATCACCAAGTTGGCTTCAACCCGGAAACGCCCACCCTGCGCCGAGCAGTCCGACCTGCTGACGACATTTTTCACAAGCAAGACTCTCTCGTCGGTTATAATTTGACGCCTTCTTAGAAATTGACAATTCGAGGGCCTATATATACAGACCGAATTAGCTGCAATTCCCAGGCTATCTAACCAAACTCACACAATCATTCCTGAATGACAGACTCCTCCTGCAACTGGAATATTGCTACAAACGCCCACACACGTATAGAAATGCCAATCTTTCTCATTCGCAGTAAAAAATATTCCTCTCGTATTCTCTGCATAAATACTACACGTACCAAATAACAACACATTCTCGGGAATCATCATCGATTCAAAAATTTAATTTCAACCTAATTTTCGCAACAGAATTAACAAACTACGAGCTACGAAAATCATATCTCTATACTTTGCTCAGCATTTCGAGATCGAAAAGCGAAAGAGTGATGCCGCTAGATAAGTAGATTGATCAATCCGGAACCCACCAACAAATTTAGTTAATGTTGTAAGATATTCCGCAGGGAAATTACATTTTCTCAGAAAAAGTCATTTCTCCGTGTTAATGAACGTGGAAATTGGCGAGGCTTTAAAGGAACTAGATGTTGCCGGTCTGCTGGACATATCATGTCACAAAGCAGCCGTATGGCGCCACCGTCCACGAGGTTAAAGCAACATTAAAACCCTAAGGTGTTTACTTACAACAAATTCAAATTCCACGAACTGGCTGGGAAAACTTCAGCGGCGTTACCCGGTGAAATTGATGTGAAGCCATAAACAAACAATCCGTAGAATTCACTCCGCATTTTATTTACGTACAATAATGAACATTGGTCAAAGGTAATTAATATCTCAGAATCAGAAAAAGGAAATTGCGCAAATGGTCAAAATGCATTCTGATTCAACTAAATCAGACGCATTAGACAACTGGAATATGTTTTGTGACGTATAAGGATGACTATAGACGTTTAGTACTTCACGAAATTCAGTCTATGGATGTTTACCGTCGGCAGCGCGGAATGAAACGCCGTTTCCTTCTTGCGTATACTTGTTTATTCGAGAGTTCTTCATACAAGACTGTCCTCGTTCCTTTGTAGAGGATCAACAACCTATTATCGTAACCAACATCCGGGGTATTGTTGCCCGGTTTGTAAGTAGATGAATAAATAAGGTATAAGTGTTATGTATGCGGGATGTTTGTAGCACTTCATTTGTTTAGCTGTGTGTGGCAGCCCTGTCCAGCGGATGTAAGCAACAATTGATATCGAACTTCCGGGCTCGCAGGACGAGGCCCTGGCCGACTACCGTTGTATAGTGTGCCGTTGTGAATAAATCCTGTGGCATCCAGCGTATAATGTGTTATTGCAACCCACAGTTATAACAATAAGAAATCTTATAATGAATTCGTAATGATTAAGAACAATTGAAGGGTGCCATTAAACCGGCGTAAACACAGACCCGTCGAGCCAACGCGGCAGTTGTTGTGGAGTATCGCCAAAGATGATTTAGCATATTATATTTCGTGAAAAAAAATGTAACTGTAATGGATTAATTACATACATCTCCATACAAAGTGGGCTTTCTACTTGCACATAATAAAATCGACAGGCGAGATATTTCATTTTAGCTGACATGGAAAGGTTATCTAAGAAATACCTTGTTAAATACACAAGGGCTCACCCCAAAAATAAATACAGCTTTACGATTTTTGAGTATGTTGATTAAGCATTGTCTCATGACGTACTAATTTTATCGCATGTCTGTTGAAAACTCCGTCAAAATGAAAAAGGCGGTGTAATCAGTGCTTGTGATGAGGGGTAAATGGTGTGAAGTGGATTTTTTGGTATTTAGCTTGAAAATAAACTTGATTCGGTGACATAAAAACTCGTGTCCGGCATGCCGACATGCATGCTAATATTAAAAGTGAAGTCGGTGCAGAAAAATTTGCAAAGACGACGACTATTTATTGTGCACTGCATAATGATTTTGTAGATGTATATGTGGATGATTTTAAAAAAAGCACCATGAGCGGTGCCTTCCGCGAGAAAACTATTGTTGGAGAAATATTTACCTTCTTCAAAAATACGCGACATTAGCATAATCTACTTCAATCATTGGTCTGCAGTAGTGCGTGCTGTTGCAAATTTTAAACACGTTTTAGAGATGTAAGATCGCGGCTGAGTTCAAAGCCAACGGGTGCGTTCTCATACGTTGCGGATCGACCTGTAACATATAGAGGTTAGCTGCGAGACAATTTATGAAGAGAATAATATAATAATAATGCTTATTACTCCGTATTAATTACAAACAAAGACATATTCAAAATGTAAGGAGCTTTAGGTAACCTAGGAGGCAGACCTGTGTTACAAAGTAGTTCTTCAATTTTAGGATACGTAAACAGCCAATGTTTTACATGTTTTAGAAAAATATGAAGATTTACCACCCTTTTGTACTCAGATGGCAATAAGCTGTAGACTATGTCCCAATGTGTATGAAACTTTTTCTGAACAGTGACAATTTGGGCCTCGGTAAGGGTGTCAACACCCTACGAAAATACCACTTGCCCGGTCTATTTCACACCGGTACTTTTGTTCCACTCCTCACATAAAAGAGTCTTTAAGTACTTTATACACATACAAGTGTCGGAGAGGGAGCAATTTTAAGTTTTTGAAGAGCGGAAAGGACGACTCAGAGTAATTCTGTTTTAGCATCACCCGAATAAGCCTCTTTTGTAGGGTTATAGCTGGTTTAATAGAGATCAGATAAGCTCCACCCCATGCAATTATACCATATGTCAATTTGGAGTTTACTAATGCATTGTAATGTAACCTCAGATTGGAACATCTGTTACGAAGCAGATAAAATTTAGCTAGGGCATACCGCAATACTTTAGTTGCAGAGTCTATGTGTTGTGTCCACTTCAAACCTTGGTCTAGGGTTATTCTTAGATAAGTTATACTATTTACATGTCCAATTACCATGGGATCACAGCATGTATCAGAATTACAGTTTATGTCATGATATTTCAAGTCCCAGTTAAATGTAAAACGATTTCAAGCATTAAAACATATATATTTGTTATATTATTAAATATTATATATTTCGTAGAACAAGCAGTAATTTAACGTAAACCGTGATTAGCCGCAATGTTATCGTTCCTTCACAATGCACCTTATTACGTGGGCAATGGCAGGGAGGGGGGGTAAGTGAAAAGAGGCGACATATTCGTGCTGGATTCGCAAGGATATTTTTGTGGACGCAGGGCATCGATATGTGAGTTTGAGGGAGGACACCCCTCGACCTGAATGGGGGTGTTCACTCGGAACCGAAATCGCAACTTTGTAGAACACGAAATCGTTAGATGGAAACGAAAAAAGAATTTTAGTGAAAAAATTAATCTTCTAACCACAACCATTCACTCATAAATCAAAAATTAAAATGATCGAAAGGTGACGCCCACCGAAAATGCAGCTGTGATATCATTGACGTCATTTTCCTCCCGTCCTCGACTGCTTTTCGGGGAAGGGAAGGGAGTGGAGGGGGGTTCTCGGAAGGTCTGCTCGCACAGATGTTGTCGCAACTGCTCCTATTGGCAGAGTCAGCTGTGTGTGTCCCCCATTGCGATAAGGCACAGTAGCTTCGCGGGCTCAGTTGTGATTGGACGAAGTCGATATACGTCAGAGGTTGCACCACACCCACTTTTCCGAAAGGGTTAAAAACATCAGTTTTTCGTCGCTTATAACTCGAGAAAAAATTGACGGATCAAAAAACGGAAAAATACATGTCTTTTTATTTTAAAAACTCTATCAACTTCGGCAATTTAAAAAAATGGTAAACGACCCCATTGAGGCGAAGTGGGTGAGATTCGAATCGCATTGCTGAGTCCATGCGCTCCTGCCACCGGCTTTTGTTTTCCTCCCTAATCCCACAGCGACTCTTTTGTCCGCACGTTGTTTCCTCGCCATCCTCCCTATTTTCCTCGCTGTTCATTTCCCCTCCCCCCTCTGCTGCTCATCCAATATCCGCTTTCAAGGCAAGGCGAGTCTTTACACCCACGCCGACCAAATTTTGCGCAGGGCGACATAGTGAAATGGCGCCAATTAAGGGGGCATTATGGCTTCAGTGATATTAAAATCGAGGAGATTTCCTCTTGCTTAATTTCCCTTTGCACACAAAGTAACAACACCCACTCCCACCACCCACAAGCCGTGTTCACCCAACCAATCATAACCCAGAGCTGACTCCGCGCACTTCCGGGTTCACATTTGATGGCCTGCTTGACGAGCGAAACGACATCCCTTGCTCCTTAGGGTCGCTGGAGACGAACCGTGACTGCGATTCACGAGGAGGGTGACTGTACCCTGTGATTGTATGCACGAACCCGAGTGCGTTGAACGTCCTCTCTGAACCCGGCTTGTGTGAGTGAATGAGAATCACGGGGATGACTGAATGAAAAACCCAAGTGAATGAGTGCTGGAGAGTTGCGTAATACCCTGCGAGCCACCACGAGGGTGTGTGGCAGGGGGGCGGTGTAATGTTTCTTTTTTAAATCGAAGAAAATCAGCTCATGCACTGAAGAAGAAATATACAGAAAAATTTCCCTGATTAATCTGTTTTCATTTATATGAATGAACCGAATCCTTTAAGGCAATAGCTCCCGATTTATTTGATAGACATGCATTTTGCGATTGT